>MPGH01000087.1:765811-797790 GCA_001937105.1 Colletotrichum chlorophyti
GCAGCATGCCTGAACACCCAGTTACAGGCGGCGTACGAGGGGCCCAGATATAAGACAACTACTCCTACCTAGCCTTGCACCGATCACAACATGCCATGGGACGTCCTTGCGCACCCCGTGTTTGTTCTCGCCAGCTTATGGCCAGACGCATCGTAAGCAACTTTGAATAAAAATGGTGACGAGGACAGGCACTTGACGATAATTCACGTACGCCGGCGGTAAGCTCGCGCCCTGGTCAATACACTTTCTGATTTCGGGACTCCGTTGACGCCGCTCTATTCCACGTCGGTGGCGTCTTTTATGGTCCCATTGCAAACAACCCCAAACCTAAACTCGGGTATTGTACACTGTTCAACAAATCGTAAAAAAAAGACCCCGGAGCAGCCAGAACCTGTTGATGTCCGCCCGGGCCGCTCTTTTTCTTCCGAGATTGGCTTGTTCCTTTCCTTCGTTCTGTCTCTGCCCTTTCTTCCCTTACAGCTTCTGGTACTCGAGCTTGCCCTCCAGCTTTTTCGACTCGGCGACCTTGCGAACCGCCTTGTTGAAGTCATCCTGGTTGATCGCGTCGCGGTAGTCTTTGATGGCGAAAAGACCGCTAGGCACCGCGTGTTAATCTCTTGCATGTGGTCATGGTAACGTGGGATGGGAACGTGGGATGGAAACGTGGGATAGGAACGTGGGATGGGGAGAAAGTGGAAACTCACGCTTCTGTTACGACGTTTCTCAAATCCGCGCCGTTGAGGCCATCACTCATTTTTACCACGCTCTCAAAGTCAATCTCGCCCTCGGTAACAACACCGGAGGCGTGAATCTTGAGAATCTCCAAGCGTCCGACCTCGTTAGGCAGGGCGATCTCGATCTTGCGGTCAAGACGTCCGGCACGGAGCAGCGCTGGGTCCAGGGTATCGGGTCTGTTCGTCGCCATGATGATCTTGGTCTTGCCGAGGTAGTCGAAACCGTCGAGTTGGTTGAGCAGCTCCATGAGCGTTCTCTGGATTTCTCTGTCCGCACTGGTTCCCTCCGAAAATCTGCGTCCACCAATGGCATCAATTTCGTCCATGAAAATAATGCAAGGCTCGTGCTCCTTGGCGTATCCGAACATCTCGCGAATCAGGCGGGCAGACTCTCCGATGTACTTGTCGACGATCGCTGACGAGACGACTGTTCGCCATCGTTAGCATAATCCATCTCGCAGTTCTCCCATGTTGCGAGTAGTACTTACCCTTGAGAAAGTTGGTTTCGAGACTGCTTGCCACGGCACGTGCAAGCAGCGTCTTTCCAGTACCGGGAGGTCCGTAGAGGAGAACGCCCTTAGGCGGCTTGATGCCAACGCGCAGAAAGAGTTCAGGGTTCTTGAGCGGCAGCTCGATAACCTCACGCAGCTCTCTAATCTGATCGTTAAGACCACCAATACCAGCAAAGCTAACCTGGCCGGGGTCTTCCAGTGACATGTTGTAGACCAGGGGGTCGACCTCTCGGGGAAGCATGCGCATGATCGTGAGTGTCGTCATATCGAGAGCCACTCGCGTACCCTGCTTGAGCTTGGCCTTGTCGACCTTTGATCTGCAACCGACAACATATCTCGGACCGGACGAGGCCTTCACGATAACTGCACAGCAAGAGGAGAGGTCAGCGAGCGTTGTTCTTGCAAGCTGAGGTGGGCGCCGTTTGCGATGGGAGGTTGATGAGGAAAAGGTGGAGGCGGGATGCTTCACTTACATCTCTCGTCATCGAGCTGCTTTAGAACCTCACCGATGATCTGGCCAACACTCTGCAGCGCCTTGATGTTGTCCTCGGTTCTGTCGTACTCCCTCTGCAAGTCCTTGATCTCGAGGCGGAGGGCCTTCAGCTTGGCTTCCCACTCCCGCGATTCAAGCAGCTTAGCCCGGTAGGAGTCGAGAGCCTTCTGGCGTTCGTCGTCGGAAGACATCTCTGACTGTGATGAAGGATGGAAATTTATTTGGGTGATGTGGTCTCGTCAAAAGGATCAAGATCGGTGTGAGGTATCGGATCGTGTTCGGATTCGGGATTGGGGAGGAGAGGTCGGTTAGTTGGTCGGTGGATAGCTTGTGTGTAATCGTTGTTTTCGGAGGTCGAATGGTGTCGACGTACCTCCCGCTGTAGCCTTCCACCTCTCACGGCACAGGTACCGCCCGTGCCTTATCCCTGTTGCCACCGAAGCTATGTCAGTTGGGCTGTGATTGGTCCAGTCTTCGGTCCCGGCGAAACCAGGGTCCCGTAGGAGCTCTCACCGGAACGCTCACCGAGCTTTCACACCCCCATACCACCGACTGCCTAAGGATACTTCATATACCTACCTCTCGTAGACAAGGAAGGAACGAGCGGAGAAGGATTAAGTGATTTGATACGTCCGTATTGGCCCCTTTCTAAATACGTTTGATTGGACCTAAGTTAAACTCTGAATTGTCTGATGGCAGATGGCAGAAGAACTCTTAGCAACAAACTCTCATGTGGCAGCGGTTACACGAGGCCTCTCAATTTACTTGTCTAATCCCCTTCTCTAGGTAGGTATGGTATTGAAGAGGAAGCAACCGCCACAAAATGATGAGGCGTCCTCGCCGCAGATTCGACAACCCTCCGGTAATCTCTTACACACTCATTCGAATAATGCCCCCTCAAATCCAAGTTCAATTAGGAGTTATATCCTCCAAGTATGTACTACGAAAGATACGAAAGACACACCTAGACGCCTGTATATTCCATCCCAATCGCAAGGGATGATCTTGATTTGTATCTCGTTCTTAAACCCTTCCTGTCTCTCCCTCCCTCTCTTTCTCTCCCAGGCACTAGATGCAGATGCGCTAAGCTGTGCATGGCTGAAATGGCATGAATGTAATGCACATGATGGCCATCCTAACGGGGTTAAATGTGACAAATGAAACTCAAGTCCACCAAAACTCCAGAAAAGACGGGTATTAAGGGCATCAATCGTAAAGACAACGGCCTGAGGCGATTGCCCTTAACCCAAGAGCTCGGACGTGATTTCCTCACGGACCTTGCGACTCCAGTCCATGATGGCTTTCTCGAAGTTGATCCAGACTTCGGGGTTGTTGTTGTAGACGATGCCGAGGGCATCAACCTTCAAGAGAACCTCCCACCGCAGCTCTGCTGCCTTGGCCCAGAAGCGAATGTTGTCGGCAGCCCGGTATGGCTTCTCCGTGTCGGTGTGGAACGTGGTGATCAGGCCGAACCGCCGTTTTGACCTCTTGACTGCTGCGTTATGGAACTCAACCAGCCGGATCCCGTTCTGGAAGCTTTCGAGGAAGGGCGTTGGCAACTCGGTTGCCCCGACTGCGGAAGTGTATTCTGGCAGAGGGCCAGCTTCGGGAACTAGCGAGGACAGGAATGCCAACTCCCTGTCGACTTCTTTCCCGGTCCAATCGCCCTGTAGCCAAGTCCAGGTCTTGCGCTGAGCCTCTTCAACCTTCACCATTTCCTCTTCGGTCTTTAACATGCTAAAAAGACCCTGGATCCAGGAGTCAAGGATATGGTGCTCCTCGTCCTTCATTCCACCGGCCCATTTTCGGGTCGCCATGTGTTTCAAGGTTTCCATGACCGAAAACAGCTCTGTACGAATCTCCTTCTCGGATTTGATGGCGTCCAGTCGCTCAGGCACCTCGTGAGCAGTATAGTAGTTCTTGGCAGCGCGGATAGCCAAGGTCATGACATCGAGGATGTGCATACCCTGCACTTCGTACCAGCTCGGACCGGTCTTCCTATTTTGCGTCTCAGAAGGAAGTGCAAACCGTGGTTGCGGTTCGCTGTCCCTGTTTTCTTTGGCATCCTTCAGAGCCGAGGCAGCCTTCTCCAGAGAACCCGTGAGGTCCGTCTTGAGCTCTTCTATTGTTGGTGGCTTAGGCACCGGCTTTTCTCTGTGAATGTACGTGCTCGCGGTCGGAGGCAACACCTCACCATCGAGATCATCGAAATCGTCGGAATAGTAGTCGTGGTCCTCAGTGGGTGACTCCACCATCGGCCCGGCATCGAAACCATTCGAGGAGAGGTCGGGGCTGTTGCCCAGAAAAATATAGGGAGCATCCAGATCCGAGGCAGCGAGTTTTGGCGAAAGCAAGGTTGAGATGCTAACAGACGAGAGATCCAGACCTCCTTTCGCTTTGTTCTTTCGTGCCAGCTGGGCACCCTTGCCGTCAAGAAGGCCAGTCCGCGCAAAGTAGTACTGCAGATGAGCAATGCTTCCCAAGCTCAACACGCTCTCTCTGTGCCTGGCACTCGCGGCGAAGTCGGTGCCTTGAGGTCTAACGAACCCACGGCGTCTGCTGGAGCGCCCTTCCAGGTTGCTGCATGTGGATTGGCGTGAAGAGGCAAAGCTCGCGTCTGACCGGCGACTGTAGTTGCCGGATGATTGTCTGGAATATGTGCTGCTTCCCAAACTGCCCAAGGACTCGCGGGATGCACCTTCGGTGGCGGAACCATGGGAGACGGAGGACGCCGTGGAAACGCAGCGAGGTAGCTCAGGCAAGGCCCCGAGAGCGGGAGTCGGGGAAATCTCTAGAGGTGGAGAGTCGCTTCGGAAGGAAGGCGGTTCCTCGTTCGCCGTAGCCATGGTTTCGGTAAGGCTGTTGGAATGCTCGACTAAGCCTAGGGAATCGGGAGAGGTAGATGCTGCCGCTGGGATTGTGGAACACGGTTCTTTAAGGCAGATATCGTGCGGATCGAACGGAGTATATTGATGCCTTGTTTTCGGTGAACAATGTGGACAAACTGGAGCTCTGCGCTAGGTAACGTGAGGCGGAAACACAATGTCGTAAAGAGATATGTACAGATCGGTAGATTGCGTTGAAGGGGGTCGGGGAAACTGGGTGCACAGCAGCGTCCAGGTACCGACGAGAAGAATCTGACCAAGGAACGTATGCTGCTGGTCTGAGGGACGCACGGCGAATTATTCTCAACGGATAAAAAGAGTGTGGAGGAAGGAAGGCGTGTTAATGTCAACAGCCAATTCCAGGTTTGGCGAAGCGGACGGAAAGTTTATTGGACTTCTGCCCCAGCCGGAGAACAGCTAATGTAAGGCAAAGTACGGTAGGGTCGGGAACGGTAAGGCAAGTCAAGTCAAGACCATGTCCCCGTCCCCTTTTTTGCAGTGAACCTGAAATGGTAAGGACGCTACAAGGTGGTGCTGTGACACGACGCGACTTTTCGGGCGTCAGGGGTTAGGTTCGGTTTGGTTCGGCCACAGCGTACGGATACTGATAGGACAGCAAGGGAACGGCGAGGCAAGGAGGTAGGCAAACGGCGCTGTTTACCAGGATATTTGTCCAGATGCGTCAGTGGCTCTCTCTGTTTCTCTCTTATCTTCTCCGTGACTCTGTCCCTCCAAGGCTCCTGGGAGGACCGAGGGCGAATCTCTGATGAAGAAAGTCTCCAGCGAGCAAATTGGGGGGGTCCAATGGAGTGGCGCGCGTGGGTTGCCAGGGAGGGGACTGTTTAAATTGAAGGTCGCGTCTTCTCCGAAGGTGGGGTCGGGGAATGATGATTCCAGAGAGGAGAGACGAGCACCCGGAGACTGGAGAGGGGGGCCGGGAAGAGAAGATGGGGATGGATGGAGACTGGAGCTTTGTGAACCCAAAGACGTCCTGTTCCGCTTGCCCTCACAATTGACAACTGACTTTGGTGAGGTTACCTAGGTAGGTTGGTTTATTGAACATCTGGTCGATGGCGAGTTGCCGAGTTCCTCTATTGCAGGCGACAAGGATAGGGAGAACACAATGCTCTGTTGCTGACAATGGGGTTGTTGGTCGTAAAACAAATGCTGGCTCAATGGAGCTTGTGCGCCTCCAATAGGACAATTTCAATGACAACAACAATGGATGCCGCAATTGGGCCGTAACGGTGGGCTGCTAGCGTGAGGCAAGAAGAAGGGCAGACAAGGCACCTTAGTGTAGGAGGTTGCTGCAAAGGAAAAGAACAATTGATAAAATCAAGAAAGTTGGCATCAGATTAGCAGTGTTACAAGCCAGTGCAAAGGGGATCGTCGTCTTCTTATTCGAACTTGGAGCTCAAACCTGAGCTAGTGTAGTAGGCCAGGAACCAAGCCAATGACATGGGAAAGAAGCCCTCGCCCGGTCAAGATCTCGGGGAACTTTTCTACCACGGCACGGCAACGCAGAGAGGGCCGGCCAGCAAGACACTTGGCGAGAACTTGGAGAACCCAAGTCGATCGTTATTCCTCCTAGTAAATTCTGCTTGTTCCACATGAACCGCCCAATCCGAAGCTATTGTTTCTCTTATTCCCGAATCCCGCAGTCACCTGGGGCGATTCCTGTGGCGGCGGATGGCAGTTCAGGGGCTCAATTTCGAATAAGAATCTCCAGCGACTCGTCCGGCCAACAACCAAAGCACGGGTGGATAATCTCATTCCGCCCAAATGTGGCCAAATGCCCCCTGTGTTTTCCGACATTGAGATTGCCCTCCCGTATGTATATCCCAGACACCGTTTCCTCAACATTGGAGGTTAGTCGACCAAGCGCTGTATGGTTAGCCGCAAGACAAAGGTGAGCCGTCATAAGAATCAGTTGGTGAAGCGGGCCAAGCGAAAGACGTCATGCGCGCGCGAAGACTCGACCACATGGCACGCAGGACCACATGTACTTCACTGCCGTGGAAGCGGCCTCTCCCGTCGCCTCCTGCAGGGCGTTGTTCCGTGCCTGACCCTGTCGCGGAGAGACTACTTACCACGTTACCTATACCTCCGTCCGTTTGCTGGCCGGCTAGTGTTGGTGAGGATCCGCTGGCGAATCTACCTTCTAGACACGCACTTTGGAGCCAGCTTGACGTACTATTTTGATCCTGTGGAAAAGGCAGGAAGAAGCGTCGCATATTCAACGACTGATTGGGCGATATTCCGTGCCCTTCCAGCAACAAAAGACTAGCGGGTTCTCTGTGAGAGAAGGACGCTCAATAAGATTCGAACTTGTCAATTCTGACGCCATCAGCTTAGTCGGCCCCGTTTGAGACGAGAAAACAAGACTTCGTTTGCGTCTTGCTTTTCACTCTAACCCCGATTGCCCTCTTGACCCGATGAATTCCTCCGGGAATGCCGGCTAGAATGCGAGCCATCTTGCCACCCACATCGTGTTCTATACGGGGAACCTTTACACCCAACTGATATTCTACTCCAATCATCAAGTAGAGACCTTGGTGCCGCGCATATTTTAGCCATTCTCGCATGCTCACCGGGCGACTGGATCACGAGCAGAGGCACAATCGACTTGGCTTTGCAAACACACTGGAAGAAAGCCTGTCGCGTCCCAATCAATGTTGACATCACCGAGAGAGTGTGCCTGCCCTATCCGTTCCTTGCATAAGTCGGACGGCTTAACATGCAGAGCGCTATGCAACTAGTACGGGTGAACTACGACAGAAAGGCTTAGTCTAACACCAACTTTTACTTTGCAGAGTCACGAACTTGTACGTTGCTCGACTAAACGCTGCTTAAGCCGGTCTGTCGCTGTTTCGTCAAGGCAAGACCCGTTCTGTTTAGAACCTCGCTGGCACGATTGGAAAACACCAGAGGTACCAAGTCCAAGTCCAAGTCGCAGAATGGCTTGTGCTCGGTCTTTTGAAACGCAGAAGCGACATTGACCAGCCAACCCTCCCATCGTTCGTTCAAGCTGACCTGGGCGAAGGGCATGACCAAGCTTCTGGACCTCTCCGAAGCAGCGAGGGGCTCACGGCCCACGGTACCCCCGATCCGCTGACCCAAGGCGCAGGGTTACCCCGGCTCATCCAATCTTCCACAGAGCCTCGACATGCCAGGGCTCCCAGCCAGGTGGCGGGTGTCCAGGCCGAAACTGGGAAAAGCTTTCCACGACTGGACCCAGGGTCGGCCGAGAGAGGCACCTCAACTGCCGCAAGTTGCGATGTCGCTGCAACGTTGTAACTTGAGGGAAATGTGGCCCAAGACTTTCAAGTGCTGTATCTGGCGACGACGTCTTTCGACTTGCGAATCGAGAGACTCTCCCGCGGCTATGCGGCCGCGGCTGGTTCGTGAGTTCGGGAGGGGAAGTCAAGGTGCAAGGAGGGAGGAAACGTGTTCAGTCAGTGACTATCTAAGCGTTAGGATGAACGGACGAGAAATCATTGAGCTCGGGTTTGTTGGTGCGTCTGTTGGCTGTGACCGTGGTATCGGAAGCTATGCTTCCTGCGGTTGGATCCTATCGAATACAGCCAAGCCATCGTCTCAGGGCAAGGTGAGCATCACAAACGACAAGCACATACAACGTGGCTTCGGTCGAAGAATCTTTCCAACCTCCGAGGTGCCAATGAATTTACATGGGCAGCAAAAGTGACGACCAGCGGAGGGAGACTCGCTGGGCTGGACCAGACAGGGAACCGTGACACGGCAACCGGAATACGGGTATCACCCAGGACATGCTTGTGAATTTGGGCTTGTGCGGAGATGTGCAGACTTCTAACTCGCGTCCTCAGCGAGCTCCAACGCGATTAATCTTGACATCGTGGCTCGATGGTCTCGTCCTATTACGGTCCTCTATTCTATTACTGGGCAAGGTAGTTCAGGTCACGGTGTTTCTAAGTGGAAAGCAATGGTGACCAAGACTAGGTAGGTAAGGTAGGTCGGGGTCGGATAAAGATCTTAGCCAAGGTAGAAGGACAACAGCGGCCTCGATGAAGAATCCATATCTGGTTTGCATCCACGAGTCTCCGCAACTTGGTGCAAGTCAACAAAGCGCTAATCGCCAGACGGTGCGCGTGGATGAGCGGACAGAATGCCCATTGCCATCTTTATGCAAATCGTCGCCGAGGACCTGGGTCGCATTCCGTTCCGACTTGTCCCAATTCCATTCAAGCCAAATCAAATGATTTGGTTTTTGGCAATCGTTTCCATTCCCATTTCCATTTCCATTCCTCTTGCTGCTTCTCTATTCCTATCCCCTTTCGTTCCCCTCCCGATTAGTCTCCCGGACTTAGACGCGTCCTCTCTTTCCTTATTCTACCTATCCCGTGTTTTCTTGCTCTTGGTCTTGCACATTCGCAGCTTAGCCAAAGTTTTTTTTTTTCCCCTCTTGCTTTTTGCATACCTTTCTTCGTCACTCCCTCACGTATTCGTTTGTTAGTCACGTTTACAGCATAACTTGCTACACACTCATTCCATCTCTTCTCCTTCTTTTTTGTCCAGCTTGCAACACTAGGTGTGCGTTCCCGCTCGATCGATCCCGTCGCTCTCTACCATTTCATTTTCCTTCCAACGCCTTCCCTTCTCACAATTGCGCCTGAGCAAGGACCAACCCAGCACCAGTCATCGCACACGGCCGCAAGATCCAAGCAATTACAATCACTGGGCGCCAATTAAGGTAGAGACCAACCCGACTGGACATTCCGCCGGGAACGAATCGATCCGCCGCCACCTTCCTCTCTTCTGCTCCGCCTGAATCCCCCTCCCAATCCGTCGCTGTGTCTGGGGGGTTCTTTGATCTTAACTGCTGGGTGGCCTTATTTCTGGTAACCTCTACATCCAAGGCTCTACGAAACACTTTTCCATACGTTGCCTCACCTGACTGCGTTGTTCTCCCTATCCTTCCACCCTTCCCCCCCAAAACGTGGCGGTCAGTTTCTGCATCCCAACCCAATTGCCAATCGCGTCGCCGCCCAAAGAACCACCGCCCCAACGACGACAGGTTGTCCTGCATCCTGCGTCCTACGTCCTGGTAACAATACTGCAAGCACCGCACATACTATCTTCTGGCCCAATAACGATCGTGTCCCCGTCCATCGGTTCCCCAAGAAGCAGTCCCTGTCGCTGAACCGAACCCCACCGACTAAGGCATTGACAACAGTGCGCTCGAGGAATGAGACCCGACTGAACCCGGCGAGGATCAATCAACTCGACCCAGTCATCACTCAACATTAGGACTACCGGACCCAGCACATACCCACGGTGCCAGCTTTACCGTTGTCGCTCGCCTCGAATCGACGCACATTGCAGCACGATAGTCACTGACGGCAACAGAACTCGTCCTCTGTCTCTGCGAGGGTGCACGGCAGTCAGTTTGGCCGCTTTAGGTTCAAGGCCAAAACACGGCTGGCCGGCTTCCTGTACAGCAGGTGCGCTCATAGAGCACTAAATAAATGTCAGCCGGGGGAACTTCTGTTACAGAGGTGGAGGCGGAGGCGGAGGCCAGTTACAGCAGCAACACCGCAAACACGGACGTTGTTGATGCTACTACTGTCGCCCCCGCCGCCTCTGAGAACCTAGCCGCCAGCCACCAAATACAGCATCCCCAGCAGGTGCAGATGCAGACCCAGAGTGCCACTGCAACAGCTGCAGCTGACCCTGTTCCGGACCTAGGCTTCTCTGACGTCTCCAATCCCGACCTTTCCCAGCTACTGCAATCGCCCTTCCAAGTTGTAAACAACAACAACGACGTTGCGTCCAGCGAAGAAAACAAGTCGACCAACGACAAGTCACCCGCGTCCTCAGCCCGCGATCAATCAATACCCTCCCATTCCAACACCTCATCTCCATACGGCTCCCCCAACGCAACTAAAACGAAACAGACACGCAAACCATCTCCCAATTTGGCCGCACGCCTGAAGGCTCTCGGCTTCGTTTCTCACAAGAAATCGTCAGATCAAGCCTCTCCTACTCCACAAGATCGTATTGGGCGCCTGCCCGAAGATCAAATCCGACAAATCGACGAAAACCATAAGGCGAGCTCCATTGAGTCCGTGATCCACCGTCGCGGTCGCCCGTGGAAGGGCAAAACACATTCATCCGATATCCTCGAATCGACATCAACCTTGACAACCGCACACACTACGGAGCCCAGCATTGACACATCGCCATCCTCTCAAGACGTTGCCCCGGGCGCGTCCCTTGTCCTACCCGAGATCACAACAACCGAGCCTCTGGACATGGAGACACATAAGTATCGCCTGCCTGACCACACAAATGGAAACGGCACCAAAGTACAGCTTGAGACTCGGCGAGAACACCTCGAACGAAATGTTACGCAGCCTGTTACCGATCAACCGCCGACTCCGCCTCCCAAAGACACGCCGCCCGTTCCTGCTGCCGAGTTCACGCCCGACCTCACGTCGTATTTCAATCCCAGCCACCAGCGGCCTGGCTCCATCTACACGCTCTCCCGCGCATCTTTTGCCAACCAGCTAGCCCAACTAACATCGCTTCAACTCCCCGATGCAGAGTCGCTGTCGAGCAAAGTTTCCGCAATACCAACGGCACAAGTTGCGTCCAAGGCGCTCATCAACGCCGCCGAGCAAATCAGGAGCTGGATCTACAAGGCATCAGAGGTCATCAGTGGCTTGGACAGCGACGACGATGTCGAGTGGGCGGCGGCAGGTGGTCGAGAAGGGCTGGAAGAGGTGGAAGGTGCCATCCATCGTTTCGAGAAATTAATCAAAGTCTATGTCGGCGCTATCGAAGAGCTACAGGGCCGCCAAGACATTGCCAATGTTCCGCCGACAGATCTTCATCGAGCTGTTTCCCAGATGGAGTCCATCATCGAAGAGTGGGCCAACATCAAAGCGACGCTGAACGCCGTCAAGGTACAAGTTGAAATCGCCATGGAATGGGAAGAGCTCTGGAACTACGTCCTCGGAGACATTCAAAGCGAGGTTGACGAGCTGAGCCGCCTGGTTTTTGAGATGGAAGAACGACGTCACAAGTCCTTGATGGCTGCCGCGAGCGGCGATGGCGTCGACATCGGAGATCTTGAAAACATTGTGGAGGAAACGCCTCCGCCCGTATCCAAAATCTCGGCGCAAAATCGCTTCAGCATATCGGGCTTGCCACTCAGTCCCGGGTCAACATCGCCCGGAACACCTGCCCTGTCACAGGACGATTCCAGTCTCCTGGCCCTGTTCGCACGGATGCAGCCCTTGCGCGCGTCGCTCGATTTCCTTCCAATGAGACTTGCTGTTTTCGCCGCCAGAGCTGAAAAGTCTTTTCCTACAGCCTGCGAAGAGCTGGAAATGCGGCGCACTGGCCTTGATGGCAGCTACAAAAAGCTCGAAAAGGATGCCGAATCACTGCGCAAGGAGTTGGGTGAAGATCGTTGGGTTCTGGTTTTCCGTGGTGCTGGACGGCAAGCTCAAAAAATGATTGAGTCTGTCGAGCGATCCATCGTGAAGCTGAGAGAGGCCGTTGACACCGGGGTGCACCTAAGCAGCCCGCCTACGATGATCAAAAAGATCGAGAGCTACGACGCCAAGAAGACGCATTACGGTCCGGCTATCGAGCGAGTGCTTGCCATTATCGACAAAGGTGTTAAGGATCGCCTGACAGTCAACGGCGAGATTCTCCGGCTGCATGCCGAAATGCAGTCTAGGTGGGAGTCAATCAAGGATGAGATGAGGGAGATGGATGTAGTCGTCGACGAAGTGCAAGCGGATACCCGTGGTCAACAGTTGAGAGACTCCATCTCCAGTATGTTGTCGAATGATCGCTCAACATTAGGCAGCGGGCGTGAGACCCCAGGCAGCTCTCCCCCTTCGTCGGTCATCATGTCGACCCTCGGTCTGGAACCAGTCACCCCGACGCCCAAACTGGCCAAGAATCGCTCAATAAGCACCAACACTCACGTACCACAGTCCGCAAACAGGCGACAGTCCTCGTTGCCAACGCCGTCCCAGCTGCCGCGCAAGCCGTTGACATCTCGGCTGTCGAACATGACATCGAGACTTGCTACCCCGTCTTCTGGTAACATCCCCAGGTCTCAGTCAACATTACCTAGCCGTCCCAGGTGGAACTCTTCAACGAACACCTCTGACGTTGGCATTGGTCACAACTTCAAACCACTCTCTCTCACATCCCCAAGCCCTTATGCCAAGAAGACGTCGCCTGTCGTTAGACCACCGTCCTCCTTGCGGTCATCCTCGCCGAGTGGCACAAGGCTGCCAATATTTCGTAGCCCTCTTAACCGGGAGTCGTCTACCTCACCGATGCCCGAGGACACGCCTACCAAGAGAGCCCCTTCGAAGCTCTCTTTCCGAGAGCGCCTGGCCTCGCCCGGCCCATATTCCCAGCAAACACTCTCAAAACCGAGATTGACTTCGTCTGTCTCGACTTCGGGTATTGAATCCAAGACAAACCGTCGTGCTTCCTTGCAACCGCCCAAGCCTCCTTCATTCACCGAGGGAGGGCCGAGTCGCCCAGCCAGCTCCCTTGCTTCGTCCCGGAGAACGAGTCTCTTGCCGCAACCCAAAGCCAGCAGCTTAACAAGCGGCCGGGAAACCCCTCAGAGTGGGTCCTCCCGAGCTGCCACACGCAAGACGCTTCCCGAGCTGTCGAAGAACGCAGCCAATAATAAGCCCCGATGGCGCAGTTAAAGTTCTACTTTCCCTGTGCGACGGGAGACGCTTTTTGTTGCTACTACAGCACCCTTTTCCTGGACCTGGTGACCAGTAACAAGGCAGATGAGCAAAACCAGCTGGCAAAATGGAAGCAGACATTCTACTACGATCGTGGCGAGATAGAAAATTCGGGCTAGTCGGGCGACCGATACGAAGACTTCCCTGCGCACTTTTGCAACATACAGCATACGATATTGAACTTGTACATACGCGACTACCCTCTTTTACGGCATCACGGCAATGCCTCTGAACGATTTTACTTGTATCATCCTTGTTTTTTGGCGGGGCGTCGGGTTGGGGATCTGTCAGATAGCGCTCTCTTTTGGACAGGGCCCTACTTATCCGATGATCTTTGCAGTTTCGTTATTATACCAGGGGGCTCGGAGTACGGCCTTTGATGGTAGGCCAGTCGTGTGAAAATACCCCCGATATAAGCCTACATAGTCTCCCGTTGGCGGACAGGGAGCGAAGGGCCGACGACACGGCCAGTTTACCAGTGAGAGAAACGGGACAAAGAGATATTTAGTTGTTTTCTGTGCTGCAACGACGTGTATTGGACCTCCGGACAGACCTTTATACCCCATCAAATCGATACCGGCATCCACAGAAATGGCAGGGTTCATAGTAGTTGGGAAGGAACTAGCCACTGCATAAAAGGGGGAACGGAGGATTAGCTAGCTTGTCGAAAGGGGTGAATTGATTATTCATGTTTTCGAGCCAGGTTCCAACGTCTTTTTCGTTGACTACGATGATGAGGAAGGCCGGTTGGTAAGCCCAAACCACCCCCCGCTCCTTCCAACGGGGCGTTGCGACCATGATGAAAAACCATTGTGAGTGATCTCGACCAAAGGTGAGAGCAGCAGAGCACCACTGAATTCCAATGAAAGCGGCAAGAGATGTAATTTTGGGTCGTTCACGTTATCAAAGTGCCAAAAACGCCGCCCATGCTGCGCCAAAGATGCGTCGCCCCCTCTATCCCCTTGGTCGATAACCATTCCAGGGGTCCTGCTCCTGCTGTCTGTACTTGCCCGTCAACTCCGGCCCCCTCGGTCCAACGTAAATAGAACTTGACAAATGCCCATTCCCCTTTCGCCCCATGAATGACATGCCATGCAATGCAACTAACTAGAAAACATGTGGGAATTGCCCTTCGAGTCCCGGGGTAGGGGAAAAAGAAAAAGAAAAAGGGAAAAGACGGGGGCCGGGCCTTTCTTCTTATCTCCCATGTTAATAAACCATCAAGGCCAGTTCAGTCATGGCCTTGGCGGGATCGATGACGCCTCCTTCGACATTTGTTTTTCATACTGGACGTTTTTCTCGTTTGTTCCCGTCAATGCGGCATCAGGCCAATGCTGCCGCCGCCCTTGCCGCCGTTTCCTTTCCTCCCACCCCTGGCTTGCAAGTAACTCGTTACAGTACCGTTCTTGGGCCCCGAGGCTCCTCCGCTGCTTCGCCTGCTCGTCCCGCCAGAGGCCCTCTTCTTGGTGACGCCCCCTTTGTACCTGAATGACGCGAATCCGCCGGATCCCCTTCGGAAGCCCGACTTCCGGCCGCCTCGGGCGCCGCCCCGTCCCCGTGCGGATGAGGTCGATGAGGATCGGCCTGGGGGTAACGTCTCCAGTTCCTTCATGCGTTCGTTCCACTCTTTGACAGCGGGTGCGAGGGGAGGTGGCCCACTGCCAAAGTACTTAGAGGACTCTTCTTCTTCTTCATCATCGTCGTCATCCTCCATCGGCTCATCTTCGTCCTCGTCTTCGTCGGAGCTAATCAGGTCTACCACGTCATGACCGCCAACGTCCATGTCTTCGTCCTCATCCGCAATGCTCATAATTGCGTTGTAATTACTCTGAAAACGTTTAATCAAGGGAATGAACTTTGTCCCGAACTTGTTCACTTTCTCCAGCTCTATGCCCGGAATCTGGCGCATCTGGGACAATGTTGTTGTCCATCGAATGGCCATTTCTCGAAAGCTCTTCTCGGAGAAGAGCGGCTTTCGGAGACTCTGCGCGTTGCGCAATGACTCTTCAAGCTGTTTTGCTTCCTGGACGAAGTTGTGTACGACGTCTTGGTGTAACTCATCGAGCTCGCCCAGGCGAGTGTCTGCTGTAATTTGGGGGCCCAGGTCTCTGTGAGCGACGATTTGTTTGCGCGACTTCGGCAGTGGCTCAAAGCCGTCGTCAAAGTCGTCGTCGTCGTCTGACATGACAAAACCGTCCTTGGCGTATCCACTCGCGTGCATGGACAAGTTTTGCTCCTCGACCTCTTGTCGAAGCATTTCGTCCTCGTTAGAGTCATTGATGGTAGCCAAAGATTTGCCCTTCTTCCTCTTGTCTTGTATCCTCCTGGCTTGAGCGGGCGAGGAAACGTTCGTCGAGGGGGGAAGATGTCTCGATGGCCCATCTTCAGCGTCATCATCCTCGTCCTTCCTGCTCTTCTTGGCCCTTTTCTTGGGCTTCGCAGCCGATGGTTCCCCGTTCCTATCAGAGACCTGGACCGACAACAACAGCTTGCGACGACCGGAAATGAACATGTGAGCGTTGCGACCAACCTAACATGAGATTAGTGAGCTGATGGGGACAGTTATGGGAAACTGTATACTTACAACAAGGTATTGAACCGCCATGCCGACCTTCTTGTTAACCACGTTTTCCTCGTCCAAGGCCTCTTCTGCTGTGAGTCTGTCAATGATGCGCTCAATCTCATGTTTCTTCATTCCTTTTGCGATGCCGTGGGGATCGTCCGGGTGCTGGGCAACATTCTTTTGGCCTTTTTTGCCCATCAAGATATCAGCGCACTGATTGATAGTCAGGCGGTCGTGGTTGCCAATTGTGCGAATTGCTGCAACAGCATATTCAGAGAAGTCCTGCTGTTCAAAAACAGCACCTGCTCGACAGTTGTCGCATGTCTTATTGCAGTCTTCGGCATTGAAGACTTCTCCAAAGTAACGAAGAATTTCAACACGACGACAGTTCTCCTGGTTGTCGCAGAATGCAGTAACCCTGTTGAGCATGATCCTTTGTCGCTCCTTCTGCTCCTCGCTGCCTTCGCCATCTGCGATCATCTTTTTCAAGGTAACAACATCTTGGTACCCAAAGTATAAAATGCAGTCCGACGGGTTGCCGTCTCGGCCAGCGCGTCCAGTTTCTTGGTAGTAGCCCTCCAGGCTCTTGGGAACTGAGTGATGGATGACAAACCGGACATCAGGTTTGTCGATGCCCATGCCGAAAGCGATCGTCGCTACAACGACATGAACTTTGTCCTTCTGCCACTGTCGTTGAACGTTGATCCTGTCCTCGGGCGACATCTGAGCGTGGTAATGGCTGGCCTTAACGCCGTGCTGGGAACGCAGCTTCTCTGCCACCTGCTCAGAGGATTTTCTCGACAAAGTGTAAACAATTCCACATTGTCCAGAATATTTTGATGTGATCAAGTCGCCAATCTTGCTCACCAGGTCCCTCTCTTTCCTACGCACTTCGTACGTGAGATTTGGCCGGTTGAAGCTCTGAGAAAAGACTTCGCAACTGTCAATGCCCAGGTTGTGCTTGATGTCAACAATGACGTTTTGAGTCGCCGTTGCCGTAAGTGCAATGATAGGGACCGTAGGAAACTGATGGCGAAGTTTACCCAAAGCTTTATAGTCTGGTCGAAAGTCATGGCCCCATTGACTAACGCAGTGGGCCTCGTCGATGACGATTCGCGCCAGTCTTTTGCCGGAGTAGAGATTCGTTAGGGCCCTCAGGAAGTTCTGGCTGTTGTTAAGCATCTCTGGCGTGACGTAGAGTAATTGAATGTAGAGCTCAGGGCTCCTCTCCTTGAATGACGAGAAGATGGAGCTTCGTTTCTGCGCGTTTGTGTCGCCATTGAGAGAAAATGCTTGTATGTTGAGGGCTGACATATGGTCCACCTGATCCTGCATAAGACTAAGCAGAGGAGAAACGACAATTGTGACTCCCTTCGTCTTCCCGCTGGAGACGATGGCTGGCAGCTGATAGCAGAGGGACTTTCCTCCACCAGTCGGCATTAACACGAACGCATCCTTGCCAGCGAGTGTGGCATTGATGGCTTCAAGTTGGTTGGGACGGAAACCTCTCATCCTAAACCTATCCTTCAAAGCCCTCTTTACGTCGGCAGACCAGGGATGCTTCATCAGCTCGGGAGGCATTGCTAACTTGGCCTTAGACGGTTCTCTCTTTTTGAGTGGCTCTGACACCTTTGGAGGCTGTGTGGCATTTCCCGACGTCGCAAGGAGTACGTTCTTCCGTCTGGTGTTCTCCGCGGACGAGGACTGGCGGAGCTCGAAATCTTGGGCCAGTGCAAGCATGTCCGCGTCTGCGTCGTCGCCATAGTCACTGGACATGTCTATTGCACGTGCGCGCATCTTTTTAGAGGGGCTCCTTCGGTTCGATGCTGGCTTCGAGACCGGCGGCGCAGAAGGGTGAAGGTTGCCGAAATCATCTTCGATATCATCAAAAAAGTCATCGTCAAATTCCTCACGCCGAGGCAATTTCGTGTTCGACGGAACAAGCTTCGTAGTGCTAGACGTCTGGATCCTGTTCCGCGGAAAAGGCGGCGGCGAAAACTCCCTCGGATCCGTAAGTCTAGAGGATCCGGGAAACTGGGTCTGATGGATAACTTGGTTATCTATCTCACCTCCTGGTAGGTTTCTCGACACCCTCGATGAAGCTTGCTGGACAGGTTGCGTCCCCATGACGATGGCCTTTGACCTGCGGTACTCCTCGATGAAAGCGTCACCTTCGATACCAGCTCTAGGAAGAAGTAGGTCGATGGACTGTTCAAGGCTTCTAACCTTATCCGTAAGTTCATCCAGCTGGTTCTCGTCTTGCTCGGTATCGCGGCCATCGTCATAGGCATCGGCAATCTGAAGAGTGAGACTCTCCCTCTGATCCTCGAGTGCTCTGTGGGACTCCAGAAGATTAGTTAGCTCCTGCAGGCAAGCCTGCTGCTTCAATAGCAGCTCTTTTGCACTCTTCACTCTGGCGCGGTCTTCTTTAGAGCCTTCTCGCAGAGCTCTCGAGTAGTCCTTTGAGTTTTGCTCTCGTTGTTCTAGTATCATCTTCTCTTTAACCTTTATCGCATCCGGCGTGGTCAGGAAAAACTTAAGTATAGCTGATATCCGCCCTTGCGATGAGCAGGTTTGTTGAGACAACTGGTCGTTCAAAGATTGCCTAGGTGGCGAATGCTCAACAACCATATCGACTGGTCGATGATGCAACGCAGGTGATTTAGCCATCGACGGGGTATCAGGAGCGACAAGCTCGTCAGAGAAATCTGCATGGTCCAGTTGAGCCGATGCTGGCTTTGAATGGGTGTTTATGTCCGGCAAGGAAGCATGTTTGTGTCGAGTCGGTGTGGCAAGAAGTTCCTCGTCGATATCGCCATCATCCAAATCATCATCGGAATCCTGTATCACCCTCGGTCTACTGCGTTGCTTGCTAGCTTGAAGGCCCCGAGATTCTGGTCTTTTGTTCGACTCGGGGCTAGATGACAATCGTAGTGCTTTGCTCGGACTCCGGCCAAGAGCTTGCTGGTTCCCTGTGGCCATGGGGATGCGACGTGGTGTTCCAATCCCATCCAAGTCGTCATTGAACTTGTACGTGCGCCGTTGACTGATAGTTTGCGTGACGGTAGGCTCTTCGATCACACCACCGTCCGTGTTTCCTCGACGAATGCTTGATGGCAGCGTCGTTTTGTCCTTAACTGGGCGTTTGCTCTGGGGAGCTGGCGTCCCCAGCGTCTTGTAGATGTCGGGGAACTCGTCTGAGTCTGAATCCAAATCACCAGTTTTGCTCATCTCCGTGCTTTTTCTCTTCTGGCCGCGCTTGTTGACCGTATCTGGTCTTGAAGGCTGCGCCTTGCTCCATGCTGTAGCTCCATCGTCGAACGCCACCGAATCAGACGATAGGACAGTATCGTTACCAGTCAAGTCGAGAATTTCGTCGTCATCGTCATCAAGAAGGTCTGGCGTGGACGCCGGTGCGGTCTTGTACCTCCTATCCTGAGATGATGAGTGTTCTTCTCGACTACCACGGCTGCTTTGTGCGTCTGCTTGAGTCAGCATAACTGAGGGGTTGATAGAGACGAGTAACCGACCTTCCTGCTGAAGCTTGGCCGTATAAGCTTGCTGAAACCTACCCCCACTTGTCGTCGAGGATGGAGTCAGCAACTGCTGTTGTTTGACCACCAATGAAGGCCTTCTGGGCTTTGTAGAAGAGGCCAACCTCGCCATTGAGTCGGTGTTTCCTATTGTTGCCACCCTAGAGTCCGGGGGCTGTTCCACCTTGTCCAAGGTATCGAGATCCGGTCCAGCATTCGGACGGCCAGACGTCGAGTAAGGTATCAGGCGGGAGGGCAACTCTTGCTGAGATGCTGAGCTGCCGAAACGAGACTGTGATTGCGACGATTCCGTGCCGGAGGGGTCGCGGGCGGGAGGAAATAGGAATTCGGTTGGCCGCGATATCGCGATGTCGCTGAGGAGCCAGGAGAGGTGATCCCCAAGATTGTTTCGAGTCATTTATCCGACTGCATAGAAATTCACCTTGGGGTTCCTGGGCGTCATCGGAAACTGTGTTTTTGCGTGCGGTTGAGGCTCTTTTTCGGTCGTGGGAAGATCCGGTTGTGGTGTTTACGCCGAGCGAGCTCTGCACGATGAGCGCGTTTGGCCCCCCACCCACTTTAGCTAGCGTGTCGGGCGTGTTGCTCTCACCTCTTGCTTAGTCAATTACACACACTCGAAGTCACGTGGTCTGGCGTTGGTATCGGCAGAAGCTCGGAATCCTCTTATCGCAGTCGGATTCAACAACACTCTGAAAGGACCAATCATGCAAAAGCACCTAACGTTGTGTGCGTAGAGAGTAAGATAAGGTCCTCAAAGATCAGAGCCAATATTAAGGCAAACTAGCTTTAGCCTCAAGTGCGGCAGTCAATGATCCCGTCAAGGTTCGAAACAATTGTTGATCAGATGTGATATGCCACTCGGGCTTCAGTCTGTGTGACAAAGCCTCTTCCAAAGTACCAGAACTTGCGAATACCACTTGTGATCGGAGGAACTAAGAACAGTGTCGTCAGTGGCTCATTTTTTGCGAACAACATTTGCCTGTTGTTCGATTTCTCGGAATATCTGTCGCCTCTACGCTGAAATAATCCCATAAGGGGCACTTCGAGGAACCCTCGCGGAACAGATTACGGGTCAAATTCTGCCCCATCTTCAGAACCGTGCCACAAGCCCTTTCAAAACCCGAGGTCGCTTAAGCCCCGCGATAAGGCCACCCACCCATCCGGATCGCGAACTTATCCCCAATCCACTGTTACCCGGGGCGGAGCCATTTAGCCCCCCATGTCTTCAACATACAACGTAAATGCTGGGGTGCTGCGTAATGGTAAAGGGTGTGTGTGGACGCGCTGTATGTATCATAGGCGCGCGGGCCGGCCGCATATTGGGGTTGCCCAGATGCCGATCAAGATGCGCAGATAAGGCCGGCATATCCAATTTCTGGGGAAGACATACCATTGTGGAGACCACAATTGACGTCAGCATACCTGTGTGAGCCGACTGAGTCGGACATGGTGAAGTGTTGAATATTCCTGAGCATCGTCATGACTTCATTGTTACCGCCAAGCATACCAAAGGGGGGTGGGGTTTGTTAATCTGCTTACATGTCCCGTAATCCGTTGGGAAAGCCTGAGTTACAGTTCTGTCAGACTTTGCGAGCCAGGCTTTTCAACAATGGACGTAGACTAGCCCTTGATAGAGTGTTACCTCAGCACCGATACGTGTTACACATCTGAAAGACAAAGAAGTGAAGCTCAAAGTTGCTTTCATTTTGAATTAGTGACTAAAGATTCTACCCATGGATATCATGTTGCTCGTTCCCGTACTCCAAACTTGTTTGCCCAAAAACCATACCCATAGTATCCCAACCAAACGTCTATCCTGGGACCAATTGAAACACAATAAAAGCAGGCTCGTAATAAATATCATCAGCTCTAAGAAAAAACAGCTTTTACTGACGTTGTGCCTTAGGCACAGGCGGGATCCAGCTGACCAAAAGGTTAACAGCAATGTGGATGCAGCCAATGACCCAGAAACCCTTAGCGTAGTTCGTACCCTTGTCCATGAAGCGGAAAATGATGGCGAAGATAACACCACCCAAGTTTCCGCCGGCACCAGTAACACCAGAAACAATGCCATTTGCGTGACCGTGAACGTGAGGAATGAGACCAAAGTTGGCGCCGTTGCCTGCCTCATGGAAGACAGCCATCAAGAATACAAGACCGAACATCGTGGCTTCGTCGTGGGGGTTGAGATGGCCGATGATGTTGAGGAGGATGCCAGTGAGGATACCACAGGCGACGATCCAACCCTTCTTGAGCCACAGGTTCTGTCCTCCATACCGGTAGAGAAGATCGGACACGACACCACCGGCAGGGCGAGTAATGACGTTGAGGAAACCAAACATGGCGGCCCAGTTGCTTGCACCGGTTTGACCAAGAGAGGGGAAGTTCTTGAGATAGTAGGATGAAAGGATCGAGTTGATGGCCAGCTCACCACCAAAGGAGCAGCCGTACGTGGCGACGTGAAAGATGGTCTGGGGAGAGACAATGACCCTCATGGCCTCTTTGAAAGTCGGGGCGACAACAGTGTCTCCTTGTGCAGTCTCAATCATCTCAGCAGGTGAGACGGGGGCCTCGTTATCAGCAAGAACACCGTTCTTGCCGTGAGTGCTGTTCTTCTCCTCGTCCGAGGCCATCGAACCGGTGGTGCGGTCGGTAATACCGCCGGGAACATCGACGACGTCGGCGCGGACTCCATGAGCCTGCAGATTCTCCTGAGCGTGAAGGTGGCGATCGGCCCACTTGCCAGTGGGAGTGTCCTCGCAAAGGAGGAGAAGACCCAAGCCGCATGCCAAGAGGCAGATGACGGGGACGATGAATGTCAAGCGCCAAGCCTGCCCAGGGGTGTAGCCCCGGGCGTGGACGAAGGAGTCGTAGACAGCCGGCATAACAAAGTAAGTGATGCCACCGCCAGCATTGCCCCAGCCACCAGCCAGAGCGTTGGCTGTTCCGACAACGTTCTTGTCGAAAAACCCTGTGCACCAGACCTGGCAGGGGACGAACGTCGCACCAAGAACACCAATGAAGAAGCGACTGACGTAGAGGCCAGTGGCATTCTTGACTAGCGGGGCGAGACCAATAGGAAGCGTTCCAATGAGGAGGAGAGAACCAAAGACGATACGGGAGCCGAATCGGTCACAAGCGGGGCCGGCGATGAGGCGCATGAATAGTGTAGCGATCAAAGAGACAATGTTTGAGTTTGCAACTTGAGCGGTGGTCAAGTTGAGATCTTTCTTGATCGTGACCGTCAATAGGGGCGGAAAAGTGTACCAAGCCCAGAACTAGACATAGTGTTAATGCAAAGAGTTCGGTGGATGTTCGGCTGGCTTGTACATACAGCAATCATGAAGCCAAGCCACGAGAAGTGGAAGGCCCTGGCATAGACATTGAAGATGTTGAGAACTGGGATACTGCGGGCCTTGCGGTTTATAGGGTTCACCTCAGGTGCCCTCCAAAGAACGTTGAGTTGCATTTCGAAGGTTCGAGGGCCGGTGTGCTCTTTTTCGCGTTCGCTGGAGTGCGGGTATTAGATGAAATCTTGGTGTAGGTTGCCGGCGATGAGCGCAAAAGATGCCGTCCACGGGTGGTAAACCTTGTCGAAGTATTACACTGGACAGTTGTCGTCGAGTTGTCTGATGCTGGTCTCAATACTATTCTGTATTCTGGGAGATTCAGTCGGCCGTCTTATATGGCTGGCTTCTTGAAATCAATTGACATATGCTTCATCGCTCGCGATTGAAGGCGGTTGAAGCATCTCCGGAGGAACACCACGCTATACCAGATTCACACTGCCGCGAGCAATCCCTTGCTCTGGCTGTGGGTATACAAGGGAGATGGGGTGGGCGCAAGCGCGAGGGTGTCGGAGGCGTATTGACGAGATGAAGGCAGCCAAGCGCCCAGGGAACAGACCGGACCAACTGGGTGGTAGCCTTAAGAGCGGGCTCGCTTGTCGATCTCTCTGATAAGACTGTTTGGCCAGGAGAACGGCGGAAATGACACAATCTTTCCTGTATGCTGAGACCTAAGGGTGGTTGTCTCGAGTGAAAATACCGGTGCCACACGTTGTGTCTCGATCCACCCGACCCTCTTTGACAACCGGAGCCAAGAAGAAGCTCGAAGAATTAACAGGACTATCCAGGCGTGCGTCTAAGGCCGCGGTCCAGGGCCCAGATTCGTTCGGGATGAAGCGAGATGTAACGGGCTGGACCTGGCCCGTGAAAACCTCGAAGCCGACAAGACCGCTAGCTAGGTAGTCAACGGAGATGAAGCTTTCCCCAGGCTTTTCATGGGCCAAGTAAGTGGTTGTCTAGTCTCGATTTGCATTCACGTCGCGGTGCGAAAAGTAGCGTACGCGGCACTGTCGTGGATCTCAGCATCAAGATAACGAAGCACCGCGAGGTAATGGGTCAAGAGGGAGAGAGCCTCTAGCACTAGGTTCATGGCTTATCTCGACGGTCCTTGCCTGTCCAGGGTAATCAGTAAAGTGCTTTGAAAGAGCCATGATTGGACAAGGGCAACAGAAACGGGGAACAATACGACGAAACGGAGGCTTGTGAGCTTATTGCTTATCTTTCGGATACTCACAGAGGCGCTCGAGATGCAGACGGGACGGGCGAGCTAGGCCCCACCCCCTGGCATCCAAGAGATAAGGACTCTGACTCTGATAGCTTGAATCGCCGGCATCAATCTTCCAGGGGTTGATTGGAGCGAGCGTGGTATGTGTCTTGGAATTCCAGCGACGGTTTGAAAATGGAACAGGTGACAATCCCGACCAGCCTCTGCAATGAGTTCCTTGCCGTTATTTGAGAGTTGGGTGATGTTGAAAGGGGGACGTTGCGGTGGTGATGAGGACCCAAAGCCCAATTCCCGACCGACCACGGTTAAACTTCAACCGCCGGCTTGGCTCCCTTGCGAAGGTTGGAAAGGGAAAGGAGGACAAAGGCTAAGCTAGGGATTCGGCGGGCGGGATCTTGGATGTGGACAAGGGCCACGGATAGGCATGGCTGTCCCTTGATGCCAGGTTCGTCCACGCTAGCTGACAGTCAGTGCCTAACGTAGTCGATGTTTGTATACACACACAAAGGTAGAGAGTGCCGGGATTTCTGTTGTTGACGTCGGAGGGCGAATTGACCATCATCTTAGGCCATATGCCGCGTATCGTCGTCCATCGAAGTGGCAGGCCAGGAACGGATTGATCTGGTGTAATTGGAAGCCTCATAATTGGACAACACCTACGGCCCCGTCTATCATTCTCCCGACTGTTCCCCCGCCCTCCTCCTGCTGCTGCTGCTGCTGCTTCTTCTTCTTCTGCTTCTAACGCGGTCAGCCACCACAATCTAAGCACATTAGAAGCAATGGAAGATCTAGATGGGTGGCCCAAGCGAATGAAAAATTGGGATGACTGGGAGTTTGCGTTGGCATTCTGCATTCGGAGGGGGAAGTCGAGATAAGATAAAGAGATAGCGGAGCCAAGGAAGCCCCCGGCCACGGCGTTCCACTTACAGGGGTCATCGTGATGTACCGCACCCCCTCGACGTCGAATTATGTCAGCCAGTTGCCCCCACGTCCAATCCGCTTGTGTGGTTCAGCTGCTTCTGTCTCCCGTCGCGGCGCACATCCCCGGCCACCCGGCTTCCCTCCTCGCACCCGCGCCGTAATGGGAGAATGGGGGTCTAGACTTTCCTTCTCGAAATCCGAACAGACTTCATTTCCCCATGTCTTTCGCGGATGTGTCTCAATACCAACGCCAAGTATGGCGCATGAAGTTTTTCACACTACCGCGTCTGTCATGTATGGATCCGGCACACCCGCGGTGGGTTGCGGGCGCATTCTGAACAGTCCTTTCAGCCTCCACTCGATGCGGCGTTGCGGACCCTTCTTTACCTTTTCACACGTGAAGTCAACCTCCGCGGAGATGTTCGATTCGAGATAACGGAAAGATCGCCCCAACGAGCCGCCAACTCCCATGGCGCTGGACGGCCCATGCGTCATGCGAGAATATCTCTAATCCTGAATGATATCAATTTCGTGTTTGAGAGACAGTCCGTCAGGCTGGCTTTTGCTAGGCATCCCAGGGAGCTTTCGATAACAGACATCATGCTTCTAAACCAGCACTCCTGTCATGGGCATCATCGAGCTGTGGCGGCCGGGAAGCATTTGTAACCTCTGAAACAGCAGCAAGTCGAGCTCTCTTTGTGAGATAAGCCCCCTGGATGCTTATCCATATTCACCCCTGAACGGCAGGTTTTTTGTCGATTCCGTCTTGTGCTCGCTAGCCCTACTCTTTCCATAGAAGATCCATCCTTGGTTGGGTGGCCCGAACCGCACAGCGCGTTCGAGCGTCCGCACCGCGGCATGCTTGGTTGTGACGACTTACGTCGGCCCTGAATGGGACACATATCCATTCCATCCGACCGACCACATGGACAAGCTTCGACCGCAGCATTGGCAAAGCTGATAATGAGCTGATTCCCCGGAGTCATTCGATCCCATTCCGTCGTTATCTGGCGCAAGAACCGAGACAAACGCAGTATTGGGCGCGTCATGGCCTCGACTTTTCCAGCCCGCGTGGGGTCCGTCATTCGGCTGTAAGGCACACTACACTGTCCTCCAAACGCCTCGAGTTTGTCCTAGAATGTGCTGCCTCCCAAGGGCAACCAGGGCAAGTGGATCGAATTTTGCATCTCCGGCGAGCTTCGACTTTCGTATCTCTGCCCAACAGCAAGCATTTGCGCGCGGTTTTCCGGCTCATCTGTCGAGATATGACGGGAAAAGCCTACCCAGGATCTCATATCACGGCCCGATTGATACCTCGATCTCTAAAGTGAGTCTGATTTACTAAATCGATGTGTGAACAGAGGACAACGCAAGCGTCGTGCGGCATCGGCGCGAGGATCCCCGACGCGATTAGACGAAGAGTCTCATGGCTGGGGGGGGGGGNTAAGAAACCGTAAAATTCATTGCATGAGGCAGCCCTTGGGGGCTGCGATAAGCAATAAAGTGCAAAACGAGACAGATTATGCTCGAAGAGCCCAGGCGAGTGCTACGGGTGGCATGCGTCCCGATAAGGCCAGCGATCACTGGTGTAGGGAGGAATCTCGTCCAGAATCAGTCCTGATTTCTTTTGCATGATCATGAACACTTTTCTGCTCGTTGTTATCCCTTGGTCGGTTGGCCGGGCTTGTAATGGATTGCCGATTCTTCGTTTGCCAAACAGAGAAGGGGGACCACCGGTAGACCCTCGACTGTGTCCAGGACGCTATTGCGTACCAAGCGGACTCTTCACGGCCGAGCTCCTCTTTCGGACCAGTCTGAAAATGATTGGCCCCTGATTCCTAAAGTCTTTTTTGTTTTTCTTCTCATACGTCCTCCCTCGCTATCTGAGGGCTTCACAATAGCACGTACCGACATTGGTCGATGGCCACACAAGATGACTACGATGGTTCTACTTCACCTAGAAACCATTTTATTCATCTGCCTTATCTCATCTCATGCTTACGAGACACTCCAGTCTATCGCAAGCATATACTCCCTGATCGTGCCTGACCCGGAGGCTCGGAAGAACAAGAACTGCAATCGGGAGATTCCAAATATGCTGGTGGATGATGACTTGCTAGAAAACCCATGGCAGGTAAGGTAGCTAACCATACTGGCACTTCAAAAGTTCTGGAAAATACATTGAGCGAAGAACATCGCTAGGCACCGGCTCGGAACCCTCCATCCCCCGATCCGATGTTTCTCTCAGACGACCATTGTTCGCCAGGCCTTGCCTAGTCAATATATCCGGCCGCATCATACTATACTGTCATTCCCAGGTCGTTTGACGTATGCCAATTTATACGTGAGGCATTGCACACAAGTTCCTACCGGTGAACTCAGCTATATTCGAACCCCCGATTCTGACAAACAACTCCCACAACGTGGCGAGCACCATTGTTCAGCCTTCACGGCCGATACGACGTAACAAACCTCCTCCTCATTGGGACATACATCACTGCTCCTCCTCAGGGGTAGGTGTCAGAGGTCGCAAGACCTTGTCCTGGCTTCTGAGGTCTGGTCATGCACATCACGGGTTCCATCATATATGCCAGAATCACCGCAACAGGAGCTACTCGACTGATGCAGGCAGCACTGAAACATAGACGCCTCATTAAGAACCACCAATAATCCTGCCAATCGATGTTGCTTGCTGTAAAAAACCAAACCTATGAGATGTGTGGTGTTGGTAGGCAGAGTGAAAGATGTCTTGGGGTGCCTCAACTGGATCATGCCACAACCGTTTCGATGGGGCTTTCTTGTACTTTTGCTCGTGACTTAGCCTTTGTGGCGTGCTTCTTAAATACCTCTCGTCATGGATCTTTTCTCGACATCTTTTCCAGTCTCTTTGTAGTCTATTGAAAGGTAGCAACTCAAGGCTAGTTCACAACTTCTGGCTCGTGGCTGGAGCGAATTTGTGGCGGGCGTTGCTGTTACAACTACATAGACTTCACAAGAGACAACAGAGGAGGCCTAGTGATAGGGTCGACTTACTCGGATTGATCGCTCGCGTAAGACGTCAAGGCCGATATCAATCTCTTGTTACTCATTGTCCTGCGACCTTTCCTAACCCGGGAAGTGGTAGGGCGGTCGAACATGACAGGAGGTCTTGGTGTGTTCGTTCCTCTTTCCAGTAAACGACATATGGTGCCGAGTTCTCATAGTGTTGCATATGATTGAGTAACCTTACTAATTTCCCTGGTATGACACGATGCTTCTAGAGAGCTCTGATCTTTTTAGTCGAGCAGCATGAACCTGGTGGTTGTATACCATGTGTTCTGCCCTACTGTATACGTACGCCATGAGCTTGTCATGCTCATCCAGATACCGACCTCTTAGTCTAAGGGTGACCTCTGCTTTTACTCTTCGAATCTAATGACCTTATATAAAAAACTTGTCATCCTTGAGTTAGGGCGAGGCCGCCCCTGCATTCGACGAGCGGAGAGCTGGTACATAACTTTGGAAATCTTAGCACAGTACGATGCATTGCCATCCGTAGAGTCCAATGAAGACACTCCTATCTTTGCCTCCTTCACCACAGATCATATCTGGGTTGAGATTTGTAAGTTGCTATCCCTTAGTTATAAGCCTCTGCGACTTTCGTTTTCAAGTAGACGGCAATGAGTGTTTACGTGTGCCCCTGGGTTCCAGTCAGGAATGCCGGGTCAGAGGCACCCGCCAGGCCTCAGAAAGTATGTGCCCTCGAGAATCAAGATCGCGATCCCGAAGTTGGTAGCCCGTTTTGCCACAAGGTTCCATCTGTCAACCCTCTTCCATGAACGCCTCCTTCCAAGCTTGCGCTTGTGGAACCTCCGTCTCCCATCCATAAACCGTTCCCAACCCCGACCCGCCAACCACTCCTTGGGCAGGATCAAATCCCGCCCGGCTAGCTCAATCGGTAGAGCGTGAGACTCTTAATCTCAAGGTTGTGGGTTCGACCCGTAAGCACNATCTCGTTTGTCCCCAGTCTTGAATAACGTAACTAACAATAACCAGCCACGTCGGGCTCAATTCCCGTCAGCGATTGACGCACCCAATCTTTTTACTGTTGCTCAAGAACCTCCGTTCAATTTTGCCTCGCACTTTAAACACGTCGTCTTGGTTGCACTCATTACATATCCCATCCTCATACAAGACTAGGTACCCAACTATCTGGAGATGTGTGTGGTTAGGGCTAAATATAAAGGTGCTGCTCACAACCCCTGCCTGTCTCCGACTGGGATGTTTTGGCAGAGACGTGAGCTTATTTGGTGGATCCTGCCTATGACCTCGCAACTCCTCTGTCATCAAAAAGACCTCGGCAGCCCCCACGATGTCCTTGCTTCGTGCTAGCAAAGATGGCAGAGGTGGGAAGGTCCAGCATGTGAGGATGTGAGACCTAGCTTCCTTTGGTCAAAGCATCGCATACTAGGATCTGATGCGTGACACCACACGAAATCGTCACCTCTGATTTGGTGAAAGCAGAAGCTGGCCATTCGAGGACGAAGTTCGACCAGCAGACGAGTCGATGTCAGCTCACAGTTGGCAACCAGGAGATTCATATGGCGGCTTGAGGAAACGATAGACTCTTCTCGTAGCCGCGTCTTACGGACGCATCGAGGTTCACTTCTCCACAAGCTTGACATTCCGTTCAATGCTATGGGAAGCCGAAAGAATTGGCAAGCCCAGATTCGTGCAAACAGAGAATCGTACGGCAGAGTGTTTCCTGTCTTGCAATTGTTGCCGTGGCTATCTTGGGCTATCTTCACCCCGAGTGTCGTTAGCTGCAAGAACAAGTGTTCCAGAGGGAACACGTTGACCCTGTTCTTTTCTCTTTCCCTGTCCGCACCGTTTCTCGTACACGAGAGACTTCATGACCAAGGGGAGAATTGCTCCTTTCCCTTCTGCCTTCTCGGGAGAGAGAACATCTGCTGTGAGCATAACATTTTGACGTACGTCTTCCTGCGAGGGCGACCATGCCAACATCCTGTCGAGAATCAAGATTGGCTCCGATGAGCCAAAATGATCGTTAAGGGGGACACTCCTGTGTGTGAAGCCGTCCCTTCAAATCTTGCGTTCTTCTGCGGTTGAGCCATATCATGTCGCCTTGCCTGCAATTTCCCAATTTCCCGCAGTGTATGACGCGCCTGGAGAAATGAGGCTGACATCCGCCTACAGCTCGAGCTGTTGAGAATGCCTATTCTGTCGTTGTAGATTATTCTCTTACGCCCGCGCCACTCCCATCAAAATGCCCAATCGAGAGGTATGCGTGCTCTTGCTCGACGCAGGAACCAGCGTTGGTCTGACCCTCCGGTCTTCCGACCGCAGTCAGCAAGTTCCAACAGCTCCCCTCCCGCCGAACCGTAACTGGACCACACGGTGAGCAAGAGAAAGGGGAAGTGATCCCACCTTTGCTGTTACCGGAACTGGAAGGGGCTCTACTCTCTGTTTAAGTGAAGGTCTCGACTTAAGCCCCCAGCCCACATCTCGGCATATGATTCTTTAAACCCTATGAGTGCCGCGTCAGCGATACCAGGCTGAAGAGCTTCCAATATCAAGGGAGGCGGTAATCAGAGGTCTGGCGGCCAGTGAAGGAACCCGTCTTCCGAAGTCAATCTCGAACCTGGTTTTTTGTCCAGCATGTCATGTAACGGCCCCTCTACGCATCCATGCGGATGCTTGGATTGGCTTTGGGTGGGTGCGTTGGTTATCCCAGGGCGGCAAATGAGTTGGAAGTATGCGGTGACCTTGTGAGACGAGGAGGATATTCGTCAGTCAGAGAGACACCATGGGGCCACTCGGGGGAGCAGCGTATCGGCATGTGTATAAGGGTTGAACTTGGGCTGATGAGTCTGCGGAAGATCTAAGGCCAACAGCGTTTGTGTTGTTCTCCGTACGAAGTAGGTCGAGACTCGTGCTGGTCTTGCCAGCTCAAGACCAAAAAGGTGAAGTAGGAAAGTTGATATGGCAAAAAGCCAGGCACATATACCACAATTCTAGCCCGACAACGGATTATTTTCCCTTCGTAGGTATGTATAGAAACCTGCCGCAAGGGGAAAACAGGAAAGCACTCGAAAGTCTCACCATGTTCGAGGCAGATGATGTCAGGTTCGCCGAGACTTACAGAAATCAGCTCTTGAACAGAGCTTCGAAAGCCCAGTACCGGAGAAAGAAGACCTTGGGACCTCCTCGCTCGGGCTTGGAAAACAACGCGTAAGAGAGCGCCATTACGGCCATTCCTCACGTCTCGGTGGTTACAACGTATGCTCCGTGGGCTTCCTGATATTTCTGCGTCACACCGGAACTACTCCAGCTAACGGCCCCGTGGTTGTCGCCTGCTCGCCGCTTCAAGTCGGAAAACCGTCATCTCTTCATCGAATCTTTCACTCGAACCTTGACTGGGCTCCAAGTTTGCTCAAGAAGCCATCCCTGGATGCTGGTAGGATCACTCGAACCAGCCAAAAACATCCGACGGAGAACGAATCTGCCGCATGAATTGTCTATGAACAAAGAGCAGGTAGACGCGCGTCTCCTATAGCACCCACCCCACCTGTCCGGGTCGACGCACCTCGTCCTGAGAGCCGAAAACCGACCCGACCGTCGCTAAGTCCTTACAGCACTAGCCACTACCCCAATTACGACAAGTTGTCGGTAATATAAAGCAATACCGAACCGCTGGACCGCCTGCAAGGTTGACCCCTTGACGGAACGATCCCGCATCTCTCTCCCTTTGGAAAAAAGAGGGAAGAAACAGCACAAATTGCGCGATAACCCGGGGCAACGGATGCTGCCAAGTTCTGCCCGCGCCCGGAACGCGTAGCTCCCACGGCGGTCTCCCGAGATGAGAAAGCCGAAAGTATAATACATTGCTAATGAAAGCGAAGCCTCGGGGTTTAGTGGTTTAGTCACCGCGAAAATAATGAAGTGGTGTAAGCCCACCCACCCCCCCAAATCCTCGC
>MPGH01000087.1:797813-818997 GCA_001937105.1 Colletotrichum chlorophyti
AGAAAACTAACGAATACGACCAGTAGGAACCCTTAAAGATCACTGGTGGATGAAGTGCCGTGGTGGTATCTCTTTCATAGAGGGAGGAATCCGAAATGGTGAGCACCTGAAATGAATTGAAAATCAAATTCCAACGGAAGTCCTTGACTGTTGCATGACGCTATTAAGAGTTTCAAAACAACATGGTCCGTCGGCCGATGCTGTCGGGGCAGGGGGGTTCTTCCCTTTGTTTTCTCCTTCCCTTTCTTTCTTCTCTTTACAGAAATAAACTGAGCAATTTTGACCCGAGTCATGGTACCATGTGTCAGAACTGGAAGTTTCAAGGTACAAGGTCCTTGGCGTAGGAGGGACGTTGGACTGGAGGCGGCCAGCTGTCCGTGTCCGACCGGGCCGGGAGTGCCGTTGGAAAGAATGAGAGGGCGGGTTGTGATCGGCAGCGACTCTAATTGCACGCATAATTAGATGTGAAAAACAGGTGAGTCAGTGTGTGCGGTCTAAAAAAAAAAAGTCACCAGGAATTGGATGGTAGGGCTCAGACATCGAAGGGGAAAAAAGAACGTTCACCAACAGTTTACTGCTCAACGGTTCAGCCCATGCATGTCAATACAGAATCTCATCCCATCCGTGTGTGGCTGGAGACCCTGCAGTCGGCCGAGACTTTGTTCTGGGTTGATGTGACTGGGTCCGTTGGTGCCTGAGTATCCCACCTGTTCGTGTCAGAAAAGATGCTGGTCGCCGCGTGACAGCTGCAGCATTATCTGATCGGCACAAGTGATCGACATGTCACCGACTTCGAACGATAGCGCACAGAGGTAGTTCATGGTAAAACATGGAAATTTTTCTGGGATAATAGTAGACCGAATCGTTTTCCTCTCACATTATGAACTAGAAAGGTGTCAACCCATTCCCTCGTGACCACTCTGGTCTACGGAGACACTGGTATCGAAAAAAACAGGAAAACGCCTAGTGCGGGGAGACCTTTTTCCTGCTCCCAAGCTCAAACGATACACATATGGCTTGCGATCGTGCGCCTGGAAGCCGAGTCCCCCGTCTTTTTAAACCAGTCATGACCTAAATGCACATTGAACCCAAAACCAAGCCCATGCAATTTGACAGATGTTAAGAATCCGAGAAATGATGCAGGTGATGTCGCTTAGAAGAGGGCAGCAACGGCAAGACCACCGATGACAGCCATGACACCAGCAGTAGCCTGGGCACCACCGGCAACGCCTGTAAGGGTGGCAATGGTGGAGGTGCGGGTGGCAGTGCCGTTGGAGGCGGGGCGGGTAACACTGGTGATGGTGGAAGCGGGAGCGCTCTGGGTAGCCTGGGTAGGAGCAGCGGTGGTGGGGAGGGCGGTGGTGGAGTTGATGATGACGCTCTCGGAGGCGCTAGCCGAGGCAGAGGCAGAAGAGGAGGCGGCAGCGGAGGTCGAGACAGAGGCGGCCGACAGAGTGACGGTGGAAGTGCCGGTGGCAGAGATGACGGTAGTGGTACCGGAGCTGCTGCCCTCGACGGCAACGATGTGGAAGGGGTTGGAGAACTGGAAGTCGACCTCGGGGTTGGACTCAGACTTGATGACCAGGCCGTAGAATGCGTCCTTGCCCAGGTTGGTGGGGATGGTCCAGGTGTACTTCTCAGCAGAGTTGGGGATGCCAGCTGAATCGTGTTAGTCTCACCGACATCTTCCCGTGTGTAGATGGGACAGTTGAGAGAAAACCCCATCTCACGTAGCAGCACAGGTGTACTTACAGGCAATGTCGAGGAGGGGAACCTGCTTGTTCTGCTCGGGACCTCCGATCAGGCTGATGGAGACGGTAACGTCCTTGAAGGCCTCGGGGGCATCCCACTCGATGGTGAAGGCGGTGCCAGCGTTGACCTTCTCGTTGCTGGTGGGGTTGGTGACGGGGTTGAAGTTGGGGTTCTGGGCGAGGGCCGAGGCAACGAAGGCCAGGAGGGTGGCGGCGGAGATGGTGAACTTCATTTTGGTTGTTGAGGGTTGTAGTAGTATCAAGGTTGTGATGGTAGGATGAGGATTTGATTAGAAGTTAGGTCTAAAGAAAAGACAAACAGGTCCAAAGGAACGAGCGACTGGAAAAGGAGCAGGTGGTTGTAAGGGAGAGTATTGTATGTCTTGTGACGGGGGGGCTTAACGAGTGTATATAAAAAGAGTGGCAGGCTGAAAGCCAGAGGATGAGACGCAACACACGGGGATGGTTGGAGTTAGGAAGGGAAGAAAAAAAAAAAGAGGAAAGAGAAGGAGCGACAACAGGAGGAGGGATAGAGAAGAAGAGGAAGTGAGGTGAGCATAACCCCTGCTAGTCTCCGGGCGCGCGGCAAGGGGGTGCAGGGCATTGGCGATGGGTCATGGACCATGAGGTGCTGTCGGGTGTGGTCTGGGGAGGGGGAAGGGCCCATCTCAATCCAGTACTTCATCCATACACAGAGCTTCGTATGGAACCTGAAATTCAGTGCCAAAGGTAGGCACACCGTAAATCCATTGCCATGTAACTACTGAGTACCGAGTCTGCTTGATCGTACGTGAGGCAATGTGAGAAAATGTACAAGTAAAGGCAAGTAACTATAAGGGGTAAAATGCTCACACGGAGACGTCCAGACCTGATTGGGCTACCTGTTTACACAATAGCCTCATGGCTGATGCTGATTGCTTCAAAACTCTGCCTAAGCTAAGGTATACATGAGGTGCTATGGTAAGTGGCTCACAGGCTGAGGTTGAGACGGGGGAGAGCGAAAAAAAAAGGCGAACCGGTTGGATGCAATGGCGCCGTCGTCTTCTGCGTGCCTCGATGCAATTGCCAACTGCGCCGTCCCAGAGCAAGCATGGATGCTCAAATTAGAGATGAAATTATACCGGTTTGATTGGGTCGTTGCGGCACGAGGCAGGGGGGTGGGTCGTTAAATTTCCCTGATGCAGGTACGTACTCCAGTGCGTCGTTCTCTTCGGGGACCCAGGCACCCAGGCCCTCCGCGAGGTTCCCGCCTGCTGGGGACTCGAGGACGGTGCTCCGGGTACGTACCTCACCTCACCCCATGTACAACGTAGAGCCTGGTTTTCGATTTGTTCCCAGCACATCCCCCATCGTGGAGCACACTGCAACAGCAGAGCCACAACGCGGGTAAAAAAAGCGCCTTTTGAAAAGCAACTTTTCCCTTCCGGGCACAGGACACATCATAAGGTACCAAGCTTGGCTGGCCGAACAGGGCTGAGCCAACGCGCTTTCCATTTCTTAACCTGTGGGCCGTGGTTCCACCCAATGAGATAATAGCCCAAGACCTTCCTGGGCCACCAACTCATCCGCCCAGTTCCAGAGGGTGGTCAGTGTCTACGTACAACGTACAGTAGTACTACTACTATTATGCTCTCTCGGGATCTCACACACCAGTCCACTTCTCTCAGGACCACACTCCAAGGCAACAATCCCCCCTCCTCTCCGAGGTCAAGCCAGGCCGAAGGCCATGACTTTCTATTCGACTCGCTTGGAGCATCCGCCTCTGAGTGCCCCGTCCTCTATCCACTAGCCAGACCTTAAAGGGTATGGGCAGCCTTCCTAAGATCCGGGTAAGGGCGGAACCCATCTCAGGTGAACCGGAGTCTGGATTCTGGGATCTCCAAGCAGAAGTTCACGCGCCCAAGCAACTGCGAAGCGAACAAACAAGACAAGGCACGTGATGGCCTCAGTGGCAGCCCCTCAAGAGGAATCCAATCTTTGAGGATGGCGTGTGAGCAGGCATATGAAAGCTGCAGAAAGGAAAACCACTCACAAACTGGATATCAAGAAGCAATACAAGCACGGCACGACGGACTTCGACGGGGGCGTCCCAGATTCCTGATGAATCACAGTTCTCGACCCCAGTGACAGTCTCGTCTCGCCAACTCATTCTCTCCAGGCTTCCGCGCACCTAACTTCATTCATCCCCACTCGCCCCTCCCAGGGATCTCCGCCGCCCATGCCTAGAAAATAGACACAATTCCGGCTTGTGAATGAGATGCACCTTTTGCCTGGAGTTGCCTTCGGTGCACGGAGGATCGAGATGATGTGACGTCTGCTATACTCCGGTCATCACCGGCCATTCCCTCCACACACGATACATGCCCAGCAATGTGAGCAATTATCCTTCTTCGTTGCGAGCTTTAGAACACGTCGCTAACTGCTAAGCTCGTGGGACAAAAGCAACATCAAGCATAAACTTGTGCTTGACAGCCAAAGGTATGACTGGTACGCTGTACCTTCGGTACCACCCTGAAACGACTCGACCACTGCAAGGAACGAAGAAACGGTTCATGGGACCGTTCGACTTGGCACCAGCCGCAGCCGCCAATTCCATCGTGCAATTCCCGCCCCCTTTTCCCAATGCACAAGGCAAGGTCGACGTGGGATGGACCAATAAGCATCGGCTCTACGTCAAAGCGGTCACATCTAATTTACCATGCCGCACGTTATTGTAAGACGCAATACTCTGTCGTTGGAAAACCCCAGCCTAGCCCCGAGATGCACGGCAGAAAACAGGGAACATCGGAAGAACCTTTGCCTCTTATGAGACTGCGAAGAATGGCAAAAAGGATCTTTTGTATTTTCGGCTCTTCGAGAACCGCACCAAGGAACGGCACTGATTGCGAAGCGAGAAGGGGGTCACGATCGAATGCATCCAATTCAACCGCCAATCCCAACGGTCAGATTCTCTCCTCACACCATTTTAACCCCTCGATGTCCACACTGCCAATGAACTTTTCTTTTTGTTTGGATTCCCATGCCACATTTACGGAATAAATTTCTTACCCGCTGGCAATTGTCGTGGGCCCTTGATCGCGTCATCTTGAAAGGTCCATCTTCACCCCCCGATGGTTCACTCGTGCCCGTACCCATGTCCATGACCACTGCTTAGGGCATCGTAGGCTTGGAAATAGACCTAATGGAGCCAGCAGACTGGCCTCAGCTTTCCGCTGGCTTACCCTCTTTGCGCCGCGCCTAAAGGTCGCTTCATCATTTGTGTACGACGCCATGCTGAGGACGCACTCGGGCGAGCTGGACGTCCTCCGATAAATCAAGCTTTGAGCCTTCATCTGATGCTCACCTGTGGGCTTAAGCCATCGCAATGACACTCGGCCCACAGCCGTCCTGTATCTACCTCGTCGCAACTTCAATCCGATCTTACTACGGTATGATGGGTAACTCTTTTACCCATATCGGGTACTGTGGGGGGTCCTATTGTTACCACTATNATTCCTATTGGTTGGAGTTATGTANGGGTGCATAACTCAGACTAAGAAGGTCGAGTATCTGTGCTTAGATAATCCAAAGATGCAGACATGTCTACCTGGTAGGGGTAAAAAACTTTGGCCTGATACCGTAGTATGCAGATTCAGCCACCACAGCCTCCGCCCACCCATTTTGGGACCCAAGGAATTGCCTGCCTGTCGCATCGGGTCCGCCGTTCGCAAGCTGACCCATGCCGCCCTTACCTTGTCAGAGTTTCAACACCAAACTCTATTACCGACTGTCGACGACATTGGTGACTCGCGAAACGTGGGCTACCTGGTACGAGGCCACCGGATAATAGGGAATTCCAAAGTCAAATGCCCCTTAATCACTCAGATGGCGACGTCATCAACCAACAGTAGCTTTCTAACAAAAAGCAAGAACCACTACGACGTCGACAATAATAGCCGTCCAGTAAGAAGCATGTCTCACTGGGGAGTCGAACCGAGGCCAATTTCCCTCCCCCCCAGAAACATAACTTTTCTTCTGTGCTGCCTCACAGGCAGACCCTCGTTGACCGTTAGTCACACTTGTTTACTTTCCGTACTCTGGAGTTACGTTCTGCACACACGCAGTCAAGCCTCCCCCTAGCCCGAGTATGGCCGAGCTCAAGCCATGAGTTTCCTCGGTTTCCTGCCGTCAGGTGGCACAGCGATGGCACTCTCTGCAAGATCTCGTGTTACAAGCCTCCGCTCACTTACTGTAGTGCCTCATTCGTCGCGAACAGGTATACAGACTGTGCCCGACCAGAAGTCTTGGCGTGCGGATATTGGTGCCACGAGACTCAATTACTTACACGACGCTGCCTGTCAAAACCCTCATGGTGACGGCGCGAGCTGTCTGCCGCCCAGGCTACACCAGTGGCCACAAACATCCTTGTCAGCATCTGCACCATGCCGTGTACATACCCTCACCGACGCAGACGGGAAAGTTCCTAGACAGGCTCTGTTGAAATGCATCTCAGCCTTAAGCCATCCGACGCCCCAAAAAGGCAATTTGGAAGGGCGCCGCCGCGCTGGGCATTGAGGCACGGTACTTTGCTGTTTCGCCCGCCCAGGGTGGAAGCGGTGGGAAGAGAATAATGTTTTGATAGTCCAGCAGGCTTCCCCGACCCCAGCCGTTTGCGGTGGCGAGGCAAGACCTGTCGTTGACTGTTGGAATTTTTCTTCCCTCCTCCCGGGCCACTGGTTACTGTTTTTCGTGGCCCAGGAATCTTCTTGTCGTTTCGTCTTGGATAGTGCGACCTCGAGGAATGAAGAGCCTTGGCTACCAGGGCAAGCAAGCTGGTGCACGCCGACGATAAGCCCCCAGATCCCGATCCCAATGACCGGGCTCGCCGTCCACAGCTTCGCGGCAGAGGCGGAAGTGGAAGCGGAAACGGATCGGGCCCGCGGAGCGGACGTCGCGATGCCTACCCAACCCCGTGTCCTCGACCCCACTTGTACCCTGACCAAGCCGATCATCGGCCCCGGGTACGAACGTGCCTTCCTGTGATAACTCTGAGACAAAGAAACATCTCGAAAGGGAGGCGCTGCCGCTATTCATACTGCGACATTGCGAGCCGGTTGTGTCATCTGCGGAACCTTGCCCGGTGGTGCGGAGTAAGGCGCCCACGTGACCGCTCTTCCCAGCCTGAACCGCGAGCAAGGGGATGAAGCTGTCCAGGTGTAGAACCTCGTAGAAGCTGCTGGCGTACCACGACGGCCCAATAAACACTCGAGAAGGAAACTGCCACTCGGCCTTCCGATCGTGAATAGCATCATATTCCCCCAAAGATAAAAAGCCACCGGGACGATTTAAACAAATTGGCCAGAATTGACGCCTCTCCCAGAAAGCCGCGCTCATCCCCCCAACTTAAGTTATTGCTCAGACGACCGACTAAGAGCTCACACATCCAACATGTCCTCCACCAAAGTGACGGAATTCATAATCCTAACCCTCAAATCCAGCCCCTCCTCCCCGTCCGAGCCCCCCGCGGCCTGGTCCGACGTGACCTCGACCCTGAAGTCCGTCCCCGGCGTGGAGGCTCTCCACGCCGGCACCCAGCTCGAGGACCCCTCCAAGACCGTGCTCGTCATAACCTGGTCCTCCTCAGAGGCCTTCACCTCCTTCGCCGCCTCCGAGGCCTACACGCCCTGGTTCGCGTCCCTCAAGGCCGTGTCCGCCTCTTCCTCCTCCCCCGGCGTGCCCCCGCCCGTCTTCTACAAGGTCCCCTTCACCTCGGACTCGGACCCGACGTCCGTCCTCTCCGCGCCGACGACCGAGGTCTTCGTCGCCTACGGCGTCGATGACTCCTTCGTGGACCGCACGGCCCAGTTCGCCAGGGGACTCACCCAGGGCGCGGCGCCGGTCGCCGGTTTTCACGGGCACGCTTACGGCAAGATCTCGACGCCCCTGGCCATGGGCGTCGACGGGGAGAAGGGTCCCGCCGTCACTTTGCTGCTGGGATGGGACAGCATGCAGGCGCACCTCGATGCCAAGGCCCAGCCTGGACGTGAGTTCCCCCCCACTCCCCTCTTGAACCGCAGATTGAGTGTAGGCAGGAACCCCCCTTGCTGACGTGCAAGCCGCAGCCATCTCGGACAACATCCATCTGCTGAGGACAGGCCGCAAAGACATTTCCATGGTGAGTACCAGGTCACAACATGAGTCTCGCAGTGGTACCGGCATAGGATGTATATTAACTGCAGATAGTACCACGTGAATTTGAAGCAACTCTGAAAGAGGAGACGAGGCGAAGCGACGAGAATTTCGCCGGACGGCAAAGAACTACGGGAGAACATCGGAGTAGGACCGTGATTATTGACTGTAATTTACGATAACGACACAACGAAAACACTAATTGTATTGTATTTCATCACGCGTCGGCCTGCTTGAATACTGAAGCCGTGACTCGAGAGTGTGCCGCGCGCATGATCAGCAAGTGGGAGTCTAGTTCCTGACGTACCTCGCTGTAGATGGCCCGAATCTCTTCACATCGTTTGCCATGCTAAATCGTAGTCGTCGCGGTGTCGCGGTGGCTTTTCCGATTACCTGCTCTGAAAGTATCAGCAAACGCGACTTCGCTTAGCAAGCTCTCAGTGCCCGTGCCACCAGACCTCGTAGCTGTCCGCAGACGTAGCGGACTGGAAATGGTGAAAGGGAACGGAATGGAAGGTCAGCCGGACCGCCCGAGAGGTATGCGTACGTATCATAAATAGGGAGAGGCATAGTGCATGGTATGGGGAGGCAGGTCAGGACGATGTTGTTCCGGGCTGAGGTCACGGGAGAATGCTGAACTTGAGGACGACGTATCCATCAAGGGCTTTTAGGGTGTGAGGAGATAGGACGGCAGGCAGTGTGACGATGGACAGGGCGCGCAACGGTGATGGTGAAAGATATGGGCAGGGAGTCAAGTTGTGCTGGAGAACGGATGAAGTAAAAAAGAGAGTAGTGCACTATTAAAAGTAGTACCTCCTCTAAAGCACCTTCGATCAGACGAAAACGATCGATTTCCGTCCCCCTTCCCAGCTGAAGAAGCCTGGGTCTCGCGGCGATGATGTTGCCAAGAACCGGTCCGATATCCCCCAAACACGGCGATGATGTTTCGCAAAAGAAAAGAATCTGTAACCTTCCGCCTGAAATTTTTGGTTTGCCGAACTAAAATGTGATAGTCAGTAAAGTCATGAACTTCGTCAACGTTAGATCCGGTGCTTTTCCGATTCTGCCAAACTCGTTAGCGTATGCTCTTGCTGACCATGTGATCGTCTCGTCATCCGCTGGTTTCACATACCAAGACGTTGATATAGCATGTATAGCGCCATGCGATTGCACTCCTCCGTTCCAGTGATCGTGACCAAACGTTCGTTGCTGTTGTCTTGGGGCTCGTTTATCTTAATGACACTGCCGCTGATCTGGCGTATTTCGTTGATCTTTTGCCCGCCCTTGCCAATGATGGCACCGACCATGTCATTGGGGATGTAGATCTGCTGAGTCAAGGGCGCGCCCGGCATGGCACCGCCGTGAATGGGCTGGGCCGGGTGAGCACCGTGGGGTTGAGGAGCCGCTGCGCCAGCATGGGGCGGCATGTGAGCAGCGGCACCGTAGCCACCAGCTTGCGCCTGACCGTAGTGGATAGGCATGGCCGGGTTCGGCTGGGCGGCATGAGGGTGGTACGGCTGGGCGTACGGGGCAGCGGGCAAGTGGTGCTGCGCGCGAGCGTCATGCCTTCGGTTGTAGTTCTCACGGTTGCCGTAGTTGCCAGTGGTCGGTTGGGGGCTGTAGGGGACGACCTGCATGCCGCCGGGGACAACGCCAGCAGGCCCACCGCTCCTTGTCGCGTAGGCCGAGGCAGCCGGACCACCGAACCGGTCGTTCAGCTGTTCCAGAAGAGTGCTGCCAACGTAGTAGGTCGCGATGTGGACGGCATCGGCAACACCCATGACGACCAGCGAGCGCTCAGTGGAAAGCGGCAGGCACGAGTCCGAAGCGTTAAGACGAGCCCCGGAAGCCTCTTGGATTTCGCGAATTCGAGCGCCACCCTTCCCAATGATGGATCCAATCAAAATGTGAGGGATCAGCAGGCGAAGAGGGTAGGTCTTTGACTGAGCACTGGAAGGCTCGGCCAAAGGTTCGTTGTTGAGAGTTCGAATAATGAGCCCGAAAGCCTGATTGCAGAGTTAGCAGAGTGGCACAATAATACAGGACCAAAGGACAACAAACCTTGGCAGCAGCGTCGACAACACCGCTCACGGTCAAGATGCGCTCGACTGCACCTTTCTGATAGTCGCTAACAGTGCACTTGGCACCCGACATCTTGCGAATGTTGGAAACGTTCTCTCCGCCCTTTCCGATGACGGTGGCAGCTTCAGGGCTGGAAATGACGGCACGGATGTGGATCCAATCTCTCTCGTCGTGGCTCGCAGAGGGAGTGGAAGTCGCGGGAACGGAGCCGGCAACGGAGCTCTGGATGGGCTTTGTCTCGGCGCCCTCGGTATCGGGGTCGGCCTTTGCCTCGGCCCCATTGGGCTTTTCCGCGCCGTTTGCGTCCGTTGCATCGGCGACGCTCTCCTCCGAGGGGTGAGCCATCTCAACCTCTTCGTCGTTTTTCAATATCTTGTCCAAGGCTGGTCGCTTCGCTTCGGGTTGGTCATTGCTGCGCGAAGGAGAGGAAGTCTCCTCGAGAGGGCGCTTGGCCGAGTTGGCGGGCTGAGTGGGCGAGGCGGACATGATGGGCTATCTGTTAATGTCTCACACAAGTATTCGCGATTCCGTTGCGGTTCAAGAAAAGCTTGTATTCGACTATCTACACCACAAGGTTTTCAAAGGAAAACGGGCTGGTGTAGTGGCGTAGTCGGGGTCGGGTTCAAGACTGTCGTCTTTCTTTCGTGAAGTGGCTGTGATCGCGTGAAGGACAGAGGTCGTAGGGCAGAGGATCGTGAAGTTTGAAGGTCGGGGTGTGGGCTCAGGATGACTCCTATCCTATGAGGGTCGGTGATAATTTCCGGAATCGTGAGAATCGCAGGCGAGTTCTCAGTTCAAACGGAGGGAAGGCGAGGCGAGGCGAGGCGAGGCGAGGCTAGGCGGGAAGGCAGCGGACGGACGGGTATGAAGTAGATGGATGATGGAAAAGAGGTGGTAGAGAAGATGGGTGGGGAATAGCTGATGGTAGACAAAGGCTGGATGGATGAAGGAGGCGATTCCTATGCAGAAGCTCAAACCTTTCTCCGTCGAAACTTAGCAGTCCAAGCTAAAGAGCAGGGGAAGCTGCAATGGGTTATGACGGTCTATCAAGTCTGCAAGCAGAGCTTTGATGCCCTTCTGCAATGAAATTTTTTCTCTTTAAGGCTCGTCAAGCTTCAGCGCAAGAATGCAGAACCGATACTTGGGGATGCGCCGACGGTCGGGTCAAAGGACCTGATAGCTTTGGGGGACACGTGAGGGAGGGGAGGAAGAAGAGCGAAAATGGATCCGATTGCGCTGCGTCGTGCCGTAGGAAACCAACCCACCTAAAAGGAAGGTCGAGATGGAGAAAAACTGAGAGAAGGGTGTGAGGGTTAAAAGAGATGGGCAAAGGGGGAAAACCGTGCAAACAGATGGGTTTGGAAGGGGGTCCGGATGTCTCGAAGAGGTTTGGGAGACGGGATGGGGATGGGATGGGTGAGGGTAAGATAATTGCTGAAACCTCGTCAGAAAAAAGATCGGCCTTGCGCTTCCAGCTCATCAGAAGGACGAGTGGGCGAGCGGGCCAAGCAGCAGCAGCACCTCGCCTCAAGCAGGAGAAGCGCCAGGGCCACCTGACGACCATACCTAACTAAAGTATTCTTACAGTGTCCGGAGATTTGCAATGGACGGCTATCGGCCCACATCTCCATTGTATTTCACGTCAAGAGCCTTGGGAATACACACAGTATACTCCCGTAATGCCATCTGGTCTCGGCAGATTAAGCTACATGGGGGCTTGTAACCCCCCCGGAGCCCCCAATCGCGTCTGGCCACCTGGTGCTGCTTCCTCGGGTTGTTTCATTGGACGGAGTTGACGACGTAGCGAGCCGCACAGTGCTTGCTTGATGTTAGTCCTGTTCGCGTCCAGCCTGCGAAAAAATACAGAGAAATACGATTGGCACGACTAAGAAGCGAAAAGAAAAAAAGGTGTAAGCTACGACCTCATCGCATTACGCGTGGTGCCCTGTGTTGCGTGGTGGCTGCAACTGCAACTCTACCACCCAATACTCACCCTTGACCTTGGGAAAATCGGCAGACCCTTAGGACTGGATGACCTGGACAGAACACAACACAACCAGACAGACCAACACAGCATCGTGCCTCCAAAGAACCCTCCTACATTGCCTAACTTGCCGCGCGCGATATACGGCGGCATTAACGACGACGAAGACGGTGGAACTTGATCACTTGCAACTTGCAACGACTAAAGGTCGTTTTTTCTCACACAACGACATCATATTGCTTCTCATCACGAAGTCTCACTTCATCTGGATCAGCGGATTTTGACAGCGCCCCAGACCGAAGCGCTAGACAGTGCACCATCATCTGTGCTGCTCGCGCGCCGTCTGTCCCCCGGAAATCGACAGCTCCCGACACACAGTGACACCTCGTTTGAAACAGTCGGAGAGCGTCTAGCGCCCGGACATTTGGACGCCTCGTTTCCCCTGGCAGGGGTCAAATAAGACGCTCGAGACCACTGAGTATCTCCGGCCCTGGTGGGCTAGGTTGCTTAAACTGTTTCGTTTCGTCCGGGGGCATCCTTTGATATCGCGTGCGCAAGAGATCTGCACCGTGGCGTCCTGCGACCATCAGACCGTTTGGACTGATTCAAGGGCTTCGGCCATCAACGTCGGGCCTTGGGGAATCTGAACCTTAACCTGTTCACCATGAGCGAAATACCTCGACCTGTCAGCGATAGGTATGCTCTGAGCCTGGAACAGAGCCTGCAAGAACTTCAGGAGAAAATCCAGCAACATCGGGTGGAACTTGCAGCGGTACGCATTTGTGATCATGTTCTCTAATGGGTAGCCCGGGCTAACACGGAAGCAGCTTCATCAAAATGGCAAACACGTAAGCCGGAATCTACCTGGTCCAGGAAGTCAGCCTTATGAAGTCATGAAGAGTGCGTTTGAGGAAGTCACCGGCGCACCACCTTTCGTCCCTTTCTCAGGGTCCGTTCTACCTGCGCTGTTGGCACTGCGAAAAACCCACCAGACATTTGTTGAATCCCGAGCCTATCTCACCAGCCAAGGTGCCTCTCTCGACCAGGCGAAACGCAGGCTTGAAATTGAGCAGGCGACGCTGACAGACCAGAAGCTTCTCCAGCAGAGTTTGGAAAGACGCATCCAGTCCCTGAAAGATGAGGCTGAATCTATGATGGAGTTGACGCCCGAACAGGCGGCTGAGAAAAGACTGGACGAACTCAAGCAAAAAAAGCAGCAGTACCAAAGAGACACGTCCAAACTGCTCAAAGACCTGAAAAATTTCATCGACAATCATTTAGCGGCGCAACTGGCTGCAGAGGACCTTGGCGGGCCGGTCGTGGGCGACATGATGGACGTTGACTCTGACCAACTCATCGCGGGCTTCAACGCCCAGGGCCGCCCGGTTAAGGCCAAGTCCAAACCGGACGAGGACAAACGACAGCGACGGCTTGAAGAGGTCTGGGGGATTCCACAAGAAGACGAAGACCACCCGGGAGGCAACGCGGATGAGGCAGCCGCCGCCGGGCGCGAGATGCGCGAACTGACGGAGCAACTCCTAAACCAGCTCAGCGAAGCGGGAGGCGACAGCACGTCTGCATACGTCAAACTGCCCAAGGAAACAGCAGCGGCGCGGTTCCTCGTTAGGTCCAAGGTTGCGCAATTCCATCCCAGGGACGCCATGAGGCTCAAGCTGATTGATTTTGGAAGAGAGCTGGACGACTAGGAGGGCCTGTGTTCTGCCGCACACCCGTGCGACACACTCTTTGCAGATCCTCCTTGGTGGAGTTGACCAACCAGGCAATCAAACTGAATTTTACTAATCACTTCTTCCCGGGGTCTTTTATTGTCAGAGGAAAGCTCCTGATGTAAAGCGTCAAGCCTCTTGAGTCAGGACACCTGGTTTCTTGACGCTTCGATTCCACGCCTTCCGTAGTCGTTCAATTTTGCGACTCACAGTGTCAGCAATTTGACTCTGCACGTTCTTCGCGTCCTGCGCAGAAGAGGAAAAAGAAGATGTCAATGAAAACTTGGCACGTACGCGTCGCGAACATGACTTGGACTCTGGACAATGCAGAGATCATGGACAACAGAGTTAAGTTGTCGGAAGTTTCGGGCTCCAAGCAAGCCTTGAGGTGACACTACGACTCATGGCTAGATGGGACAACTTTTCTTTATCCTCCGTTCGGTGCCCTGCATCGTCTCAAAGCCCTTCTTTCTGCAATGGGAAACGCTACGTACCAGATTATTTGCAAGCACTGCCTCGGTTCAAGTTACATGAATTGCATCGGCTGTTCAGTTGCTTCGGGGTTCCACATGGCGATGTTCTGATTGGTCAATTCGAATCAACCACGTCCACGCGCGTCGACGCGACACCGCCTAAGTGCCCGCAGCGCATCGGTGGACGGGGGGTAGCTCTGAGCAAGTTGCTTGGCCACGTAAATAGTTAGCTTAGCTTACCTTCCTTTACCTCACGTCACATACTACACCACAGTCACGCCTCACAACCTTTTGGTAAACCCCCACCTCGAAAGAAAGACAGACGGTAAACTTTCCCACCTTCGTTTTGGAGCAACCCGGACTTGCCTCCACTCCCCCTTTACAGAAAAATACCAAGAGAGGAAGAGGAAAAAAAAAAAATCTCCCATCAGAGTCAAACGTACAAAACAATGAGCTCCTCTGAACAGCAGCAGCAGCAACCCACCGACGACCATCCCGCAAAGCGAGTCAAGACTACCTCCAACGAAGCCCCCGTTCCCGCCGCAATGGAGCCCTGCCCCCCCCTCCAGGTCAAGAAGCTCTCCGACAAGGCTCGCCTGCCCACTCGCGGCAGCCTCTTCGCCGCCGGCTACGACCTCTACGCCGCGAAGCCCACCACCATCCCCTCGCGCGGCAAGGCCCTGGTCGACACCGACATTGCCATCTCCGTCCCGGCCGGTACCTGTACGTCGGAACCTCACTAACCCCCTTCCTCCTTTCTCCCCGTGGCCCCTCCTTCACGCTCCTTCTCCTGTGTAGACGGCCACCAGCTGACCAAGACCCTTTCTTTTCCCCCTTGGGAAAATAGACGGCCGCATCGCTCCCAGATCCGGCCTCGCGGCCAAGAACTTCATCGACACCGGCGCCGGCGTCATCGACGCAGACTACCGCGGCCACGTCAAGGTCCTGCTCTTTAACCACTCCGACACGGACTTTGAGATTTCCGAGGGCGACCGCATCGCCCAGCTGGTCGTCGAGCGCATCTTCACCCCCGAGGTCGTCGAGGTCCAGGAGCTCGAGGAGAGCGTGCGCGGCGCGGGCGGCTTCGGCAGCACGGGCGTCGCACTGGTGCAGTAGATGTTCGGCAATGGGAGTGTTAGACCGGGCCAGGCGGGAATATACAGGAAGGTAGCCATCTTCGTTTGAGGAGACAAAATTAGACGAACCCACGAGCCCCATGATGCATAGGGAAGACATCTCGGGAAGGACAGATAAGAAAAAAGATACAAATTAGAATAAAAAGGTGGTCAGAGGAAGATGAATGATGAACAAAACCATGGTCATGATACATTTCGCTATCCGGCCCACGCCGTTTGTCCACCGCTTACTACACTGGTGACATAGATTGTCTGCCTCCCTACCCGAAATCGAGTACATGAATGTGTACATCTAAAAAGAAGGGATCGAAAGACTCCCCTCCCCATGCAAGTATCGCCGCCCGGCAACGACATTTATCTAAACCGTCTTGGCCCGAAACTCGACGACCGGATCCCTCAAACACGCCAGGTTCCTCACAAGCCTCAGCTCCGCGCTCTTGCTCTTGAGGAGATGGAGCTTCTTCCTCTCCTCCTCCGTCCCGGGTTCGCCCGCCGCCTGCACAACATCCTCCATCCCCCGCGCCGTCTCCGTCAGCACCTCGTGCATGCTCGCCAGCACCATCTCCGCGGCCCTCGCAAGCGGGAGGTCCAGGGCGTCGACGTCGTCGCCGCTCAGCCACGATCTGGTTTCCTTCAGGGGTGTCTCCGTCTTGCCAGAGGAAGAGGAGGAGGAGGCGGCGATGACGGCCTCACGCATGCGCACCGTCATCAGCGCCGCAAACATATCACCCGTGCCCGAAAAGTAGGCATCGATGGCCGGGAAGACGATCTTGAATAGACGGGGTGCGCCGGTAGAGGGGCACATTGTGGAGCCGACGACGGATAGATGGGACGGGGGGTCGTCCGGGGAGGAGAGGGAAACGGAGGTGATTACGATGTGGGGAATGCGATATTTGGCGTGCAGAGTGTGGATGGCAGATTGGAGAGTTGCCATGTCGGTGATCTTGACGCCCGAGAGAAGTCTAGAGTGTTCGTTAGTCACATGGTCGCAGGCCACAAGCCATTTTCGGACGTATGGCGCGCGATGGCCAGGAGACGAAGACAAGATTTGTGAGAAAAGAGGGACATGACGTACTCGGCCTCGAACTGGTTCGGGAGGATCAGGTCTGCATGCTCGATGAGCGAACGATATGCTGGCACGACCTCCTCCGCGACGTAGAGCTTTCCGTTGTCGCCCATGACGGGGTCAAGAACCCAGAAAAAACCGCCCGGCGTCCCCTCGGCCTCGCGCTTCCGCCTGAGCTCCTTGGCAATGTCGCCGACGGCCACAACGGCCTCGGCGCCAGGAATGTAGCCCGAGAGCATCATGTCAAAGTCGTCGAGGTACGACTGCTTCAGGCCCTCGAATAGATCCCGGATCTCCTGCGCCGAGACCTTGCTTCCCTTCCATTGTCTGTAGCCAGTATGGTTGCCTTGTGTATTGTCCGTCAGCCTCCTTTCATTCGTCTCCATCGAATCCCCCCTTCATTCAGTCTCCAGCTGTATAAGGGGGAAGATGGCCTTACTGAATTGAACGGTGTTCAGGGCCGCGACGTCACAGCCAAGAGACTGCAGCGTGAAGACTGCAATTTTATTCCCGACATTTCTGGGTGTAAAACAAATCCGTAAGCTGCAGTGTTCTGTGCCTTCGTCGGAACACCTCAATGGCAGAAGACAACAAGGCGGGTGAGCGTAAAGCCCAGAGTGGAACTCACCCAGATACAACCTTTCGTTCCAATGGTCAGTCACGCGAGTCGTGTAGTGATGCATATGAAAGAGGAGTAGAGGCTTACATGACTGGCAACTGCCAGGACGCGTGTGTCGGGAACAGGCAAGTTTATAGACATGATTCCGCTATATGCGTGTATGATGTGTGTCGTATTCTCCCAGATCTCTCGTAGAATATGTTCGGAAGAGACAGAGGGTTATCAGACGTCAAAGTCGTTATCTTGGCGGGGAAATCGGTGCACTGATACGCGGCAATTACTGAAACTACGAAAAAGAACCAGAAGCAAAGGGGCACCTGAGCTAATGACAAAAGGTCGGACCAGTTTTACAAACCCAAAGAGAGTATAACAGGTAGCAAGTGAGTCACTGAGTTTTAATTGGCAGGCGTACATGTATGTACTGCCCGGAGCAATATATTCTTTGAAGTTGTTGCTTCTTTGGAGGAGTGACTCAGCGTTAGATTGGCAGATCTGGTACCGATGAGCAATGCGCTTCCAGGTGCTTCTAGCTCGCGGGTTCCCGCTCAGACTCAGACTCTGACGTTGTGAGCGTCCAATCCCGCGTTTTTTTAAAGGGTCCCGTCCAAACATTGGAAGAGAAAAATGACCCCGCCAGAGGCGCCGGCTCGCAGAACCCCGCACTAATCCACGTTTGGAAAAAGCAGGAAGGCCTGCGCAACGCGGCTGCTGGCAGCTGGCGCACTCATTAACCCACCGTGATCCGTAAATTGAAGACGATACCTAGGCTTAAAGCATGAGGCACTATGCAGAGTCGAGCCAACAAGTGGAATGCGGAAACAATAATCATTATTTTTTCGTGATCCCGAAAGTACTTTGCCTTTCGTCCACAAATGTGGCGCATATCTTCTCTAGAACATGCAAAACTCAATCCAGAGTGAAAAGACAGGCCCTTTGCCCCGTCCTCGATCCCGTGCAACGCCCGCAATAGCAACATCGTTCCGTCGTCAATCAGTAGCTTACTCCTCATCACCAATCTGCAGTGTATGTTAGTCTTGGTAACTTCCCCGGTATGTAACAAGGCATGAGAACTTGCCTTTGGCGCCAGGTAGAAGCGCAGGTAACTCTGGCTTGCGCCCATTTCGTACTCAACAAGCAGTGGCACCTCGTTGGACAAGCAGATCTTGACCTGCTTGGAGATGGCCGCAGCCTTACAGAAGTTGACGAGGTACTTGAGAGAGAAGGTCAGGGAGACAGGCTCCGTCAGGGCGATGTCAACATTCGTCTCGGGCTTGTCGACATTAGTGTGGCTTCGCAGGGTAACGGATCCGTTGCCGATGTCGCCGTTGCATCCGAACTTGATACCGTCCTTGTTCGCGTCGATCGTCACTGCGCACCGGTTGCATTAGAAACATTGATGCAGGGAAGCAAGGCTCACTCGTGTCTGCTTACCGGACTCGCTCATGGCAATCAGGTCCATGCAGATACGCCTGAACTCGCTGCTGGGCATCGACACAGTCGCGGCGTAATCCGTCTCAGGAATACCAAGATGCTCCTGGTCGATATCCATCAACTTGAGATCGTACTCAGTGATGCGGTCGTTGTCCGTGCTCTCAAACACAATGTTGAGGCTGTCAGGGGCGTCCTCAGCCTTTAGGGTCAGAATGTCGTCACCCTGAGCGGCGCGCAAGACCTTGGTCAGCGACGTAAGGTTGACGCCGAGCGCGATGTTGCGGTCGCAGCGGAAGGGAGAGAAGGCTTCGGCTTTCAGGGCCATGGAGACCAAGGCAACGTGCGAATTGTCCATGGCCTGGAGCATGATACCGGAGTCATTGCAGTCGAAGTTGCAGTCTTGAACGAGGTCCTTGATAGAATCGACAACCTGGTATAATGTCAGCTGGGGTTCAAGGCCTCCGGCTGTACAATGTATAAGCTGCACATTACCTTCTTCAGGACGTCGGCCTGCTCGAGTCTGGCTTCCAACATGTCTTGTCAACGTTAGCATCTCGGTTGAATTTTGGACACCACGATATTCGGTGAGCAGAGGGCAGAAAACGTACTGGCTGATTGCGTGTGAAAAGAAAGGGAATCGGGGTATCTTCAAAGATTAACGAAACGAGAAGAGGCAGCGCGCAACTATGGTGGTTATGTGTGGCGTTGGAGAAGATTGCAGTTTTCAAGTGTTGGGTTGAGGGGTTGGTGAAGAAGAGAAGGACTCGTCGCGAGATCACTTTAATGGAAAGACACGGCGCGAACGCGTTCAGGCAGCATTTAATAGGGCTCGACGCCAATCCGACGCGCGGGGCACGATCGATGATGGAACGTGCGCAGCCAACCTTCCTTGCCTTACATAAGATGAGTTGAGTAAGGCCGGTTTATTCAACGCCGATTTGCCCGAGGCAATTAGCTGGTCCGTGTTTACCAAGCTTCCTCCACTTGTTCAGGGGGAGCAGCCAAAACAGTCTAGCAAGCCCCTGAATCTTGTTGCTTAACCCCTTTCTTTGGCCCTGACAACAGCGATTCTTACGGATGAGACGGGACAACTGGCTCGAAAGGCTGGATGTTGCATAAAATATTAACAGTATTGGATGAATTCTCACAGATCGGTACATCTATTGCTTCTTTCTTTCTTTATATTTTTTTCGGTTTTGAATTAGAATACTATAAGTAATCTATATAAGTAAGCTGGCCCGGTTCAGAGCCTGCACCAGACATCGCGGTGGTGCATATCGGCCTATGTCGTCATGGATAAGTACATATAAGCAGTCTAGCAAACGATGCCTCCCCTCCTCAGATGCCACATTATTCCGTCTGTAAAACAGCTGGGCAACCGATTTTTGTTGTGCGGATTGTACATCAGAAGCAAGGAGGAAAAAATAAACACAAAGAGAATAAATGACTGTAATTAATGAGTCTCTTGATCCAAACGCCGAATATCTGTCGTCAAATGTCATGATGCTCATCACATCGAAACGATGCGTGACGGTGTTGTCCCGGTCCGAGGGCGAGGCCGGAGGTTGATAACCATCTCAAGCTCCTTAAGCATGCCTCTGTTGGCGTCCGCACTTTCTCTGGCGAGTTCTCGCCTGTCCCGCTCTTCTCTCATCTTGAGGATGCGTTCCTCTCTGGTTAGGAGACTGCGAGGTCGTGGCTGGGCGACTGCTTCGAAGATCTCTTCTGTGTCGGGTTCTCCTGTGCTACTGAAGTCCAGGCTGGAAGGCGATTCTCCGTTGAGGGCTTTCAGGGCTTCGGCTGCACCTCCTCCTCCTTCATCGACCGTTGTAAGTCCGCTGAGTGAGCTGGTTGGGGATAGCAAAGTGCTCATTGAAGATAACCTCTTCTCGTTCCGGTCGATACCCAGGGCGAGCGCTGCTTTGCCCTCCTCCCAAGCCTGCATCAGCGTCTTCAAGTCTCCTCCAATGGATTCGTACTGCGCCATCAGGCTAGAACCGAGTTCGGAGATGTCGTCGGATTCGTTCAGGCTTCGATCGGACTCCTCCTTCAAAAGCTGAAGCTTGGCCTGCAAACCACGGATTCCACTGGACAAGGAATTGAGCTTCCGCAATTGCGACCTCCATCGTTCTCGCCCAGGTGTCAGGGGCATCTTCGGTGTCGGCGGTGGCGGAAATGCTTGAAAGGAAAGTCAGCATGCAAAGATTGATGTGACTGAGATTTCACTTACATTCTTCCTCGCTCAACAGCCTTTTTAACACCTCGAATGCATGTTGGGTGACCGAATTGAGGGTGCGAATGGCTTCTACCGTGGACGTCCATTTCAAGAGGTCACTGCTATCACCACTGGCTTCCAAGGCCAGCAGTGCACACAGAAACATTTTGCGAATCGTATGAAACCGTGCGGCAAGAATCTTGAGTGTACGTAGCGATTCAGTATCATCAAACTCATTTTCCTTGAAGCCTTGCTTGGCATCAGAAATGTCAAAATCGCTAATGTCGTAAATGTCGTAGTACTTGTCCAAGTCGAGCTGCTCCGAGAAACCTTTGACCACTGCCACGGTCTGGTCGTACGAGGGAATGACATCCGCAAAGCAAGCTCTCAGGGCCCTGCGCAAGCGCACGCACTTTCGAGTCTGTGAGCGGTCCTCGATGCGGCTGATGGGCGGCAGAGGCGCACTCCTAAACTTGTAGTCAGAACAAGATAAAACTTCCAGAGCTAGACAAAAAAAAAAAAAAAAAAAAAA
>MPGH01000087.1:819008-956421 GCA_001937105.1 Colletotrichum chlorophyti
TTGCACCAGGGCTATGGCAGCACCAGTTGCGCTGTCGAATTCTTGAGAGTTTGAAACGAACGCAGTGACCTCAGAAAGAGCCTGGAGGCGTCTGTACCGCAACCACTGCCTCCGCATGTACACGTGGGAGACCCCTGCAGCAATGGCGAGGATGAAGACGATGATGGTAATGCGCCTTTTGGTCCATGGACCCGTGCCCGCAAGCCAGTTGATCGAGACAGCGACGGCCAAGGCTCCTAGCACAGCAACGACAGCACCGGTCGAGTCCAATAGGTTATCGGCCGTATTTCCGTCGATGGCAGCATTGGCGGGCCGGGATGTTGCATGGTGCTGGGATAGTATGGAGTGTCCACTCAATAGCTGGGATGCGATAATAGTATAGCGAAATTGCTCGAGGAATTTGGAGTTGTCGGCTCGGTCAATCCTGGACGCTACCGCTGTCTGAAGAGGACACAGGTCAGTAATTTCCCCATGTGCCACGTAAAGGGGACTGAAGAGGCGCACAGAATAGCTCCGTCGGTATGATGGTTCGGAGGAGGACTTCGTCGGTATGTTGATTTGGAGCGGACTGTTGCGGAATCTCGACCTGACCATCGGCCGACCTGTCGGCGCGAACTCAGGGCTTGAGGGAGGTGATACGTCGTAAGTTGGATCGTCATGCGCCCATCCAGCCTGCTCGTCTTCGCCTTCATCTGTCGCGCGCAATACGTCAGTCTGACGGTCTCGCCGGGAATCGCATTGGGATTCAGAACTGCGCTCACCACGAAGGTACTCAGCGAGCGGCGTCTGGTCGAACACGACTGGCTCCATCTAGCGACCTGGCAAGTAATACGAGACACCCGCAAGCAGCACGGCCATCTGTCGCTCGTTAAGTCGTCGTGTTGTTGCCGTGGCTTCGTAGGATGGTTGGCGGAGTGAGAGAGGCGAATTTACAATTGAGAAACCATGGACAACTTTAAGAAAACGCAGAACATGTACAATCAGCGAACGAAAGGCCGTCTGGGGGATATATACTATACGATTCGCATGTATGTACGGATACGTATTGTGATTGTGGAGGTAACACAAGAAACAGGGGTGATGAAGGAGGATGAGGAGACGGGAACCAGAAAGGGAGAGAGAGTTCGTTCAGAGCCCCGAACCCGAAGTGAACAGCTGCCGCTTGTGAATGGGGGATGGAATATGAACCCCTGTAATCCGATTAACGTGCAAGGGGTAGGTCGGAGCCTCGGTGGGGTGATTGCATATGATCTGCCCCAGCTATGCGGAGGAATGATGAAGATTGCGCGCCGAAAGCTGTGGCTTGTGCACCGCGTGTGCTGTGCTTGCTGCGCCAGGTGTGTTGTGCGGACGACCCTGTACATTGTATTGTTTGCATTATTTTAATTTTCATCTGGGCATGGGACGATATGGCCGGGAGCCGAGACAGGCTGACTCTCCACTGACTGAACCTGGGGCGCGCTAAAGGTGCGGTCCAACGTTGTTCATGCAATTGGCCAAGATGGCTAGTCTGGATCATCATTGTACCGTTTCCCGTCATTTTACCTTCCTGTCCCGGCGCGCAGTCCGTCAGCTCCTTTGAGAATCCGCTCAGCCATCTACTCCACCAGCCAAGTGCGACGGATATTACCTAATCTAGCATTACCCACCCTACCAACCTTACCAAGTGATCACCCGGTTGAAGCTTTGCGAGCGAGCCCAGGGTGGAAGAACTACGTAGTAATCCATCATCATCACACGCAAGCATATCAACAGCCGACACCACAATTGCAATCGAAAAAAAACGAGGATTTCAACCCCCGTACAGAAGCCACAACGATGTCATCGGAACGCGACTACCAAATCTCCCCCATCGTGCAGGAATCAGTCGTGCACAACACCAAGGTGGGATAGCTCCTCTCGAGGCCCAGCACTTGCGAGAGTTGCTCGGCTTTTGCTAATACTTCCCTTTCACTCCCACACAGGCCCTTTCGAACCTACAGAGTCTCACGGCCTCCCTATTCGGCGTAGCCGCCGGCATTCTCGGTCTCGAATCGTACAACGGCTTCCTATTCTACTTCCTCTTCTCCTTCATCACCACCATCCTGGTTTACGTCCTCCGAATTGCGCCCCAATCATCATCCGCCGGTCTCCCGTTCCTGAGCACTAGCCGCTACTTCAAGGGACCGCAGGACTTTTGGATAGGTGGATTATTTAGCGGACTGCCCGGTTTCATTCTTACCTGGACTCTGTTTTACGGTCTGGTTAGGGCATGAGGTGATGCGGCTAGAAGTAGTGACGGTGGCATTGCTGGGCGTCCAGGGCGTCGAGGGGAGTTTGGCACACGGCTGAAAGCAGCATCTATTTACGACATCAGAATATCAACGGAGAAAACAACGCTAGCATTACATCCCAAAGGAACAAAACGGTGCCTATTCGAAGCAGCACCGCTAGAGCGTGAAATCAGACGCAGCTTCGAAGCTCAGTCAACGATCTCCACAACAGTACCAACAAACCCTTCCAACCCAGACTTGTCGTTGCGTCCTCCTTCGAGAACAAGTATCTGCGAGCCCAACTCGACCCATTCCCGGCTGGTTAGCAGCTCAAAAGTGACTTGAACGCTGCCTGAGAACTCCGTTTCAATGGCGTACGCAGACTCATCGTGCTCGTTCATATTGAAGATCTCTTCCGAATCGTCGACATCCGGGTTTCGAAACCCTTCCGTTGTTGTCAGCCTCGACAGACCCGTCACTTTCGCAGCTGTGCGAACGCTTCCAACGTAGACGTTGACAAGGGAACCATAAGTCAGAGACGCCGTGTTAGGGTCTTTGAAGGATGCAGTGAGTCCGCTGGCTGCTTGGAGGGACATCCCTGTGTCCAGCATATGTTTCGACGGGATGGCCAGCACCATGCCTTTCCGAATCCGAGGTGCATGTAGCAGCCGCTGTTCAGAAGCCCCGTCGGCTGCGCTTTCTGGAGGAAGATCCAGTACGATGCCAACGGTGCCAACTTGTCCAGCCTCCAGGGTGTTTACCGGTAACCGCAGGTTCCTTATGCTGACAATTTTGGCTTTGTGCCATTCCCCTTTGATTGATGAGGCTGCGACTGTATTGCGTATCGCTATCTTGGCCAGTTCCGCCGAAGACGGATGAGATATCGAAAGTCCGTGATTGCCGGGAGAAGGCCGATCTTCTGGAGTTAAGCCTTTGAAGTCGTCCTCGCCCGAAGGGAACGGTCCAGCAACGATGTTATCTCCCACTGAGAGCTGGCCAAACCGCAGGTACCCAGATACTACCGTTCCGGTATCATTTTGAGTTGGGTTCTCAGCTAGTGAAGCGTACGATGCCGGCAGACTGAATGTGTCGTCGATGTGGAAAAGGCACGAAGGCTGCTCTGGATTCAGTGCCATTCCCACAAAATCATGAGAAGTGGGTGCGGGGGGTAGAGGGAGGTTCTCAAGCAGAGCATGCATGAGGCCAATGCCCGCACCGCTGACGGCACTGGTGAGAACGATTGGAATAAACTTGAGCAAGTCTCCATTTTCCTCCATCTCTGCCGTGACGGCCCTGGCTTTGCCTAGGTCAGCGGAGGGAACGTTGGACCACTCTTGACTACCGCCTTGAGCAGGCTGGAGTATTTTCGGCACCCGACCAGCTTCTTTGATGTGTGTCAAGACCTGCCCAAGGGTGTACTGAAGACTGGTTTTGGTAGCTAAATCCATCTTCGTTATGACGATGACCAAAGGCGTCTTAAGCTTCAGGCACAGGTCCATGTGAGCTTTGGCAAGATCAACGCCTGCGCCTGCCAGTCCGAGAACATCGTTGGCCGTGGAGCTAGCACCGTCTTTAGGGGAGCTTGCATCAGCGTCGTCTGCAGCGAGACACAGAACCGTCCATTGAGGTGCCCAGCCGAATAGACCGCGGAGAATGGTTCGGCGGTAGCGAGGGTGACCGGCTGAGTCGGAAACGAACACAAGGCGCCCATCTTCGGCACTATCATGGATGTCTATCCACGACTCGACCTGGGCACGAGAGTAGTTAAAGATTGCATGGTCCTTGTATCCGATCAGTTCCTGGGCCACTGAACTCGTAAGCCCAGAAGCGACCTCATGTCGGTGTTTGAATAGGCTGATTCGACTCTTGCCGCGACCGTTGTCAAGTGTCCCCGTAGACAGTGTGCCCAAGAGACTGGACTTCCCCGACGTTGTCGGCCCGGTCAGAGTGACCCTGAGCTGATCAGTGGTAGATCGGCCTCTGCTCGGCAACAGAACGGCCTCACTGGCCCTAGGAGATTCTTTGGCTTCGCGCTGGCTGCCTCCTAAAGCCTCAGTCCTAGGTTCGATGGACAGATCAGGCGTCACTAATGCTTCAACAACCCAAAGTCTTGCGTGACGAGAAATCTGAGTTGGGTGCGATGCCACATGATCAACCAGTTCTGACGTCTCGGACCACTCGCATTCGCCCACGATAACATGACGCAGTATCTCCACGCGGCAACCTAAAGTGGCTGCCATGACTCTGAGAGTCGTGATACTCTCATCCATTTCGTCCCTGGTGAGTCCAACTAGGGTGCCATCGTCAGCCACGCCGATTTCATAGAGGGCTCCACGCGATTCCTCTAAACCCGAAAGAGGTTTCTGCGGTGTCATTGCCTGGCTCAAGTCATCGGTATCGTCGGGAAGCTTGGGAACGATGAGATCTTTAGGGTTCAGCGCACGATAAGCGCAGGACTGCTGTAGCCGCCAAAGCAACTGCGTGGTTAAATGCTGCAATCGCACTTGTCGACTCTGGCTGGATGCCGATAAGGCTGCGGACGCCATCTTCGAGGAGCGCGTAGCGGCGGTCTTGAGTTGCTGAGAAGGCATGATTGTGCTCATGGACTTGTACGTCCGCCGTGGTCGCAACAGTAGATGAAGTTTGTACTCGGTCGGGCCCTCCTGGGGTTCAGCCTCCAATTTGGTCACGCCGTAGTCAGAAAGGTGGCCAGGTTGCGGCTCTCCGTCGTCTGACCTAGGCCTTTTCCCCGGATCCTCCGGTGCCAGCCAAGGGGATGAGACCCTTTGAGGGTCGGTGTCAAAAGTGAAAATGGAGCCGGAAGCCATATTCGGCTTTTTTGGGAGTCAATGATGATGGGCAAACTTGTAGCGTGTTTCTTCCTTTTCTTTTTTTACGTATGTGCTGTTGACGGAAGACGACGTCGGGACGAATGTAAAAGAGGGCTATGATGAGCTATTGCAGAAACAGAGACGGCAGAACGGGACGCTATTCGCGGTATCATCTTGACAACTAGTACAGATTTCCGTGGTTTGTTGTGAAGGGGAGGCCACATCAGGACGCTGTGGAAAGAGCTCAAGTAGAGAGCCACCTCAGTGCGACGCCATTGCGAAACTTTGAACTCGGTAAAGTGTCGGCCGGATAACAAGTAAAAGTGATTGATTTTGGACTCATCCAGATACGGGAGTGGTGTTTTAAGTAGAAATGTGATATGGCAACGTAGAACCTCGGAGTATGAATGACTCGAATCCGAAGAAGGCAACGAGGTCTCGGCCAGCCCAGTGTGACGCAGTCGGCCGGCCGTCTAATGCGGAGAAAGTGCGGGTAATCCACTGTCCCAAAACTAGCCCCACCACAGCATGTTAAGTCGGTTCAGAGAGGCACTTAGATATCAGGTGAGGTGAGGTGAGGTAAGGTAAGGGTATGTATACGGGGATAGAGATATGCACGTGGTGCCCAAACGATTACTCGCCAGGATTCGAGCTCACTTGCTTCGAGCTGCAGCACAATTCAATTCTGCTCTCGGATACCTCTCTAATTGAAGAGGCTGCTACTTTTCTCCGACTCCCTGTTATACCGACAACTAACTGCATAAAGTCCTGTAAAAAGCAAGCAGCAAAAGTCTTTCTGTTTACATTATCTACTTGTTATCTTGGCTTGGGTATGTAAACCGGGGCCACAGTCTATTTTGGCAACATGACTCCCCTGCAGAGGCTAGCCCCACTGGAAAGAGATACATGGAAGATACTTGTCAACATACCTAGTACCGAAGTGAGTCTCCAGTCTTCCGGTGGAAGCACAGCATGCCTCTCGGTCCTTGGTATTTCTGCAAGCATTTCAACAGCTGGTAGATATGATGCTCGACAACGGTACTGCCAGGGTCCTTGAATTCTTTGTCGATCTAACTAGGCTACCTCGCTGCATAGTTGGCGGGGCTAAGGTTTTTGACTCTCCTTTACCGTACCTTGGAATTGTTCTTCGCGTTTCCTGCGAACGAGATTGAATGGGGGGGACTTGAGTGTTGATTCGAATCGAGTGGAATCAGGCATGATGAGTATGACTGCTTTTTAGGCACCTGAAAACCTCCGAATCGCCTTGTCTGCATAACTGACTGAGTGGCTTACCTCATCTACCTACCTATGTAGGTAGCTTACTGGCTGACTGGGCCTAACATTTTCCGACGCTACTGGTTGCGGAGAAGGCAGGAAAATCTGGACTCACTGCCCAGAAGCTGAAAGTGAGCATACCTTACCTAGAACGCGAACCTGATCTTCCGATGCTAGAGCCCGTGGCCGGGGCTGAGCCAAGCATGCTGCACCAAGGGATTCGATAGGCTTACGGCGGCGGCCATTGTCACTACACTGCGCCGCCATCCAACAAAGCATTTTCCAACGAAGGGTTTGTACATGCACAACACAGCAGGACAGCGCTGGACTAATAAGTAGGCGGTCTGAACCTGACGAATGTTTTATGGCTTAGACCCTGAAAGCCTGAGAGGGGCGCATCCGCTCCCCTTCGAAACACACCCAAGACGGGCCCCGATTTTGCCACATTAAAGCTGCTACCCGTTTCGTCGAAACTGACTTAACACCCGCCCGCTGCTGCGCTGCCCGACCGCTGCATCTGCATTACATTCCGTCGGCCTCCTCGTCCATTCTTCCCTCCAATTCACTTTCCCCTTGCTTTTTCTAGAACAACTGTCAAAGAGCACTTTGCGTTTTCTCTCCTTCCAGAACTTCAACCAACCCAATTCCCACCTAGATTTATCCGAGTCCGAATACCTCAATATCCTTTTCCTTCACGACTCATCATGAAGAAGTTCGGCTTCGGTAAGAAAGGAGGCGACGACGGCGACGACGCCCACCGTTCTGCTCTCTTCGGTCGCAAGAGCAAATCCCCCGCACCCGGCTCCGACAATCCGTATGCCCAGGCGCCCGCTGGCAACGATCCCTACGCCCAAGACTCGAACAAATATGCAAACATGACACCCTACCAGCAAGCACGAGCTGGTGCTCCTCCTGGTGGTGCTCCCGGAGGCCTTCCCAGCGGTCCTGGCCCTCGCCAGGGTGGTGCTTATGGTGCGCCCCCACAGCCTGCCGGTGGCGGTTACGGTGCTGACAAGTACGGATCCGCTGGCGGCTACGGTGCCAACCGCTACGACAACCAAAGCTCTTATGGAGGCAGCCAGTACGGTGGTGGTGCTGCTGGCAGTGCCCGCGGTCCTGGTGGCTACGGAGGTCTGGGTCGAACCAACAGCAACGATACCGACGCGCAGCGCGATGAGTTGTTCGGCGGAGCTCAGGATCGATACCAGCAGAGGCAGCAACAGCCTGGAGGCTACGGACAATCCGCCACATCGGGTGCCGGCGGAGGATATGGCGGCTACGGTGAAAGCCGAGAGCTCACGGCTGAGGAGCAAGAGGCCGAAGAGTACCGCGCGACCAAGAACCAGATCAACGAGGTCAGAGGCGAGTCAGTCAACACGGTCAACCGAGCTCTCCAAGCTGCTTTGCAAGCTGAGGAAACGGGTCGAGCAACTCTCGCCCGACTAGGCGCCCAAGGAGAACGACTACACAACACCGAGAAGAACCTCGATCTGGCGACGAATCACAACAAGGTCGCCGAAGACCGAGCCAGAGAGCTTAAGACGCTGAACCGAAGCATGTTTGCCGTCCACGTTAGCAACCCATTCACATCCAAGGCGCGAGCGGCGGAGCGCGACGCTGCCGTTCTCGAGCGTCACCGTACAGAGCGTGAGACGCGCGAGAGCACACGAGCTGCTGCGTATCAGTCCAACCAGCGCATGGAGGAGACCTTTAAAGAGCTGTCTCTCTCGGGACGTCCGCAGGCTAGGACGAAGGCCAGTGCGGCCGAGCGATCGAAGTATGTTCTGGAGGACAGTGACGACGAGGGCAACGAGCTGGCACGCCGACAAGAAGACGAGATCGACGATGGTCTTGGACAACTTGAGGGTGTCGTTGGTCGTCTGAATGGCCTGGCCAAGGCTCAGCTCAAGGAAGTTGACAACCAGAACGACCTGATTGTCAACATCAGCAAGAAGGTACGTCTACTCATGAAGTTGATTATCGATTCTGGGGTCAGGCGCCCGCTAACTCCCCTTCACAGAGCGACGCTGTCGACGACCAGGTCAGAATGAACAGAGAGCGCCTAAACCGCATCAAGTAAGGCGGTCATGGGCTGTGTTTGTCAAGTTCACGAGTTAAGGGACGTTGGATCTTCGTAGAACGCGGGGGGGTACTGGCATTAAGCCGCTTGCACTGGGGATCAAAAACCTAGCCCCATACATAGACTGGATGCGTTCTTTGGCATAACATGAAAGTGTGTCCAATTACAGAACTTAGAAGTCTTCCAATTTGTATACTTCATACGCAGGGACCTCGTAAGGATGCGCGCTGTGTTGATTACCATTAGTATCCCGCATACGATGTTTCGGCCAAAAGCAGGACAACAATACCTCTTCAGGGCGTCGACAGCGGCCTTTGTGACATCTCGTCCAACACAGAGAATCTCGACTCGGTACTCAAGAACCCGTTCAAGTTGGTCGACAGCGCCCGTGTGCGGATCGGCTCCCGCGGCGGCAACGGGCACGAACTGTCCCGACCCAACAAGTTCGAACGCGACCTGGACGTATTTGCCCTCGTCGTAGACGCCAGCTCCCGTCTTGAAGACGGCGTCCTTGGTTACGACCAAGTGAGATGCTACTCAGCGTCAGCAGCTACTCTTGGAACCAATATGAATATCAGTCGTACCCGGCACAGTGTACACGAGCTTGTATCGGTCTGCCATCGTTGAAGTTGTCGTGATGTGTCGGATGTCAGATGTTGCCAGCCTGATTGCACTGTGGGGGGATGCCCGGTAAACGGAGGCGCCAATGCGGGAGGGGGGAAGAAAAGATACAGGAGCCCGAGAGTGACGCAATGTACAGTAGCAGCGTAATATGTTTCTCAGAGCTAAGCCTCGCAAGTTCATGGCCAGGTTTCCGCAGGCTGTATGATGTGAACAGCGGATTGCGACACAGGGTGTGCCGTCTTCCCACTTCGCAGGTAGGGTAGGTACGGGACACTGTAGGTAGTAATAATGGTGTACCTCCATCACAGATCGAACCCCAGCATTTCATCCAGTGTTTAGCGTGCCAAGTGTTGGTCCTGCCACGCCGCGTCCACCCTGTGAAAATGTGGAACTGATGCCCAATCAGGAATCTGCAGGGTGTCAAGTCTGACCTAGGGGACCCTCAAAAATTCTTCTTACATGTAGTGCAATTCTCACCTCCAACCGCCTTTTCATTCAATTCAGCTTGAGCATCATTCGCTCACACTCCCAGATTATTTTCTCAAAATGTCGCCAGCACCGGACGGCGAACGCGCAGCCAAGAAGAGGAAGCTCAATGGAAAGCACGTTCTCAAGGTTGGAAACAAAGTCATCTCACTCGAAGGCTACTTCAACCCCCCAGCAAAGAAGGAGAAGGAAGTCCAACTACAGCCGGCACAAGAACAAACCCCCGAACATAAGGCGCCGGAAGCCGAGGTAAAAGATGCGAGGAAACCGGGTCACACGAACTCGTCGGCCAACAAGTCCCAGTCGAGGAAACCTTATGACAAGGCGGGTTCTCGGCCAGGTCAACGCGGCCTGAAGTGGAGGGAGGATCCGGCTCTGTTGAAAATCCGCCAGAAACTGCCCATCTGGGCTCACCGCGAGGAAATCCAGGCACGCATGCGTGAGAAGGATGTTCTACTTCTCGTTGGTGAGACCGGTTCGGGTAAAAGTACTCAGGTGCCTCAGTTTTTGGTAAGGGAGCCTTGGTGTAGGAGGCAGGTTATCAACGACGAGAATGGAAGAGAGGTCGGTGTCGGTGGTATGATCGCAGTCACGCAACCCCGTCGAGTCGCCGCGACCACCTTGGCCCACAGGGTTTCTCGTGAGGCTGGTTCGCCACTGGGAGAGGGCCGCGAAGGAATGGTTGGATACTCTGTTCGTTTCGACCACCAGGTGCCCAAGGGAACGAAGATCAAATTCCTTACCGAGGGTATGCTCCTCCAAGAGCTCTTGCGCGATCCGAGCCTGCGCCAGTACAGCGCCGTGGTCGTCGACGAAATCCACGAAAGAAGTGTCGACGTCGACCTCGTGTCCGGCTTCCTTAAGCAAATCCTTTTAAGCGACCGGAAGGGCCGCGGCGGCGTCCCACTCAAGGTCGTCATCATGAGTGCCACGGCCGATGTCGAGCGCATTCAGGGGTTCTTCTCCACCGAGAAGTCGGATGACAAGAGCAATGGGGACGAGGTCGAGAGCGGTAAATCTAGCTCGGTTGAAGTCCTACGGATAGAGGGTCGCCAATACCCGGTCAAGACGATACATACTCCCAAACCAGTCCCGGACATCCAGGAATCCCTTCTGAAGACCATATTCAAGATCCACACAGAGGAGCCGCTTCCAGGAGATATTTTGGCCTTCCTAACTGGCCAGGAGGAAATCGAATCTGCGCAGGCGCTTATCGAGGAGTACGCGGCAACGCTGGCGTCCAACGTTCCCAAGATCAAAGTCCTTCCCCTGTTCGGTCAACTTTCAATGGAAGGGCAGCATGCCGCTTTCCAGCCCGTCAAAGGCGGCTTCACAAGGAAGATCGTGTTGGCCACCAACATCGCCGAGACCTCCGTCACCGTTCCCGGCGTGCGGTACGTCGTCGATGGCGGCAAGGCCAAAGTCAAACAGTTTCGCGCTCGCCTCGGCATGGAGTCGCTCCTGGCCAAGCCCATCTCCAAGTCGTCTGCCATCCAGAGAACGGGTCGAGCCGGCCGTGAGGGCCCTGGTAAATGCTTCCGATTGTACACGGAGGAAACCTTTGGTACGCTGGAAGAGACGGACCTGCCCGAAATCCTGCGCATCGATGTACTGGGCGCCGTCCTGACCATGAAGGCTCGAGGCATTGACGATGTCCTTGGGTTCCCCCTGATGGATACACCAGACATCGACGCCATTGAGCGGGCACTCGTCAGTCTCCATGGCCTAGGCGCGCTCGCAGATGACGGTACAATCACCGAAGCAGGGCGCAAGATGGCCGGCTTCCCGATTTCGGCGCCCCTCGGCGCCGTCCTTCTCGCGGCCGCCAAACCCGAGTTCGACTGCGTTCTCGAGGCAATCGACGTGATTGCCTGCATCACATCGGGCGACGACATCTTCCACCAGCTGCAGTCGGAGGAGCAGCGAGAGGAGATCGAGGAGCTCCGTAAAGAACTCTACCGCCGTGAGGGTGACGTCCTGACGTACCTTACCACGATGCAGCAGTACGCCGCGGAGAATACGGACCGCATCGAGTGGTGCAAGAAGCGCAAGGTCAACATCCGCAACATGAAGACGGCGCTCAACATCCGCAAGCAATTGCGCAGCCTATGCGTCAAGGAGGGTCTGCTGTCCGAGGCTCCGCCGCCAGACCCGCAGCCCTTCCAGCCCCTGGCACCCGAGCAGGCCGAGGCTCTGCTCAAGTGCTTCCTCCGCGGGTTCGTGACCAAGACCGCCGTGTTGGCGCCGGACGCGAGCTACGTCACGTCGCAGGGCAAGCACGTCGTCGCGATTCATCCGTCGAGTGTTTTACACGGACAGAAAAGGGAGGCCATCATGTTCCTGGAGCACGTCTTCACGCAGAAGAACTACGCCAAGAAGGTCAGCGTCATCCAAGCGAATTGGATCGTTGAGGCTCTGGAGAGCGGCGCGTGAAGTTGAGGGGTACACTGTTTTACATATTTCTAATAGATATGACATGACTGTACACTTTGAGCACCAAAGCTGGTATGTGTTTACTGTGCATCTCGCTCGCGAACGGACTTCTTTGCCACCTGTACCTTTGTGTCTCGTCATACTCCACGCGATTTTGGCTCTCTCAATACTGCCGCTTCGTCATGACTCCTCCTCGCCTTTCAGGCCTCTCTCGCGGATTGCCTGCATCAGTTCATAAAGCTGACCGATTTGCTCATCTGGTTTTGCCGTTGTCAGAGATCAAACATGGTTTTCGGTGTGATCCGCTTCCCCCCTTGATGGAATCGCGAACTTACCGCTCATCTTTGCGACCTTGACGGGGTCAATCTTGTCTCCCTGCCATTGGTCCCCCTCAATCTTCTGCGCGTACAGCTGCCACTCTGACAAAAAGCCAATCTGCTCGCATGCCGGGCGCGTTAGTCACGGATCTTTGTACGGGCAAAGAAAATTAAACACAAGACCGTGAAGGTTCGATCAGTTAAAACACGTCGTGCAGCCAAACTCAACGACTGATGTGAATTCGTCAAACTTGGATGGGGGAATGATTCGTAGAACGCGTAGAGCCGCTACGACGACGACACGGACGTACCAGGTGCGCCGGGTTATCCACGGAGCGGTGGGCGCGGAACTCGGCCTTGACGTACTCGTCCCCGAGCACGCGCATCTCGGAGGGCAGGTGCTTGCGGTGGGCGCGGAGCAGACGGCGGTAGAGCGGGATGGGCGGCAGGAGGGCCATGGGTGCCGGGGAGAGGCCTCCGGACTTTGGTGTCGCGGCCGAGGCCATTCTTGCGATGAGTGACGGCCGCATCTCTTCTTCTCGAAGTCCGCCTCTTCCTTTTTCCCCTCCCTTTGGCTTGACGTTTTTTTTTTTTTTAGAGCGAAGATCCCCGCACCGATGATTAGACTCCGTGTCTATCAACGGAAAGTATTTTGAGTCCCGCTGTCGCTGAGATAAGTACACTCGTGGTCAAGTAGGCTATGTCGGGTGAGTTGTGTCTGAGATGGCGATTACCGTGATGAGATCGTACGGTGTTGCTGTCATGCATTTTCTGAGGTACTGAGACGGTATCCATACAGTGTGTATATACCCCGATGCACGATTCATCTAGTTCGTCATGCCAGCACGATGGGCTCTCACTTTGATTGTAAAGGACATTAAAAGACAAGTTATCTATAATTTTTCCACTTTAATAGTCTAGCGTACATATCATCTGCAGGGCAGCTTGATTTCTGCATCAGCGATATATGAGTCGGGCAGACGCGTGTGTCTGCTTATATAAGCTATTGAACACTGTGCAGAGAGACATCACGTCACTGAGGACGGGGAACCCAAGCTCCCCATATCACAACCACACTAACAGCAGATACATGGGACAGCATAAAGCCCTTGGCCGTCTTTGGGGATCCGTACCACTATTTTTATTCCGGATTCGGCGCCGTTCTACTTATCGTCGATTCTATACGCAATGGCATAAGTCGGCGCAGGATAAAACTTCGCTGGAGTCTCGGTCCGCCATTCAGCTCGAAAGGCCTTACACAGCCCGATGTGATATCGTTCGCTCCCCTTATGGGCTCCTACGCCTGAGTTCTAATTTCCGAAACACTTCAGGCCTTTTTGGAGGTCGTTCTGACGTCGTCGTAAACGTACCACGTACCGGCCGTTTGTTGAACGTGGAACACCAGGTAAGAGTCGCGCAGAGAAGGGATGTGTAATTCCTGTTTGTGGTGTGGATTAGACTATTGCCATTGTACGTTCCAGTTTAACTTGAGGCGGTCATCTAGGCTGAAAGTACAATGACAGCTCCTACAGCATGAGAATATGATGACTATCTCAGTTAAAACCCTCTCCAATGTGCTACTTCACTAAGTTTTGGGCGGCTTCCAACGGTTGACCACCGCATTCGACGATGGCGCCCGCAACGTGACCACACAAGCTAGCTGAGATACCAAATCCTTCATCAGCACTTATACACGGCACAGCACCGTCACGATCCGGAAGGTTTCACATCCCCCATCCCAATCCCGTAATCCTCCCCCAGAATCTCACCCGCAACCTCCAGAGGTCGGCTCTCCTGCAGGACGTACAGCATCCTCCCCCATTCCGTCTCGCTCACGTTCCGCCACGCGTGCATCGTGCCCCTCTGCACGCTCACGTCCCCGCGCCTCATCAGCCTCGTCTCCCCGGAGTCCAGCACCAGCTCGATCTCCCCCTCGAGCACCACGCCGTAGTCGAGGCTGACGGTGCGGTGCATCGGCGACAGCGAGGCCGGCGGCATGTCGACGATGCGCAGGACGCTGCCGCCCGGGATGACGATGCCGGGCGGCGAGGCCAGGCGGGCGGCGTAGGACGCCACGTCGGCGTTGGAGGCGAGGGATACGGGTGTTTCTTGGGTGGTGTAGCCGAGGTAGAACTTGGCTTCGCCGCCGACGGTCTGCTGGGGGATCTCGGGGGCGAGGGCCGTGTTGAAGACTGCTCTGCCGGAGGGGGCGTGGTCTGTGATGAAGCGCTGGGGGCGGCGGAGGGTGCTGGGAGGGTGTTGGGAGGCCATTCTGGGGCTTTGTTTTTCTTGTTGTTTGAATATGCGCTGGTTTTCAAGAGGTTACAGGCCGGCGACAGGAAGAGGGAAAAAGAAATAATAAGATTTCGGCAAGAAAAGTTCCAAATCGTTACCTGTAAGAGAAGGGTTGATAATCTACTGCTCCCCTTTCAGTGGCACTTTGGTTTTGACAACGAGCTCCCCGACGTTCTATGTCACAGCAGCATGAAATCCTCCGCCTACTGGACGCCCGCGCCGAGATAGCCACCGGTTTGCCATCCCGAGGGTTCGTTCTGCGAAAGGGTGATCGACCTCATCGGGTAGGTGGCGGGAAGTGGAGGCGGGGGCCCGGTTGCAAGGGCGAGGGATTATGCCGACGGGAACGCGGGGGTAAGCGGACGCTATCACTGGCCCTGGAACGCGTACCTGAGCATATTTCGGCAGATGGAGGCCATGGAAGCCGGGGTAGAGCTATTCTGTTTCATGTCCGGCTGATGCTCTCGTATAGTTGACGACCTTTTGTGTGTCATGCGGATGAGAGGTGCATATGCCTCGCATTAGACTTCCCGACGGTTCGGTGCGTCTTGTTGGTGCCCAATACAATGAATCGCAACCCAGTAGTCAAACATTCGGCAAATTTAATCGCTCAAGGATGCGGTGAGCATGTACATTGCCTTGTGGGCATCTTGAATTCCAACAACCCCCCCAAAGGGAACAATCCTGTTAGCACAAATGTTCTATCACCGCCTTATTCTATCCTCCGGCATGACGAAACATTCGGCACGCCGGTTCCCTCGACCACCTTGGCGCCAACGATCTCGTAGATGGGTACTTCGGCCAGAATCCTGGTAATGTGATGCAGCGTCGGCAGCTTCTCCCAGTCGTGGCCCTCCATCTTGACCGAAACGTCGGACGACCTGGAGACGGCGTGTACGGTGGTGGGGATGTCCCGCGCCTCATCTTGGTGCGGCACCACACACGCGTACTCGGCGTCGGCCTTGCCGGGCTCCCCCACGGAAGGGATGTATCGGTATGTGAGGATACCGTAGTCCGCCTCCCCGCCGATCGTGCCGTGCTCCGTCTCGGGGTCGTCCGAGCGCAGGTTCTTGATCGAGATGTCGGCAAACGTTGCGCCTCGCCACGAGGCGCGCACGCGCGACTCCGTGACGTGGTGTTCAAAGTCGATGTCGCAGAAGAGCTTGGGCATGCCGAGCTCCTCGCGGCCCGAGATGATGGGGTCGGCGAGGGACTCGAAAAGGACCGCGAGGTGGGTTCCGTCTATGGTGGTCCCGTCGCGTTTGACGTACTCTATGCCGTGTATGTAGAGACCTAAATGGTTGTAGCCACCGCCTCCGAGCCAGGACATGTTGTTCAGCCTAGTGATGGACAGTGAGGCAGAGCAGACAGTGCCGGGCTCTTTGAAGCGGAAAGATTCGGTGGGGAGGATGGTCTCCAGGAAGGTCCGCGAGGTGAGGAACTTCACGGACATGGTGGTGAAAGTGCGTTCGAGCTCTGCGGGCTGTCGTCGGCCATGGAAGTCCTGGCGGGGGCCAGGGAAGGGTCCGAAGCCGAGGGGCATGCGCCAGTACAAGTCCTTCTTCTTGGACCAGATGTATCGGTTGAAGAGTTTTGTGGCGTGGTCGTGCTCGTCATGTCCAAAGTTGTAGTTTGTGTAGTTCATCACTGTTGAACTTGTCAGTGGCGCTTCACGAGGACGCTAATGCTCGGGTGCGACTGACTTTGAATGGCGGGGGGTTTCCCGGGTATTCTGTCCTTTCCAGCCTGGCGCGAGAACTCCTGGATCGTGTGCGCGCGGGTCATTCTGATTTCCTCGTACAAGCGCAGGCGCTCTGGGACGTCCTCGGGAGAAGTCCCTCTCGGAAGCACGACTGCCAAGGCCGCGGCGTCTTCCATCGCCTGGCCCGCCCCCTGGCCTTGGTCTGTCTCTTTCTGTCAGTATCCACGTGAGCTTTTCATGGTCGTGGAGGCCTACGTGGAGTAAATGGATGAGCAGCATCTCCCAGTAGGGCTAGTTTCTCATGCACCCACGTGGGCATGGCCTCCATGTCCAACAGCTGCCATACGTTGACTTCGTCGGGGTGGACTTTCTCGATCAACCGTAGCAGCGCAGGATCAAATTCGGCATAGACCTTGAGCAATTGTTCGACGGAACCCTTCTTGTTCCATTCTGGCCTCTCGTTAGCACCGGGTCACTGGTCCAGGCACGCCAGGCACTAACCATCAGACGCGGTCGCGTGAGACTCAGTATCGGGATGGATGCACACAAAGTTCAACAGCTGGTTATCGTTGCATGGGTATATGACGATTCGTCTGTCCGTGCTGAACCAGATGCCGAGGCAGTTCTTCTTGTCGACAAACGGGGCCGTGACGGGATCCGCCTCGACCGCGGCGCGCGGGATGAGGAAGCGAAATGCCGCCTTGCCGGACCGGAACAGCTTATAGTCGGTGCCGGTCACAAACTTCCTGACCTTGGACTGATACAAGTGTAAGCGTAAGCTAGCTGGGTCTCAACTATTACCGAAACTCACGTAGATGCCGTCGGCACCGAGAACGACGTCTGCTTGGATGGTGGTTCCATCCTCCAACCTCAGCTCTCCTTCCTCGGGATCCGCGCTGATAACCTTGGATGATACGTGGACCTTTGCCGGCGGGCTCACACCGTCTTCTGCGGTTGCGATATCCCGAAGCTCGTTGTGAAGATAGGCACGGTGGACGAGCTGCCATGGATGTTGCCATTGGCCCTCCGATTTGGTAATGTCAACGTCGAAGCCGCCGTTGTTATGCAGGTCCCTCTCCTTGAAGGACTGCGCAGGGTTGGCGCCGAACGTCTCGGCGAAGATACCCCATCTCCTTAGGAGACCGTTGGAGTTGGGCGCCAGGTGAACCGCGGCGCCGGTCTCGTTGGCGAGTCTCGACTGTTCAAACAACTATACGAGACGACACGGTAAGTGGAAAAGCCTAGGCTTTGAAAGTGACGTGGAAGCCATACTTCAACGTGGTGCCCCTGGCGGCGTAGTCCGATGGCGGCACTTAGGCCACCAATGCCTGCGCCGACTATGGCGATTTTGAGAGGCCGCGGATAATCATGGGCCAGAGGACTTGATGGTAAGCCATTGGGCGGCTGCTTTCCGCCCTCAACCAACATGGCCTTGAGGTGGCAGAAGAAGAAGAAGAAGACGAAGAAGGGGGAAAGACAAAACTTCGAGGTCCACTGGCAGGTATGAGACGCGCGGTACGCCAACTCCCACGGAGGATGAGCGAGAGATGGGGAACGGGGGAAAGACACGAAGTCAATGTGAAGAATTTGGTTTATGAGAATAAGAGTTATGGGTACTCCAGGGCAGAATATACAAAACATGAGACGAGCCAAGCGACACAAGGGAAGCAGCGTCACTCGAACATGTAGTCAGTCATCTCAAACGGCCCCTCCCCGGCTTCGCCATTCATCGGTCTTTTGCGCTCGAACTCGGCCCCTCCCTGTTCCCCTCACAAAACCATCGCCGGCTGTGACAAGCTCCCCGGATTCCTCCATGCACACCGAAACATCGAGCACCGTCAACTTGATCGACTGACGGATTGGCCCCGTGATCATCTACCATTGGATCGGAACAATCCAAGGCGGCGCCAACGGGGTCAGAGGGGGGCCAAACAGCACCGGAGTGATCTCGGCCGCCCCCGCATCCTGTGCCGGCGGAAGGGAAGCCGGAAGTACGACGGGGGAGGGGTCCATGAACGGAGCTGCACTACAGTGGTCTGCAGTGGGTCGTTGGACAGCGTCTCGCAACACGGTCGGTCGCCTTCCTGAGAGCCATAAAAGTGTTTGTTCGAGAGCTTACGCCTCGCTGACTTAGTCCACGCCGGCGAAGTATTTCAACACAAAGGCGAAGAAAGGGGGAAGGTGTAGCCGCTCGTATGAGGGCATGTTCTGCGCTCCTCGTCTTTTCGAAAGCCTTGTCCTGTGTTTCTCAGTTGCTGCGGATAAGGGATGCCGGGAAACCTTTTTCGTCAATCACAGGCTGCAAGTTCGGCTTGTGGGGGTGGAGACAGCCATCCGTCGGTCCATGTTGGCCCCGGTTGTGCATGCGTCAGGAAGGGACGTGCATATCCTCCAAGCACAGTACATTGCACTTTATGAGAGTGAGAAATTTATGCACTCTCTAAGTACCGATCTATGTACTTGGTGCTGAGCTCCCTGGGCTCCTGGAAGCTCAAGAACTGCTAGCCTCTTAATCGGACCCTTCAATCCTTAGACAGACGAGGGCATCCAACAACTAACCAACTGTCGCTCAAACAAAAGCTTGACAATAAGTGTGCGCGAAGCAAAGTTTGCTGTAATAACTTACCTTACGTTGTATTTGACAGATTGGGATATTCGGCCGCGCTTCAAGCCACACAATGGGTGGGATTTGCGGGTCCCTCCGTCCCGTCCTCGACTGCCGTGAACCGATCACATACCCCGCCCCGACTCCGGCCTCCCGACGAACGCTCCCGTCTTGGACGAAATCGCAATCCAGCTCGGGGCGTGACTCTGTGTGGTGTAGCTTTCTTACTGTCCCAGCATCCCGCTTCTTTTCAATTCATAATCTGTTGAAATTCAGAAGAAGAGAAAAATGCCTCCCATTCCTACCGCCCTCATAACGGCAGGCACAGCAGGACTCGGCGCCGCGACCGCCAAGCTCTTCGCCCAGAACAGCTACAACGTCGTTGTCAACTACGTGAACAAGGCCGACCGCGCCGAACTCCTCGTCCAGCAGCTAAAGTCCATCTCCCCACTGCCGGCGGACCGACAGCGCTTCTCGGCCATCCAGGCGGACCTCTCCCGGAAGGCCGAGGCCTCCCAGCTCGTGCAACAAGCCGCCGAGGCCCTGGGCGGCCGACTCGACGTGCTGTTCTCTAACGGCGGCTGGACGAAGCTGCGAAACATCCAGGATCTCGACGATAATGTCGAAGAGGACGACTGGGACCGCTGCTTCAACCTGAATGTCAAGTCGCACCTGTTCCTCATGCACGCTGCGCGCCCGTACCTCGACGAGGCCGAGGGCGCCTTCATCACCACGGCGTCCCTGGCTGGCGTAAAGGTCAGCGGGAGTTCGTTGGTACGCCGAATTTCTTTTTCCCTACTTCACGCTTTGTTCCCAGTCTCCATTGCCCCGTGCCTTTCGGGCCAGAAGAGAGCAGAGAGGAGAGCCCGTCCTCCTTTATCATACTGAGGTGTTCGGAAATAGGCATACTCCGTGACGAAAGCGGCCCAGATCCACCTTGTGAAAGGCCTCGCAATAGTAGCGGGACCCCGAGTGAGAGTAAATAGTGTTTCTCCGGGCCTCATGTTGACGGTGGGTACCCGCACGCCCATTCTTCGTCGTCTGAAACGACGCAATGGCAGCAATCGGCTCACTCTCGCGTTGTGCCACACAGGACTGGGGACTGCAGTTCCCCGAAGAGCAACGGCAGGCCATGCAGGAGAAAACCAGACTCAAGCGCCTGCCGACCGTGGAGGACGTGGCAGATCAGGTTCTCTGCTTCGCCAGGAGCAGGAGCGTCACCGGCGCCAACGTAGTCATCGACGGGGGCTTAAGCCTCTGAAAGAACCACAGGAGGGCTTCTACTGGGGCCGCGTTCGACCATTGCTTTCTCGTCCCCCCCCCCGACAGAGTTTTGACTCCGTTCGTTGGGGTGGAAAAAATTGGATAGCTTGTTCAGCAAGTTTTCCAAGGGAAGCCCGGAATGAGTAGTTGGGTTTCCAAGGCCCTCGAGGGATCTGGGATGGGGCTGATGCGACCTTTGTCGTACTTGAGAAAAAGAGATTGGTATTAGTGGCCGAGCTCCCCCTCCCCCCACGCACAGTTGTGTCTCGGGTAGGGGTGCCTCCCACATCCCGCACGGCGCACATGGGATATAGGACTGTCAAAAGAAGCAGAGGAAACAGAGAGAGGTTTAAACGTGCCAGGCCGCTGTATGCCTCTTGAAATCAGCCTTCTTAAGTGTGTCGCATTGCTTTCTGGCGTGTATGGTTGCAGCCAGGGTACCTTTCCTCCCTCACTCTCCAACCTCCCTGTCTTCGCTCCAATGGACATGCGAGACAATCGGCCACTTCCAAGACTCGTATCGTATCGCCTTTCCCCAGACGAACAACGGCATCCACATGACCAAGACGACGGTCGATATACCCGCCATGGCACCGAACGCATTCTGATACCCGGCCTTTTCGACCCAACTGTTCGTGTAGAAGGACAGCAAGAACCCGAAGAGCGCTATAATGGACGACCGGCCCTTCAGTCATTTGGCCGGTTCGACGCAGAGGACAGAAGGTAAGGGAAGGCCACACTTACACTTGAAGCCCATGACGGCGAGAGTGACCTCCCCGGCCACTGGTCGGTAGGCGTCAATCACATACACGAGGCAGATGTTGGTCCCCTGGGAGATGGAGAAGGTCACTGAAGAACAAGGGTCAGAGAACAGCTACAGCAACAAACGGGGGTACCTATGACATACGAAGTCCGAGGCCGACGGTGGGACAAATCCAATGCAATTTGTGCTCCACGCCGACGCCGTACAGCACGAGCGCCAATGGTGTCGTGATCATGCTGATGGCCATGCCAGGAAGCCGCATCTCCGGATCCCGCACCCCGCCGTTTCGTCGCGTGAACCAGTCCGCGATCTGATCGCCCAGGTGGCCACCGGCCGGAATACCGACCAACGCGCCGATAATACCGGCGATGAAGCAGAGACCGCTCTGCCACGTGTCGAAGCCGTACGCGGTGTAGAACGCAGACCCGACGTTGGAAGAAACCGCTACAAGGAACCCGACCGTAACGGCCTGGACAAGGGCAGCCCAGAGGACGGGCGGCAGTATGATCAGGCCTAATGGTCGCAGGGACAGCTTGAGCAGGTTTTCTTGCGTCAGGGTCCTGTTAAAGATCTTCAGCGCCGAAAAGTATGCTTTCTTCGGGGAAACGGGGGTTTCCAAGGAGCGCATCCCGAGCTCGGCGTCGGACCTCATCGACCCGGGTTTGCTTCCGCCCATCGACGGCAGTCGGTTCCAGCTGCTCGCTCCATCCCTCTCGTAGGCAGTCTCCGGGAACGTGAAGATGGCCAGCGCTAGCACAACTCCTATCAAGGCAGCAGAGACTTGATAAATGACTCTCCAATCCTGGGTTTTCGTGATGAGCCTGCCAGGAAAGTAATTGATTAGAAGGGTATGGGCCCGTCCGAGGATTCTCGCATCACTCACCCGGAGATGACCACTCCGAAACCAACACCAGCAGAAAGAAAGGCCGTATAGAGACTATGACGACGAAGTCAGAACCTACAAAATCGCAGCGTAAACTCATCTACTCACGCCATGATCGTCCCTCTTTCGTGCAGAAAGAAGACGTCGGCAATCGAAATAGGGGCTATGGTCTCTGCCGCCCCGGCACCAAATCCCAGCACAATACGACCGGCTAAGAACCCGGCAAACGAGTGCTCAAAGATGAGCCATATCGTGCATGCCAAGTAGACGGTGTAGCTCGCGACGTAGACTGGTCTTCGACCGAACTTGTTGGCCATGGGCACCCAGAAGAAGTTGCCCACGCCCTGGAGCAACGCCGTCGTCGTGAAGAAGTAGGCGGTCTTCGCGACTGCAATATTCAAGACACCATCTTCGACGGCGGCCGCGGGGAAGAATTCTACGGCCGTTTCTACTAACGCTATCGACGGACCTGTGACAGGCTTGTTAGGTATGGGTGTTCGGTGGCGAGTCCCGACTTACCTGCTGCGAGAAAGTTGCACATCATCATGGCAATGCAAATCAATCCTGCCATGTAGTACTTGTACCATTGTGGCCTGAGCGAGTTAGCGGAGGGCGTTGGGAGCGTGGACGACATGCACCATCAGTTCCTACCAGTTTAAAGGATCGTTTGGGTCCGCGGACGGCTTGGGGGTTAGAATGATCTCGTTGGTCACTTCGTCTCTCAAACGGACGTTCCCCAGCGTCCTCATCTGTGTCGTTTCTCCCCTTCGTCCCCTTTCATCGTGATTCATTTTTGGGCTTGAAAGTCTGTCCGTAGCAGTACTGGTAAGTGAAACTGATGGGCTGCGGCCTTCGTTGGGCCCTCTTCGAGTCTTTGGGGGCCGGCCGCTTCTGGTGAAGTCAAGAGGCTCTCTATGGACCATGAAGTTGCGAAGTAGTCTACAACGGCTACTCCCCGTCTTACGAAGGCGACCCCCACTCGGAGAGTTTGGAGGAAAAGTTGGGACTTGGGCTATTCGTTGTGTCGATGGTTCAACGGTGGTGCATCAAGGGAGGGTCTAGACGATGCTTGTGTTTCACCGTCACCATCTAGGGAGAGGACGAAAAGGTTTAAGCTTTACGGGTACCGCCTTGGTAAGTCATTTACTTGTTGGGCTGTGTGGGGAAACATGGGGGTCTTCAAAAAAATCTCAAAGTCAATGATTCGCCGGTATCTCGAGGAGAGAGGCCGCCACTGGCGGGCTGTACTGTGTAGATGACGAACGTGAAAATAGGTGGAAGACCAAAAGCAGATAACCCGTCATCTGCCCCGGCCTGCCGCTGTAGTCAAGGCGTTAAAGACGAAGACAGGAGGTACCTAGGAGGAGCATCGAGGGTTTACCAGAGCACAGCACAGCACAGCTCAAGGATGAAGAGGGATAATATGCGACGGGCCTAAGCAGGAGATTGGCAAGCTTTAACCCTGCTCACCGACGTAGTGCCTCCAGATGAGGACAGGATCGGCTTGGCAGCTCGTGGGAAAGTGATGGGCAGGGTTTGGCCACAGCGGTCTGTATTACTGTCCGCGACTAAGGGGGTTTTCTGATTTTACTATGGACACTGCAAGCGGATGAGTTCCACCAGCAAGCCTTTCCCGCCAAGGTTCTGGACAAGGTCGGCCGAAACATGAGCAAAAGGGAAAAACCAATTGGTGTGTTCTTTTAGGAAAACTAGCGTGGGAGTCAAAATGAGGGAGGGGATATGCAGATGATAGAGATGTGGCATCTCCGAGATGAGACTGGACGTACGTGACGCCGTCCAATGTTTGTTGCAGTTCATGTGATGGCCATGTGCAGTAAGAACTGCGCGCTGTCACCACTCGTGACCCATGGCGGAGGATGCAACCTCGGCGCCATGGACTGCAGGATGTCCGTCTGGCCGAGTTGGTCCTGCAGCCACGATGGTACGCGTAAGATATCTGACGCTCAACGGGTCCGAATTGGCTCGAAGAGCCTCAAAGGAGAACACGTTCTGTCCCGCATGAACCACGCCCCGAACACTGCGAACCATTTCCGGTCATCTGCTCCGGCGACAATCCACAGCGCGGGATTGCAACTCGGGAGAAAGGTGTGGCTGATGCTTAATATCGGGTTAGACAAGCGAAGCAAAAGAGAACGGGCAACAAACTGCCTTGACAGGAGGGTCCTGGCATGCCTCGCCTAGGTCCTACGTATGAGACGCGCAACGCGCTCCCCACACTTCATCCCCAAGAATATGCCGCCGTAGACCTTACAGAGTAGACAATTCCAGTGAGCAGCCCATACGTAGTACTGGACCTTCTGGTCGTGTTGAGGAGGCCGCGGCTGTTCTGGACGGATGGAGAAGTCCGCCATCCTGTCGATGCATGTAGTGCAGTATATGTCCATCGTGTCAGCGTGAAGCATATTCCGTTCTCCGGAATGCGTCGACGACATGCACAACCATTATCTCATCACCTGCGGAAGGAGCGGGATGGAGAACCCAGGCATGCGATGAGAGACTTGCCATTCCATGGGCCAATATGTGAAGCGCGAGGCCAAGAAGCACGCGGACTTTGCGGCTGTCGAGCATCGCTCTACGATTCTGCCCCCCACGCAAGTTCCTGAGAGTTGGCGATATAAAAAGAACAGGAAGTGTTTCATATGACGTTTCCAGGATTTTATTCGAATCAACGAATTAAGCGTGCATCATCGTCGGACACCTGCTCAGTTTCCATATTTCGTCTCGCGCCGGCGTCTCGGAACAAAGTGAACTCGTAATGGTCCAATATCAGATGGGGGGCATTTCGAATAGGGACGCGTCTGCTTTTGTTCGCTTGCCCCAGGTGCCTCATCAGGTAGGGCAGAATTCGAGCTTCTTGCCCCGGTTCCATCGTCGTTGAAAAAGATTATGGTTGCCGGGATATGTTTGACGAGACTAAAACAAGGGGGCAGCTGTCGTCAGCCTCCGGACTACTCCCTACATACGGCATGGCACGCTAACGCGACATATGCCGCTCGCCTGCCATCTGATGTTGGGGTTGTGTGGGATCTTCAAAAACCAATAGCGGAGCGAATCAATTGACATTGGGGTGAATAGTGCGGTTCATTTCCGTTCCGGCTTCCTGAGGAGCTCGTCCGAGTTGAGGAAACGACGTGGAATCCGCCATGCAGCAATCAGATGCAGGGCGAGGATGAAGATGCAATGGGGCCGCTCAGTGACAGGGGTGCAAGAAGCGAGCAGTAGCGTGCACGTAAGGTACAGTAGCACGGTACACACGGCGCGACGTACTTTCATCACGTAGCGCCCTCCCGCCCCTGAAGCCGCGTCTGTAGTACAAGAACCGCGACAACGTGCAAAAGGGGGCACAAGCGCCGCACGTATTCTCGAAGCACCTTCCCCAGTTCGCAACAACAAGGACGAGGAGCATGTTGCGCGAGGCATCTTGCTGTGCTCTCCCGTATGAATGAATGTTCTGACACCGAAACAGGAGCCGGTGGGGAGAAGATTGTTTGATAGTACGCAGACGTCTGAGTACTGCTATACTCACAACTCAGCGTTGGACCATTCCAAAATGCACCACCTTCTGGACAAGGGAAGCTTTCCGTTCATCTAACTGCTTTGGGAGTTCCGGACAGGTTCAAGGATGGCACGGATATTACGGCGTACGTAACACTCCTCTTGCTCTCCTTCAAGGTCCCTCTGCTGTACTATGGTAGTATGATAACGGTGTTGTGGATCGTTGTTCTTTTCTTTTTTTTTTNTCCGCCGCCACACGCTGAGACCGGCCTTGTACAAACTAGCCGAGTATCACGGTATCACGTCCTTGACGCTGCTTGAGTTGAATATCGTCGGCGGGGGAGAGTCTTCCCGCTGCTCAGCATATCAGCAAAAGCCTCGCACGCTCGGCCAATGTCGTCATAACCTCCAACAACATACACAGCACGGCGGTGTACATCAAATCCAGGGAGGCAGCGGCGCGGACTGCCTCACACGAAAGAGCAGGCGACGCGAGTCAAGCAGCTTAGCCAAGCCGAACGACTCGAAAACATCGCATACCAAGCGAGAACGCAGGGTCTGTCTTGTGCGCTAGACAGAGCCGTGATCACCTATCTCGTAACCCACGATAAAAGCCATCAAACTATGTACGCGTTCTGCCAGCCCAAAATGAAACTTGCTTGTGGCCTTGGTCGAAGAGACCAAAACCGGCACGACCATCTCCTGTCGGGCAATTGCAGAGCCTCCGTCCGATTTACACACGAAATGAGTGGATCTGTCGACTTATCCACGCGGCAGGGTAGAGAGAGCGGACCGGGCTTTGTCCGCTTGGGAATCTCTGGGGAAAGCCGCCTGCAGAACGTAATCCGCTCCACTGCCATATGTAAGACGTGTATCTCTTGAGAAATCGGCCTGTCTCGTCCGATGGTCAAGATGACCGGCTCCAACCTGGGATTGCTCCATGGCTTGGATTGAGGATTTACCATGCAGGGCCATCCATCCGCCCGTCTACTCAGGTGTTGTCCGGCCGATATTCTTGAGGGAACAACGAAACGCTTTCGCATGGTGTTAGAGTCCAAGTTACTAAAACGGAACGCCAGGGTAGCGGACGACTTTCCCCCGACTACTCGTTGTCTATGCCTCTCCATTACCTCGTCTTGCACTGCACTACAGCTGGGTCCTTCCGTCGCTTCGGCCGGGATCCAGGTCTCATTCCTCATTCTCCAACCCTGTCGCCCTGCATAACTCCTCCAGACCTGGTCGCTCCACCAGATGCAACCAACGCCTGAGTTTTGGGTTTCGAAGCTCTGGCAGTCCGAGCCTTTCCCCTTCCAGACCCAGCGCCGTACAAAGGATGACGAGGCCAGTCCCCTTGATGTCCGTCATCTAGCCCTGGGGCGGGTTACCCTTCGAAGACTACAAGGCAATCTACTCACCACCAGCGGCCGACGTACCACGATGTGGCGTTGAAGTCGTGCCGCGAATAGTATCCGTAATTCGACCTGACGCGGCACCTCACCACCTCCGTCTCCATGTTGGTCCTCTGGTCGTCCCGCAATGATCGATCACGCTGCACCGCGCTACTAAGCGCCCCCCCCAAATGTCCACGCCCTCGCTCATGCGCCTCAACACAGCAACGCACCACACCGGGGCTCTTGCGAGTACGTACCGTGACCGGCAAGGGCTTGACTCTTGCCCGTCCCTGAGGGCAGCAGGAGATGGAGAAGAACGAGTAGAAGAAGAGGGAGGGGTGTGATGTTGCCCACCGCTCAGTATAGCTCTTAATCGTTCGTCAACAGGCCAAGTCCTGCCATCATTACAGTTAAGGTACTTTCATTACCATACCTTACATGACATGGCGGAACATGGCTTGTGGAACCCTTTGCCTTTACCTCACTTCCAACTACAACCAGAGCAAGCCCGCTTAATAAAAACTTACTGCCTACCTTACTTACTGCTACTACGAACCCCCTTCTCCCAGTCATTTGATTACCTACCTACCATACCTTTTCTTTACCTACGTACCTTACCTTGAGCTGAAGCGAAGCCCACAGCGCAGCTTCCCGAGCCATTTCTAGACCAGCTCGGGTTGTGCCTTCGAGTGCCTTGGCTTGCCTTGCAGTCTTGGCCTTCGGCACTTATAGTACTGCCTTTTGTACCTGCACCTGGTCCGCTTTTGGCTTGTTATTTCCTTCTTGTCTCCCCTCCCGACAAAGTCGCTCCCACATCGGAGCCTATCCCAGCCTGAGAGCAAAACTTTTGCGTCCAGCAAATTTGTCTTGTTGTTTTCCACCCCCAGTCTCCCGCGTCGCACATCTCGTTGCCGACGAAGCGAAAGCTCTCGCTGGCGCCAGCAGCCACACATCTCCCTTCCGACGACCGCGGCATCCCACTGCCGCTCCCCGTCCGGCTCCGTTGGCCATCTTACTGCCGATTTGCCGGACCCGCCTCCGGCGTCACTAACACCTTTCTGTCGGTGTGACTTGAGTATGGAAGGCAGCCGCCCCAACGTCAACACGATGCAGACCCGTTCCACTGGTGCCCAAGAACAAAGAGCCTCGGCCGTCTCTGGTTCTTCTCCAAATGCCACCATTGTTGTCTCAGCTCCTCCTTACGGTCACAACGATCCTTCAAATTCAATCTCCCCTTCACCTGTGCCACCTCATCAACCCAACCAATCCGCATATACCTCGTTGACGCCCGCAAACCAGGGCCATGCAGCTACCACCAGCCTCTACCAGTGTGCCCACTGTCAACGGCGGTATTCTCGCCCTGAGCATCTGGCGCGTCACATTCAGACGCACACCCTCGGTAAGAGATTTGCGTGCCAGATTTGCGGGAAAGCCTTCGCCCGCCAGGATCTCCTCAAGCGTCATGTCACCAACCATGAAAACGACAATGATCCCAACAAGAAAAGACGTCGCACCGACACGTCTCCCGGTGCCGGTCGCGTCTCTCATGCTTGCCGACCATGTGCAACTGCCCGTGTCAAGTGCGAAGAGGTCAAGCCTTGCACGCGGTGTCGGAATCGCAATTTGAATTGCGAGTACACAAATACCGAACCTGGCTCTGCCGCCGCCATGCATCTTCTACATATGTCTGCGAATCCACACCAACCTACTTCCACACCCGGCTCGCTTGCTACCTCTCCTTCTCAGTCTGCCTACGATAGTAGCCCTTCAGCCGCGTACCAGCAGCCACCCCAGCCACCTCACCACGGCATTTTGCCGCTGAGAGATGAGAATGGACAGCTGGACCCAGCGCACCAGATCACACCAGAAGGCGGGCATCTGTCCAGATCGGAGCATGCGATAGATCGAGTTCACTCTGGAGGCATGCCGGTCAATTTCGAGATCGGTGGCCAGCACGTTGGTATGGCGTTGCCTTTCTCCGATTTCCTCCAAAACGTCATATACGAACCAGGCATGGACACGTCAAGGATGGCGGAAGCGCAAGGTCTCGCCGTTCTGGACTTCTGCGACAACTCGAACCTCGAGCTGAACGAAGTGGACTTTGGCCTTTTGGATCACTGGAACATGGACGGCGTGGGCAATACTGGCTCCAATCCAAGCTTTACACCTCGGACCGACGACTCCTTCGACCTCGTGCAGATGCGACAAGCGCTGGTCAAGGTCTGGACAGATTCTCCGTGGCAGTGGGCACCCAACAAACTCGACTCGGGCTACGTCGAGCATCCCAACTTCTCCGTGCCGTCCGGAGACACCAAAAGCGCAGCCTTCGAGGAGAGCCGGCGGAAACACGCGAGGATCGTCAGAGACAAGCTGGACCAGTCGGGCCGCGACCAGATCCTCGCCATTGTTTTGCAGACCTGCAAGAGCGACAACATCATGGCTCGCGTCGCCTCTTCGTTCCCGTCGCTGGAGGTCATGGACAGCCTCATTCACGTCTACTTGGCGTCGCACTTCTGCCAGACATCACAATGGATCCACCATGGGTCCTTCTCCATGAACGACCAGTTTCCTGAGTGGCTTGCGGCTGCAGCGGCTGCGGGAGCTACTTTAACTCCTGTGCAAACCTTGCGCAAATTCGGGTTTGCCCTGCAAGAAGCGGTCCGAGTCACCATCCCCTCGAGGTTTGAGGATGCGAACACAAGCATCAAAAATCTATGCCTCGTGCAGACATTGATTCTGGGCCAAGACATCGGCCTATGGAGCGGCAACCGACGCAAGATGGAGATTGCTGAGTGTCACCTCCTGATTCCAATTACGGTGAGCATAGTCGCCATCTCCAGCCCCTAGGTATTCCGTTCTTCTACTCATACCAGAACAGATGATGAGGTATAGAGGGAAATTCCAGCGAGCATCGTACCCCCTGATCGAAGTCAACATGTCGGACGAAGGCGAGGTTTTGGAGAAGAAATGGAAGGCCTGGTGCGAGCGTGAGTCGTGGAAAAGGTGAGCTTATGAACGCGCAGCCGGGGATATCCATGTGCTGACGTATCTAGACTACTCTTCCACTGCTTTGTGCGAGACGCTCAGACCTCCATGACCACACTCACCAACCCCTCCATGTCGTACTCGGAGCTGACCTTGCCCTTGCCAGAGGCCAGGGAGCTATGGTTTGCGAAAACGGCTGCCGAGTGGAAGATGCAGTACCTCGAACGGGCCTCCGGGCAGAGCAAACGACCCCCCTCCATTGGCGATCTTTTTCGCGACATCAATCTTTTGGCGACCAACCGCCAACGGTTGGATCTACAGTTTGCCATCTCGATATACCTACATGGGTACTGGGCTCTCATCCTCGAGTACCTCCAGCTTTGTTCCGTTTTGCGCACCCGGACTTGGCTGAACAACACTGGAGGGAAGTCGGAGGACGTACTGCGTTCACGGCATGCCGAACTGTGTAAAGATCTGCAGGGCTTCCTGTTGGTCACCTCGGACTGGCACGAGATGCTGTCGGCCCAGGAGAGCCTTGTGCTGCATCTACTTATGATGAATCTGCACCTTTCGCTCAACGACTTGCAAATCTTTTCCGGCAAGGAAGGCGAGGATCAAGCGCGGCGGGTCTACGGCGACCTCAGACAGTGGTCGCAGAGCGCCGAAGCTCGCCAGTCATTATGGCATGCGGGTCAGATCCTGCGGCAGGCAAAGATGTTCCCCCAGGGGCATCTGAAGGACTTCTATGCTGTGGCTGTTCACCACGCAGCTCTTGCGTGTTGGACTTATGGTGTTGTTGCCAAGGCCGGGGGCAAGCAGTTGATGCAGGGTCAGTTCGAGCAGGAGAAAGTCTTCCTCGACGGGACCGAGTCGAACCTTGTGCACCGCTTCATCGGCTTTGATCAAGGCAGGCCGGTCATCCTAGGGCCCATGAGCAGGGCTGGGGCGACAGAGGCGTCGCTCGACGAGCCCAAGGCGTGTATGGAAGTCGCTCAAGAGGTGCTCCGGGCGAACTTTCGAGATTCGGGAGACGCACATCCGCCGATTGTTGAAAATTTGTGTTTACTCATCAAACAGCTGGGTCACGCTGCTTGGGCTGTGGGCATGGAATAAGGATCTTGGATTTCTTTTCGTACCCTATGTACGACTGGGTGACTTTACATTACGGAGTCTTGAGGTGGATAGCATGGAGCGAATAGCCAAATACCCAATGCACGAAAAGCAACTGTTTAGGACGCCCTTAGCAGGTTGTCAAGGCAAGGCACCCTTGCTTTTCTGCCAAAGCCATAATCTGGGCATCACAGCCTGCAATAACTGGGACATGCGATCTTCTCGGCTGTCCTTGCCACCTGTTCTAGCTCGGCTCATATTCTCGATGGTGATCTGCTTTAAACAACCTAAAGATACGGGGCGCTTGTAAGTCAGTGATGTTTATAATGCCTCGAAATACAGCGCCTAGGGGGGAAACCGGAATCTTCATGGATCGTGCCTGGGGCGCACTCGGACCAGCCCCACAACTGATGATTGAGCGGATAAACCCATACCTCGTTGGGCGTTGGGACGATGGGTAGCTCCGTCTGGAGAGTTTTAGAGAGACACTCACGGGCAATCCGATTCGCCGTTACCGGCCAAGGCAATCGCAACATGGGTATGTCGCAAGTGATACAATACACATCTGTAAGCTCAAGTAGCATGGAGTTCTTGACTAATGTAGAGAGTACCGTCGGAGCACTACGGAGTAAAGTAATAACTTTCTGCCTAGATCGTACGTCACGCCTGGGATCACAGCTCTTGGCTTGGTTAACTTACAACAGGTAACGCCCTTACGCTCTAGAGTTGAGAAGGTTACTGCGCCATGTATGTACTACACACTAAGTTAAACTGTCAGTTTAAGCGAGCCTAACATGAGACTATATTGAAAAAAAGGGGGGGTCGGGGGAAGAACACCAAGAAATCCGCGGACCCCTAAGGTAAAGTTCGCCTGTAAGGGACCCGCTAGGGACCTGGCATATGACACTTGCACGACACCGAAGTTTCCAGGCTCCTTACAACAACCTATAAGGCTGCTGGGGGGTGGGGGGTTGATTACCTCATATGAATTGACTTTTCACGGCGAGGATTTTTTTCGGAAAGGGCAGTGTTTTCCGAAAGTGAAGGTGAGACCCAAGTTGTGCTTGTCTATTATGATTTAGCGGGAATCTTCTTTCGCAGCTTTGACATTTCAGAGTTCGATCAGCTGCGTCGTACTCCTCAACCTTCAACTCTGTTTTATTTTTATTCTTTTTCCTTTGGAGGGCCCCTTGCCAGTTCAAAGGCATATCGGTTTTGACCTCGTCCGCCACTGTGCGTTCCACGAGAACCCAGCTATCTGGGCCTGTTAAGTCTCCGAGAGTAAAACCCGGGGGGTTAGCCAAGGGACGGTTCTCCTACGAGAAACTTGATCTGCCTTTCCTCGCCTGAGTAAGTTCATCATCATACAATGTCGGGTGCCAAGCAACCGGCCAAGGTTCGCCCCGCATCGTTCCCTGCGCTCTGAAATCACCGAAGCCGTTGTAACTGTCTCCTCGCAGCCATGGTTCGTGGCGGCGATCTGAACTCGGCTTGTCGTTCGTTTTAGACGTCGTCAGGGCGAAGACCGAGGCTTCAAGGCATGCTTTGGCCGGATTTTGACGAGGGCACGTAAGGCCACTGGGCCTGTTTGGCTGAGAGTCGATGGCTTCGCTTGTTCGTGCTACTTAGCCCTTGGATTTGAGCCGAGTGTCAACAACCAACCAACGGCTGTTCTTCGAATAGAAAGCTTCAAGTGGAAATCCCGCGCCGGTGAATACGGAGTTTGCGGGGATGTACGCCGGGAATGGTATTGATCATAATAGTCCGGCGGCCCTTCTGGCGTTTGCATTCCTCTCCGCTCGGTTTACACTGATTTCAACTTCTCTGACACTTGCCAGACAAGAGTAAAATTTACGGAGCCGGTCTGAATCATATTACATACTCGTCCCGATATAATTCCAGCAGCCGTTTGGTTGATCAAAATTGAAGCGAGAATGGTACGAGACATCATTCGAGAGTGTATTGTCTACTACACGCGACGCGACAGTTTGCATGATGAGGCGATATTTGGACGAATGCTAGTCCAACGTTAGAATGTATTGATTCGCCTATCTTGGGCAAAGAATCACGTGCAGAACGAACTCAATTCCCTACCGAACGGACAATGTAATACCGTCCGGACGGTTCGCCTTACCTGCCAGCCGGTACCGTCTCCACTTTTGACAGGACCACGTGGGGCGCTGATAGGGATGCCGGTGCTGCATCGCCCAGGGACCCATCCCGGGGCCGATCCTTCCTTATTTCCGTACCGCGGCGCCAAAGAACATCGACCGCCGATCTTCAACGCGCGAATGCCGACAACCAGCCTTGCGGACCCTTAGCATCCTGACGACATAGGCGAACTTGGGTGCTTACTGCTGTAAACGTCTGTCTGCGTCTCTTCATCGCGGTATCCAGTTCGGGTTTCTGCTTCGTCAGCCTTGATTAGCACGAAAGATCTGAGCAAAGGCTTGGGCGAAGAAACACCCCTGCCTGCTGGTCCCCGCTCCGCGTCATCCGCACGAGGCCGACCACAATCACGATCCTCTGATACTCCCTCATCTACCTATCCGAGCAACATCCAAACGCAATGGACTATCTCTACGGTCCCACTGTGGAGCCACGGACCGTGGCCATCGTAGCCGCCACCGTCGCAACCACCCTCTCCATTCTCTCCCTTGCTCGGTTAGGCCTCTATCCTCAATGGGGCACCGCCATCCCAAACCCTCTCAAGACCAAGATTCCCTCGCTTGCAAGCGATGATGTTAAGAAGCTCCCCTACCACCCGGAATCGTTTCCGGGCGCACGGGATGTCGAGACACCCGTAAGTCCTATTCCCAGCGACTCGTCGCCCCCAAAGGGTCGGACATGACGGGTTCACAGTTCGGACTAACACCGAGGCTTAGTACGGCACGATCCGCGTCTACGAATGGGGCCCCGCAACCGGCGCCAAGGTCCTGCTCATCCACGGCATCAGCACATCCTGCATGACCCTGGGCCGCATTGCGCACGCCCTCGTCGCCCGCGGGTGTCGCGTCATGCTCTTCGACCTCTTCGGTCGTGGCTTCTCCGACGGCGTCGGCGACCTGCCCCACGATGCCCGCCTCTACACCACTCAGGTTCTCCTGGCCCTCGCCTCCTCCCGTTTGTCCTGGTCCGGCACCAGCTCGGTTCGCGTCGTCGGTTACTCCCTGGGCGGCGCCGTCGCGGCCTCCTTCGCCGCCGCCTTCCCGCACATGGTCGAGAGCCTCGTACTCCTCGCGCCCGCTGGCCTCATCGACGCCGCGAACTTTGGCGCCGCGGCACGCATCACTTTTCAGTCTGGCCTCGTGCCCGACCGCATCCTGGCCGCCATCACGAGGAAGAGGCTGCAGAAGCCCCTCGCCAACAAGCGAGTCAAGGCCGTCGCGGAAGAGGACGACCCGGCGGAGAAGTTCGTCGACGTCGCCGCGTCCGAGGTACCCGGCGGCGACGACAAGGTCGACGCCAAGGTGCGCGAGTACGTGCCGTGGATGGTGGCGCACCACGCGGGCTTCGTCCCGGCGTTCATGTCGTGCGTGCGGTGGGCGCCGCTGACGGAGCAGCACGAGACGTGGCGCCGCCTGGGCGAGAGGAAGAAAGGGACCACGGCCGTCTTGATCGGGCGGACGGACGAGGTCATCGACGTGGACCACTACGCACGGGAGGGCCTGCCGCTGCTTGGGGGGGAAGGGAACGTGCTGTGGAAGATCCTGCCGGGCGGGCATGACTTCGTGATGACCAAGACGGAGTACATCATGCGCGAGCTGGATGGTTTTTGGGGCTTGCAGTCGCAGTCGTGACGTGGCGGGGCACGGGATCTGATGATGACTTGTGGCGAGTAGAGGAACCGCGAGGGAATACACGGATCAGGAGTTACATCATAGACGGGCTGGACTAGAGATGCGTTCCAGGATGAGGCCAGCGGCGATGCAGAAACAACGATGGATCATCATGTGCAGGAGATGTCACTTTAGCATGTCGTTTCATTGTTCGTCGTCGGCCCTGAGCAAGACTTGAGCTGGTATCACCCCTTGCTTTGCATGTGACAAGACGTGAGTGTGAAGCCCAACCCTCAGTCGGCCTCAAACCGTGCTGCCAAGTATCCTACAATCCTCCTCGCAAGTCTGTATCGTGGTTTGGTGCATGTCAAGACCACCTCGATTGTTTCATCAGTATGTAACCCTTTGCTATCCATAACCACACACCCTCCCTTCTGTCACAGTACAGCGCGTCGTGGATACAGTTTTATCACGCACTGGTTACAAATGCTCGAGATATTCTTGGCCGGGAACGGTCTGGAGCTGAAGCGCAATCCTGGGCTCAGCCGGACGTTGAGAGCCTGGTTTGGTGAGAGTACGAGCCTCCAAGACCCATCGACGGTCTGGCACTTCTTCCAACTTTTACTTCTGTTGCAAAGTCTCCCGTGTAAATTTTAGGCTTTTCTATTCGACGAAAAAATTGATGTGAAGATTTTACTGAGTTGTGACTTGCTGTGGGTGACTGTTTAGAGCGGAGGTAGAAATCTTAATGCGATTCCGGTGTGGGTATTCCTGCATGACCCAACTCACCGAGCAAGCTCCTTATTACGTTACGAGATACCATGCTGATCTCCGCGGCCTACAGCACTGATAGTAGAACAGCATCGGAGTTTCATCGGCGGAAGTAGAGCGTGAAGCCGTCCTTGCATCCTGCAAGCGCAAACGCACGAGCAGGCCCCGAGGTAGATATGCTTAGCTATCCAGTGCAAGGATCTCGTGCCACGTTAATCTTTAGCAAAGTGAAAGGCAATAATGAAGACGGCAGGACTGTTACCTGGGTTTATGGCGCTTAGAGATGGCACGCTCTGACTTGATGGTAGCCAGTCTTCGGCTTCGAGCACACGCCAACAAGTGACAAGCGAAACTGAAATTCTTGGGATTTAAACACCTAGTGGGGTATTGATCGAGACCTTAAATACACACAGTCGTCTCATAGTCGGAAATCCGACAACGGTCAAACTTTGCGTCTTTCATGCTTGGCCGCGATAAAGCCAGAGTATACGGCTTCTGTCAATTCTTACAAGTAGCTCGGCCTTCATGAGCGTCGTATCCCCAGGACGCCTGGGGTGAAAAATATATTGAAGCAGCGATGAAAAGTTTGGCATCGGGAATTCAGCGTACCTGAGGGATGGAAAATGCCAAGTTCAAAGGTACCGTAAGACGCCAACCCTGAGAAGTTGATGCATCAAAGCGCAAGTTCTATGTTGTATGGATCCAAGTGAGAAGTTCCTGGACCAACCATTATTTCCGGGCTGAAAATAGGGGAAATGCTGGAATAAAAGACGTGAAGGAGTTTAATACTGAAGTATACTAACCATCCCCATATTCGCAGAGTCTTGAAAGATGGAGGACCCAACACAAAACGACAACTTTAGAACACACGAGAAGTTGTCGCCTCAGTCCGTGTATCATTAGCTAAGCAAGGAATACCCAGCCACCGTGGCGGATCCATATTCATCTGGGGTGGGACCTTCCCGGCGCCACATATCGGGAGACCGCCTTCGCGCCAATCGCGTGATAAGACGGGCAAAGTCGGTCTCGGCCGGGGGGGACGATAAAGGTAGGAGCCCACCTCCCGCCCGGGTGCTATCCAATAGCGCCTTTCAGGTTACCTGTTAGGGGGCTGGCCGAGAAAGGTGCATGTGCTCATGCTCGTGTGCCGCGACTGCCCCTCCAAGTAGATTCCACATCCTAACTGCACCATTTATCATTCATTAAGATATTCTGCAGTTGTCCTCGTGCCTGACGCTGATAGCACCTGAAAGTGCTCATGCAACATACTTCTTGTCTTGCCATCTGTAGTAAGTAACGTTTCGACCCCACCGTGCTGGATATCGAGTCGTTTCGTCATGCTGACTTATCATCACCAACAGACTGATTATCATCCGTCCACGACTCGCTCGCGACATCAAACTGATTGATGTAGACGAATAACCACAATCAGCAACAGCCCAAGACCACGCGATACATTTAAACCTCGTCGTATAAACCGATCGGCTTGTTCGGGACGATGCAAACATTCTAACATGGCGAGCCCTGTTGGTGGAGCTGCAGCAGCTCCCCTCGACGATCGCCGCTTGCATGAAGATGACGAGGAAGACTCGGTGTCCGGCAGCTCCCACATAGGGAGTGATGCCCCAGACGACTCCTCTACGCAGAATGAGTGTCGCTGGAGAACTGCCCAGTTTCACGATATGGAGTGCTCTCGCTTCTTCGATTGCCCTACCCACCTCATAGAGAGACGGCTGTCTGACGACGAGGCCGACGAGAGCGACGAGAGCGACGAGGGGGAAGGCCCGCCATCGCTGCGCGAGGAACCCAATGACAGGCCCGAGAGCTCTCAAGGCACTGATACTACGGTCATATACTCTCCGGGGCAAAACTCAACAAGCTTTGCGCCCGGGCGTGAGGAGATCAACGCAGAGCCATCGGCCGAGATCGCAGGAACAGCACAGGCAACCTCTGCACGGAATACGGATGGATCTGAGGAGTCTCAGGATCCCGAAGAAGCCGCGCCAACGCCATCGACCCCTTTGAGTTCTCGACTCTCGGAATCCTCAGCCCATGCTCAACCTCTTCCACCGACAGCAACGCCAGCCCAGCCCACAGGGGAGTTCGTGACGCCGGATACGTCCTCTAGCCTAGTGGCCTCGCAATCTGCGAACGCATCGTCGCAGGACCTGCCAGCGCATCCCGTGCCGGCAACGAATTGCTTGCAAGAGACACCGCCAGCCACCCCTAGACGGTCAGGCTCATCGGCTGCTCAGTCTGCGACGCGGAGTCAGCAGAGCTCCATTGACAGTATTGGTCCTCCCGAGTTCATCTTACCCAGGTGGCAGCCTGACGCAGACGTCACATTCTGTCCTATATGCCACACACAGTTCTCCATATTTGTTAGGAAACACCACTGCAGGTTAGTAGACCTAACTCATGGGGAAATGACTTGCCGACTGACCCGATCCAGAAAATGCGGTAGAGTCGTCTGCAATTCCTGCTCGCCTCACAGAATAACAATACCTTACCAATACATTGTTCAGCCCCCCGGCGCACCTCGTCTGGCGGCTCAACGATACCCGTCGTCCCTTATTAGTGGCGAGGGAGGATATGCAGACTTCAGCAGTATTGGCGGAGGCGAGCGTGTCCGTCTTTGTAATCCATGCGTTCCTGACCCCAACACGACGCCTCCTCAACCACTTGACTCTCCATCACAGTTATCGCCGCGAGCATCGCATCATAGATCGCAAAGTAGCTACGGCAGCATGTCCAGCAACACTCCCCAACCCAGCCGCTTTTCGGGCTACCTGGCAGCACCTCCTCCCCAGGAAGCGTATGCGAGGTCTAGGAGCATCACGGTAAGCATGATAGTGCTTAGTTCAGGCCCTTCGGGAGATCGAGACGAAGCTAATCAATTCAGCATTCGGGTTCTGGGGGCTCTTCGAGCTCTCGCGGACATGGGTCTTTTAGCCAAAACCGGATCTTGACAGGTACACCTCCGACGTACTACCCTTCGTCATCGTCCGGCTATCCGGGCTCATCCCGTTACCGGTCTATGCTGGACGTTGGCCCCTCATCCTCGACATCAGCGATTCATAACCGTGCTTTACCGCCGCCACCGCCGCCTCCACCTCAAATCCCCGAGGAGGACGAGTGCCCGGTCTGCCATCGAGAGCTGCCATCACGGAGCCTCCCCAACTTTGAGGTTCTACGAGAAACGCATATTAATACCTGCATCACTTCACACAGCACATATAGCGGCACACCGGCTGGTGAATCGCCGCAGAACGCCGCTGGTAGTCCTCCCCCCTTGGCCGTGCGTCGGACTGGTATGTTTCCTTACGTCGCGACGGAAAAAGATTGTGTCGACTCTGCCGAGTGCACCATCTGCCTGGAGGAGTTCGAGGTTGGTGTTCCCATGGCGCGGCTGGAGTGTCTCTGCCGTTTTCATCGGTCATGCATATCGGCCTGGTTCGTTAGTCATCCCGGGCGATGCCCAGTTCATCAGCACGATAGCTTCGGCTATTGATATCCCACGGCCCCTGTTCTGTTTCCTCATGACGATGGTTCATATTCATGTCGGCGTTTCGGTTCTGTGGGGGTTTTCAATCGAGTCCATCGTTCGGCACATTGTGGTTTTGTTATTGGGCGGCAAGGCGGCTTCCTTGTATGTCTACTCACAACCCCCTCTCTCTCTCTTTTCGACCCATTGCGCGCCGGTTGATGTGGCGTGATAAGGGGTATCCGGCTTGTGCAGAACGTGGACCCACACATGGCCATCAATGTGGGTGTTGAATGCGGTGCTCGTCGTTTTGATTTTTGTTTGAACTCCACCCCATTCCAGCGTCATGCCGCAAGGCCACCATCAGGGTACCATTCTTTCCGTAGACGTGCGTCTGACGAAGCGAGGGAAGCGTGGCTGATTACTTGACCATTTCTTTATAAATTCTCCTTTGATGGAAATACCACTCAGATAGATAGAAGTTGGGAGCTCACAATGCCACTCACGGCGAGATACCCCGCCCCATAAAAAACGGAGGTTTGACCAAGGGATGTTTCATTTTGAACAATAGTGTGGTGTAAACACCCGACTGTTGAACGTGATGGCAACAATATGTCAACGCGTCAAGCACGGAACAGCATGTTGTGCCACCAGGTGATTCCATATGCCTTGTTGAGAACCGTCTCACTCACACACACGTGGTGATTCGAGGGCACCAATCCCCCACACCGGGCCAAGAACCTTGGTCCCGTCCCCTGTGTGGAAGGGTCCCTTCGTTGCTTATGAACGTGCTACCTTGTTTGCCGTCTTACTTTTGGCGGGTTCATGCACCATCATCAGCCAAAGCCAAGCCTGAGTTCGCGGACGGGGAGGAACGATGCCCAAGAGGGCGTGGGCAGAAACCTCTGAACAGGAAGGGAGGGGAAGGCCTAGAACGTGAAGAGCCCAGGGGTAAAAGATCGTAAGGATCCCTGCCTCGAGCGACCCACCACGGAGGGCTCCACGCGATGAGGGGGCGCATGCGTTGCCGACTGGGCCGATCGTTGACGGACGATGACGATGGGCTTTCTCAACTGGATGAGGGGAATACAGAGAAGAAAACAAAAACAAGAGAGAGAGAAGAGAATCAACAGGAAGAGAGAGTTGGGCCACGTATGTAAGATTAATCCTTACTCCCTGTTAGCAACCGCAAATAAGCGAGGTCCTCAAGATACTTTTGTAAAAGGAGGATGAGAGATGCGAAGACTGTTCAGTTCAAATAAGATATGGGATTCGGGTAGGTCGGAGTCAGGCGAGGTGAGGCAAAAGTGTGGGAGTTGGTCCTGCATACGACTCACCTGAAGGATTAATGAGATTATTTCCCTTGCGTTTTTTTTTTTTTCTTTCCTTCTTTCTTCTTCCATTTTTTCCTCCTCTCCTGCTTCAGTATTCTTCTGCGTTTAGTTCCAAAGTTCTGCTTTTTCCGTGCGTCTCTCATTGGTAGAGAAAATAAACTACATACTTCAATTCTCTCACCCAGTTTTGATTAAGCCTATTGATTTTTAATAAGCTCTCAAAAACAACTCAGCGACACAATCTACCCTGTCAGGGGTGGACGCTGTTGGTGTATGCGCGCACTCTTATGGAAAAGTGAGGGCCTTCTCCAACTCCGAGGGGGATGATTGGACGAACCGGCGGACCAAGGCACGTTCGCGGCGATGCTGTTTCCCGAAACCTTGGGAGAAAAAAAAAAGGCTTGTGGCCCTCTCGACAGGATCCCCCGGACTAATTGTTAATAAGCGGGAAGTGACAGTGTTAGCGCTTGTTTGAGATAGAAGACGGGGAGGGGTCTATATCGGCCTCCAGTATATGTATGATTCGCAGCGAGCATATATGCATGCAGGCGAGACGTCGACGCCAACGCCGGAGCCGTTGCGGGAGAACGGACGGAGGAGAAGGTGAAGAGAATGCAGCCCTAGTGGCAGTCGAAACCTGACCTTTTCTTCCCACATTCTCCCCTTTTTCCCCTCCCGGGGGATCCATTAATTCGAGAGTCGAGGCCTTCGCCTATCGTCTCCGAGAGCGTTTCCATGATTCTGTCTGCGGGTTTTCGAGGTTGTTTGCGCGCGAAAAGTAGGCCGCATCCCCACCCCCGCTGGATCCTAGTTCCAAACACCCCCGTTGACTTTAAGATGACGATGGGGCCACGCTCTCGCCACGGCGCCGCGGCGCCGGGAGAGCGTGACGGAGAGTGGCCAACGTCTTGCGTTTGGCTTCCCGGTCATGCATGGCTCAGGCTGGGGCCTGTTTAATATGGCAACGAGGATGATGTCGGTACTGTAGGTGGAATGGGCGGCACGGAGAGGAAGAAGCCCTGCCCAGGTTCTTTTGGTTTCCTTTTTCGCGGTGGCGTTACCTGGTTGTGCCCATCCTGCAAGATGGGATTAATGTTAATAAGATAAACCTTCTCCTACCCTCCTTTCCTTTTAGAATAGAAAGGGTTCCTACGTCTCCTGCTGCTTCCGTCTCTTCATTTTTTCCCTCCTCATCCACGCTGGTCTGGAACTGTTGCTCGCGCTTGTCCATATCCTATCGTGGCCTGTCACTCCTTTTGAATACTACCAACTGTTGTTCTGTCATTATCTACCAAGAATCCGAGCTTGTCTCTGTTCTCCCGACTATCTGCACCCGTCAGTAGTTCCTCCTTGGTTAGGATCTCACCGTAAAGTTTGAAACGCAAGTCAAGATTTTCCCCCTATCCACACGATGAAGCATCACATTCTTTTGCTGGCCGCCGCGGCCGCCAACATGGCCTTCGCCAAGCCCATCAAGGCCTGCCCGGCCAAGTCGCGCAGCACGACCATCATCACTTACACCGTTGGCCCCAACCCTACGGGCCCGACCTTGTCCCCCGTCCAGCCGACTCCCGTCGAGCAGCCGGTACCGAGCGAGACCCCAATTGAAACGCCTGTTCAGGCCCCGGCTCCCGCCATGACCTCCGCATCGTCCTCCACCCCCCCGAAGGAGAACGCTGCTCCAGCGTCGACCAGCGCCAGCAACCCCGTCGCGTCCACGGTGCCGCTTAGCGGCGGCTCGACCAAGCAGGGCAAGTCCACCTTCTACGGTGGTAACACCTCCGGCGGCATGTGTTCCTTCTCGACCTACTCCATCCCCTCCGGCCTTTTTGGCACCGCCTTCTCTGGCCAGGCCTGGGACTCTGCCGCCAACTGTGGTGCATGCGTCAAGGTCACTGGACCCAACGGCAACAGCATCACCGCCATGATCGTCGACCAGTGCCCCGAGTGCGACGAGGCCCACCTCGACCTCTTCCAGAACGCCTTTGCCAAGATCGGAACCATCTCCGATGGCATTATTTCGACTTCGTACGAATTCGTCGAGTGCGGTATTACGTCGCCAATCAAGCTGCACAACAAGTCGGGAACCTCTCCGCACTGGTTCTCGATGCAGGTCCTCAACCACAACGAGCCCGTCTCCACCCTTGAGGTCAGTACGGACGGCGGAAGCACTTGGCAAAAGACAACCCGCCAGCCGTACAACTTCTTCGAGAACTCGAGCGGCTTCGGGACCGCCTCCGTCGATGTCCGGGTGACGAGCAAGTCTGGAAAGACTGTGACAGTAAAGAACGTCGGCGTTGCGTCCGACTCGGAATACGAGGCTTCCTCCAACTTCTAAGTTGCAAGCGCAGGTTGTCTCGTGAACCCGAACTTTTAGCGGGATACGATTGTCGTCCGAGGACGAGTATAGTTCGGATGTTTTTCTGGGGATCGCGCTTGCTGCACGGATGATTCATCTGCGTGGATAGTTTAAGACGACCTTCCGCTAGGCATGCTGGAGGGACATGATGTCTCAAACATGCCTAGATTCCATTCGAACTAGGGCTTGCTTTTACAGAGCCCCTTCTCTTCTTTTCTTCTTCTTCTAAAGCGCTCATCACGAGTTATGTGGATTGTTCGTTAGATGACGAGGTTTGGGGATATGACGACTTGGGGCTTTGAACAAAAAAAGGGTCCAAGGTTTTGGTCCAGGAATGGCATCAGAAACATGGGTTCTGTGCAAGTTCACAGCGCCCATTGTAGTCCGCATACACCTTGCACAGCTAGTGTAGCCATATTTCGATTCACAAGATTTCATATTGAACCAACGAATGAGACATCCGTCTTTTTCTCTTTCTGTGATGCCTCTTGACTGTGCGATGTGCCGCGATTGTACTTGGCAGTAGTCTCTTTCTCCTAGAGCGACGCAATTGAAATGCTTTCGTCCACGGGGATCGCTGGGATCTTTGGGATTTGTCCGAGTTGTAAGTAAAGGGCGAATGCCCCGTTAGCTCCGTAGGTAGGTAGGTATGTGACCAAGTCAGTAGTGAGCCAGTACACAACAACCGTTTCCGGGAAGTTGCTCGGAAATACTGCCCAGCGATACCGGTTTCTATGACCTTCGCTTCGGTCAAGAAATCAGTTGGAAGGATAGTCCACGTCGGTGGCTGGGCCCTGCCAAGACGGCAACGATGAATGTCTCAGGCTAGAATTGCTTTGACGCTGATGAGCGGTAACTGGGTTAATGATGGAGATCTGTTGGCGCTGCTGCAACGGGGTTTGAACTTGCTCAACGGTAGGGTGAGGCTGTGCGCCGCGACCACGGCGCACCTAAGAGCTACAGCACAAGGTACCTCAAAGTAAGGGCGCCTGCGGCGTTGTCATGGCGAATGCCTGAGCTAGAGCGACAACAATTGTGTGGCCGGAGAGAGGGTCTGGGAAAAGATGGGAAGCTCGTCAGTGGTTTCATTTCGTATCAGCAAGGGAAAACGTTGCAGTCAAACGTAGCGATGTGGTGAAAGGTCGACCAGATTTGGTGTGACAAGAGACAGGAGGCGACGGATGCGCATCGGGTTGGTTGCCATCGGTTCGCAATGGGCGGACCGACTTGGGAGAAAGGATGCGCAGCAGGGATTCGATGGCCGGCATGGATGTCATTCGGCAGCATGTTTGGCAGTTTCAGGGTTCCGGTATCCAGGTTGTCCAGGTTTTGGGGTCCTATTCTCAGTAGTGCTAGGGCCTCGTCGGTCGAGCCGCAAAAAGCGGGAGCACAAAATGGAGAACCAAGTATCCGTAAGGTATCCATCAACCCAAGGTGTCCGGAGAGACAGCACAAAAGGAGGAGGCAGAGCGTGGTTGACAGGGTGTTAGAGGGTGTCTTGTGAATTGAAAATGGAGGGATAAGCTATCCGACATGAAAAATGACACCAAGGAGTCTTATCTGATTGCCTGTGGTGAAGCATGCTGCAATCCATAGTGTGGTTGATGTTTCGTTCGATCGTCTCGTCTCGAAGCTCTTGGGCTTGATCGTGTGTGCGCGGGGCATGTGATGTGGTGTGGATCTTTGGGAGGCTGCGCACATCGCATCGCATGTGAGTTCCGAAAATTGTAATCCACATCGGGCTTGCCGTTTGATGCTGGTTCAGTCCGATGCTACAGAGCTCCATGATAAGGCGAGGACGGAGCAATTGACGTGCCGTCCCAGGTAGACGCGCTCGTTGACGCCGGCATGGGAAAAAAAAAAGGTCTGGTTCTTGCATATTCGCAGGTGACCAAGGCCAACCAACTTCCAAGCGAACAACGGCCTGCCTATTACTCTACCTTCTAAGTAGCAAATTGCGTGAAAAAGCCTTGAAAAAGGACAACTGACGCATAGTTGAAGGAACCTGGCTGGACCAAGCTGGAAATCCGGCACCCCTCTCCTCCCAACCCCAAACCCAAGGCCAAGGTACATTGGCCTCTCCCCGCTTTCCCTGGTGCCCTAGAACCATAGTTTCTTTCTATTCCAGTGCCACCTTTCCGGGAGGCCACCCAAACAAGCTGGTGATCCCTGCCATTGAGCTCCATTAACCAATCACAATCATCTGGCTCGACAAGGGTTATGCGGCCCTGAAGTTCCTGAAGGCGGTTCCCCGCCCATTCTCACTGGCCAGTAGAAGCTGTCTGCAGCGGCTCCCCCCAGCTGAATCCGCTGAGGTAATTGCGAGTATTACGTCGTTATCCGCAGCCAAGAAGGCCACGGACCATTGAGAGAACGGGAGACAGTAAGTTACCAGGCCCTTTCTACTATTGTATCTGTTCGACCTCCACCCAAATAAGTGCAAGGGGGAAAAAAAGGGTGCACAATCTCAAGCTCTTCTCCGTCTGTATTGTGGTCACTGATTATGGACAATGTGTTCTTTCTGCCGGCTTGTGTGGCTGTGAAGATTTGTCCTATTGTACAAGGTGCAACTTACCTCGGTATATATAGTACCTTAGGTATCTAGTAGCTAATTAGCTAGACCCCTGGCCCACGTCTATTCCATTACTACTGTACAGGGCACTAAAGGTAGGTAGGTATTATCTCTACCTCACCCTGGGGCAATGGAAGGCAGTGTAAAATTGTGCTTTTGGAATTTGTTACAGGGAAGGTACGTCGAGGCTGGACCAGACGCAATCTCGCTCAGTTGCACTTGCACTTGCACCAAATAGTCGTACTCGCACATGTACACCGAGCTACCTGTCTGAAGTAGGCAAGGTACCTTACCTTGCTTAGCTGGACGGGCTGCCCGCTAGCCAACTTGACATATCTGTGCCAAACTCCAATCCAACCTTCCTCCCTCCATCTTTCCCCCTTCGCTGCCACATCACCTCACCTTCTCCCACCTTTTTTTCTGGTATTTGCCTTGGCCTTCCCGCCTTTGTCTTTTCTTTTACCTGTCTTGTTTTAACCTCCACATTCTCACCACTAGCTTCCCAACTACTAGCCTGACCAGCCACAGCCCGGCCATTCTCTCTATTCACTCCCTCTCTCCCTGCCTCCTTTCCCCCCTTCTCCCCTTGACGTCGATCCGTATCTTTTGTGTCTCTTTTTAGTCCGAGACCATCCCTGAGACCCTCGCTTCCCTTCCCCGATTCTGTTCACTGGTCCAATTTCTTACTTCTCCCCCTCCAAACCCCATCTTAACCAGACCATCGGTTGACGTCGCCATTCCACTCTCGCGAACCCTACATGCTTCAATACGTATCCGAGTGCTGAGCGCATCGCCAATTGATCTCGACCGGAAGACACGAAGCTGCTCCGAGCGGCCCCAGAGCTGCCCGAGATGGCTTCCGTAGTCGAGAAGAACGAGCTCAAGGTTCAGGGCGTCGTCGAAGCTGCTCAGGACCCTAACACCAACGTTTCCGCGGATGACGCCCAGAAGAAGATTGTTGAGGAGTCGAAAAAGGCGGGAATCACGGCCTTTACATTCGACCCCGATGCGAGCCCCGAAGAGAAGCGCCGCCAAGCCGCAGCCGTGAGTTGCGCCGCCGCGACTACCGCTTTGCGACACGTTGTATTGTAACTGACCTCGTTTTCCACTTTCTTACAGGCCGTGCCACCTGGTTTCCATTCCCAGCGAGCAAAAGGTGTATCCATCGTAACCGACGTAGCTGATTCGAGCGCTCCTGTTGCCGACCTTCCGCCGCCCACCAAGGACGGTGTCATTGAACTGGCCAAAGACAAGGACGGGAAACCCATAAAACCTGGCGAGGATCCTGAGGGTCAAGAGGAGGAGCCGTACACGCGAACTGGCTGGGCCCCCAAATTTGGCTGGCCGGCTGACGACGTCCATGAGGGAGCAAGCCTGCTGGATCACTCCACCTGGCTTGAAAGCAACATCCCCGACCAATTTTACGGCGACTGGTATCACAATGCTGCCATCATTGTGTTCGCTTGTATCTCGTCCTGGCTGGTCGCTGTTCTCGGCGGCGGCCTTGGCTGGGTCTTCATTCTCATGGCTGTTTGCTCGACCTACTACCGGACCTCCATTCGCCGAGTTAGGCGCAACTTCCGCGACGACATCAACCGTGAACTCTCTCTGAAGAAGCTCGAGACCGAGACCGAATCCCTCGAATGGATCAACTCCTTCATGTTGAAGTTCTGGCCTATTTACCAGCCCGTTCTGGCTCAGACCATCATCAACTCTGTCGACCAGGTTCTGAGCTCGGCCACACCCGCCTTCCTAGACAGCTTGAAGCTGAAGACTTTCACACTTGGATCCAAACCCCCACGAATGGAACATGTCAAGACCTACCCCAAAGCCGGAGATGACACCGTTATCATGGACTGGAAGTTCAGCTTCACTCCTAACGACACTGCCGACATGACCTCCAAGCAGATCAGGAACAAGGTCAACCCAAAGGTTGTCCTCGAGATCAGAGTTGGCAAGGCAATGATCAGCAAAGGTCTCGATGTGATTGTAGAGGACATGGCTTTTTCGGGCATCATGCAGCTCAAGATTAAGCTCCAAATTCCCTTCCCCCACATTGAAAAGGTGGAAATGTGCTTTTTAGAGAAGCCCACCATCGACTACGTCTGCAAACCGTTAGGTGGTGAGACTTTCGGTTTTGACATCAACTTTATTCCCGGTCTGGAATCTTTCATCCTCGAGCAGATCCACGGCAACTTAGCCCCCATGATGTACTCTCCCAACGTCTTCCCTATCGAAGTCGCAAAGATGCTCGCTGGCACTCCGGTTGACCAGGCTATCGGCGTAGTCGCCGTAACTCTTCATGGAGCTCAGGGTCTTAAGAACCCCGACAACTTCTCCGGCTCTCCTGACCCATATGCCGCTTTGACGTTGAACCGCCGCCAACAGCTTGCCCGTACGAAGCATATTAAGGATACCGGAAATCCGAGATGGAACGAGACTCACTACATTATTGTCACTTCCTTCAACGACTCTCTTGACATTCAAATTTTCGACTACAACGACTTCAGGAAGCACAAGGAGCTGGGTGTGGCGTCCTTCGCCTTGGAACAGCTCGAGGAGTTGGCTGTCCATGAGAACGAGATTTTGGAGGTGATTGCCGACGGCAAGGCCCGTGGCCAACTGTCCTGCGACATCAGGTTCTTCCCGGTTCTGGAGCCCAAGAAGCTGGACGATGGTACCTTGGAACCACCCCCTGAATCCAACACGGGTATTCTCAGATTTACCGTGGAACAGGCCAAGGATCTTGACGGTACCAAGAGTCTTGTCGGGCTCCTCAACCCGTACGCAACGCTTCACCTCAACGGCCGCGACGTCCACCACACGAAGAAGCTCAAGAGGACCAACAACCCCATCTGGGACAATGGATCCAAGGAGATGCTCATTACCGACCGAAAGAACGCCAAGCTCGGAGTTACCATCAAGGACGATCGTGATCTCGCTGGCGACCAGGTGCTCGGCAAATATCAGATCAAACTTGAGGACCTCCTCGAGTGCATGGAGAAGGGCCAAGAATGGTTTCATCTGGCCGGTGTTCAGAGCGGACGTGTCAAGATGATGGCCCAATGGAAGCCGGTTGCTCTCTCCGGTGTTGTAGGCGGCACTGGCGGCTACGTCACCCCGGTCGGTGTCATGCGCTTCCACTTCAAGAATGCACGCGACCTTCGCAACTTCGAGACCCTTGGCAAATCCGACCCCTACGTGCGTGTGCTTCTCTCCGGCATTGAGAAAGCACGCACTGTCACTCATAAGAACACTCTCGATCCTGACTTCGACGAGGTGCTCTACGTTCCCGTTCATTCCGCACGCGAAAGGCTTACTCTGGAGGTCATGGACTCGGAGAAGGTGGGCAAGGACCGCAGTCTTGGTTTGGTCGAAGTGTTCGCTGGCGACTACGTTACACAGGCCGAAAACGGCGAGTACAACGTGCACGATCAGAAGAAGGTCATCCAAAGCGGTCTCCAGCTTCATGGCAAGGGCATTGCAAAGGGTATTCTCAACTACACAGTGTCTTTCTTCCCTTGTCTTAACGTCGCCGATCCTGAAGACGAGGAGGAAGAGGCACCGGCTGCCGAGGAGCCTACTGAGGATGCTCCTCGATCCTCAGACGCTGGCAAGTTCAGCTCCATCGAACCGAAAAAGGACGGAGCCGAGCTGGAAATCAGCCCGCCCAAGACTCCAGTCACTCCTGTTTCACCTACCTTGCCCAGAAGGTCCAAGGATGAGAAGGGCCCACCCAAGCTCAGGCTATCTCCCCAGGAGCTGCTGAAGTACGAATCAGGTCTGTTGATCTTCAAATTGATGGAGGCAGAGATGCCAGAACACAACACCCATGTGGAAGTGTGGGTTGACGACATGGCCTTCCCGTCGTACACCTCATCACCAGCCAAGCACAAGAAGCATAAGTTCGAGGAGATTGGCGATTGTTTCATCCGTGAGCTCGACTTCTCCCGCTTGACCCTCAAGATCCGAGAGAAGGGTGACAAGGTCGAGGGCAGTGAAAAGGACAAGGAACACACCATCTCGAAGCTGCAAGGAAATACTCTGGACACGCTAAAGCAATGCTTAGTGAGTAATGCCAATCCGCTATGGCATGATGACAACTGACTTCTTCTAGAACAATCCTACTACTTTGAGATTGAAAGACAAGCACAAGGATAGCCGAGTGAGCAGTGTCAAGGTTAGCCTCAAGTATATCCCCGTAAAAATGCGACTCGACCCGAGCGAGAGTATCAACAACATGGGTACTCTTCGAGTGGATGTCTTGGATGCCGCAGACCTTCCTTCGGCAGACTCCAACGGCAAGAGTGATCCGTACTGCAAGTTCGAGCTCAACGGCGAAGATGTATACAAGACCAAGGTGCAAAAGAAGACATTGCATCCTGCCTGGAACGAGTTCTTCGAGGTTCCTGTCCCGTCGAGGACAGCTGCAAAGTTCAAGGTTACTGTGTGGGATTACGACTTTGCCGACAAGCCAGATTTCCTGGGCGCCGCCGATATCAACCTCGAGCAACTGGACCCTTTCCGGCCTAGCGAGAGCAGATTGATTTTGGACGGAAAATCAGGCACTGTGAGACTGAGGATGCTCTTCAGGCCATCCTACGTTACACGAACGCGCCAAGGCACCTCCACCTTCTCTGGCACTTTCGCAGCTCCCGGACGAATCGTCACGGGTATTGCGGGAGCGCCCATCAAGGTCGGTAGTACTGTCGGCCATGGCGTGGGAAAAGGCGCCTCATTCCTCAAACGGGGCTTGTTCTCCAGGAAGGATGACGACTCTGATGGTCCCTCATCTAGTCTCACCGACATCCCAACCATCATGGAGAACGGTAACAGCCCGCCTGGACCGACGCCCGGCCTTGGTCTCAAGCGAACAACTGGTTTTTCTACGTCGGATGGTAGCGAATCCCCCGACACAAGGCCAGGGACGTCCAACGGCTCAAGCCTCGGCCATACCAGAACCAAGAGCAACGGCGCAGCATCGGTCCATAGTCTGAACCCTGGCTCACCGGGTTCCGGGACTGCCTCCTTCACTATAGTGTCTGCCACGGGATTTCCTCCTTCGACTGATCTCTACATTGTCATCAACCAGTTAACGCCCAAGCCCAAGACGATTGGCAAGACTAAGCATCACAAGGACGCCACGGGCTTTTTCAGGTACAACGAGACATTCAAGTGCATGTGCAGCCCCGACACTCAGTTCAAGATTGAAGCCAAGGGCGAGCACACCTTCACTAGTGACGATGACCTGGGTGAAGCTTTGTACTTCGTCGATGAGAGCGGAGCGGGAGCTGAAAAGGAAATCAAGGTCGGAAGTGGAACAGTTGTCATCAAGAGCAACTTCATTCCCACGGCCAGTACCTTGGAGCCTGACAGTCCGAAGTCGATTGTTCGTCGCAGCTTCATGGGCAAACGCGAGAGCAAAAGCAGAGAGGGAACCCCAAGCTGATCGAGAATAAGGCTCGCTGGAAGCAAATGACTTTCTCATCTGATTTCCTTACTTGTCTTCCCTTTCGAAATCAAAAGCCTTTGATCGCTTTTCAGATACCTCAAATGCTGCCATTGGTGGGCACATTTAATCCATTAATGATTTTCGTTTCTTGTTACTTGGGTGGGGAGGAGTCGGGATTTCTGAGAAGGCCGTGGCAGTGGGCACCGGCAGAGCATTGCAAGTGACCTTAATCATCCCCTTCCAGCAACAGCTTTCTCTGGTAGCTCGGATGCAATTGATGAAGTTTTTAAACCTCACCAATGTAGTTCATCCTCATTTGAGAGTGATGATTTCCTTAAAGGCGCAAGAAGAAGAGCTCGCCAAACCTGAGCGTGAAACAATATGATCAAATCACGCGTCTCCATGAATGCGAAAGCTTGTTGAGGTAGTGTTCCAGTTACAATTGTGTTATGTAAGCAGTATCATGCACGGACTATCACACGTACTGTTGAACGTATGTTGTACCTGCAGCAGCCCTTCTAAATCAGGCAGCAAGGCATCAATCAGCTAGGGAACGTAGTTTCCCTGCTGAAGCTGTCGGATCCGTGACGCGGGCATGGAGCTGCCTGAGCTACGGCTACCTCCCCCAAAATCGCCGACCTCAAAGAACCTCATCATCCATTCCAACCCCGACCTTACACAACCCTTTCCACAACCATCACCACCAACACCGCCGAAAGACAACTCCCACCTACACCTTCGACCCCCTCGATCTTAAACGAAAAACCACAGTCGTTCGATTACCCCTCCTTGTGACCGTCAACATGGATAGCCTCGTGGCCAAGTACAGCCGCCCGGCGTTCAACCAACACGACACTTTCCGTGATGACGAGCAGGAGGACCTTGAGCTTATGGGCGGCGCCCCGCCTTTGTCCTTGAAATTTGCCATGCCCCCAGTCGCACATGTGAGTCTCACCCTCCGTCCTCTCCTCTCATTCCGACACCGGGGAATCCAGAAATGCTGATGACGCCTCCCCTTCGATACAGCCCTCGGCCTGGCTCCGCGCAGCAACAGATGACCGCTCCAACCCCGACTGCCCCATCAAGATCGCTCACGGCACAACGACTCTCGCTTTTCGCTTTCAGGGTGGCATCATCGTCGCCACTGACTCTCGCGCCACGGCCGGAAACTGGATCGCCTCGCAAACGGTCAAAAAGGTTATCGAGATCAACTCGGTATTGCTGGGCACTATGGCCGGCGGCGCCGCCGACTGCCAGTACTGGCTTGCCTGGCTCGGTATGCAGTGCCGCCTCCATGAGCTCCGTCACAAGCGCCGCATCTCTGTCGCAGCCGCCTCCAAGATCCTCGCCAACCTCGTCTATTCATACAAGGGTATGGGTCTCAGCATGGGTACCATGTGCGCCGGCGTTACCAAAGAGGAGGGCCCTGCTCTCTACTATGTCGACTCGGACGGTACCCGCCTGCCCGGCAACCTGTTCTGCGTTGGCAGTGGCCAGACCTTTGCGTACGGTGTCTTGGACGCCGAGTACCGCTACGACCTGACGGACCAGGAGGCGCTCGACCTCGGCAGCCGCAGTATTCTGGCCGCCACCCACCGCGATGCTTACTCTGGTGGTTTCATCAACCTGTACCATGTCAAGGAGGAAGGCTGGGTCAAGCACGGCTTCAATGACACGAACCCCATCTTCTGGAAGACGAAGCTGGAGAAGGGCGAGTTCACCAATGTCACTGCCGACTTGGACTAGATGTTGGAAATGGAGAAACGTTATAACGAACTACGAGGAGGGAGATAAGGCTCCCACTACGCTTGCGTCCGCTGCATAATCTCCGATGTCAGGAGCCAGTGAACAAGGGTTGCATTGGCTTAATGCAACGGAGCGGGATGAATGGTTACGACAGGCAATAGAGGGGCAGCTACTTGAGAGAGTCAACAGGCTGCCCAGCTTGTCTCTTTGGGCATTGGCACTCGAGACAAAGTGCCGGTGACTTGTAACTTGTAAACTAGATCACGATACAAGTTCATTGCTTATTCTTTGTATTTCCTTTACAACACTGGTGCAAGTGATGCGGCACTACTAATCTGACTGAGGGGGGGTATCAAAAAAAAAAAAAAGCATCTCTTATTTCTCTCTTCTCGTCCAGCCGCCAATGCCCAGAATGCCACCATCTTCGCTCGTCGAATCAATGGACCACTTTCGGATAGGGGACACGGAAAGCTCGCTTTCCCAGCCGGCCTCATACATCTCCATGCCGGTCCAGGCAATCATGGCCGCATTGTCCGTACACAGGGCTGGCGGCGGTGCTACGAGTTCGACGTGTGCGAAGCCGCGGACGTCGAGCGTCTTCCGCAGGATGTGCATGAGGAAACGGTTGCTCGCGACGCCGCCGCTGACCACGAGGGTGCGGAGTGCGGTCGCGAGTTCCGGCTCGGCTGCGAGGGCCAGGAAGACGCGGCTGCTTAGGTGTTCGAAGAGGAAGCGCATTGCGGCGCGGGCGAGAGCGCGACGCTCGTCGAGGGACATCTGGGGCCCCCTCTCGTCTGCGATTCTCCGGATTTCGGAGCCGAGGCCGTTGAATTCGTAGAACAGGGCGCGGCTCTGGGAGAGGGGCGCGTGAAGGGTCCAGGAGTAAGGCGAGGTGTAGGGTTTGATTTCGGCGGCACGGGTCGCAGGCGGGGTGTACTCGTAGTCGTAGTCGTGGAGGCCGTCGTCGGACTGGGAGTCTGGGTACGCGAAGCGTTCGAGGAGGGCGCCGTACATCACGTCGTTGTGGGAGGCCAGGAGGTCCGGGGGGAGGATGCTACGGGCTGCTTTGTCGAGGGCGTCGCCGATGGCTATGTTGTCCGTCGCGACGAGGATGCGGTGGTCCGTCAGGGAGCGGGAGTGGACCAGCTGGGTGTGGCCCCCCGAGACGAGGAGGGTCAGGAACGGGAACTCCGGCCCCTTGGCGTCGTTCAGGGCGGAAACGAGGCGCGGCGTGAGGGCGTGTGCCTGCATGTGGTTCACGGCCAGGAGGGGGATTTGCCAGGCGGTCGCGAGGCCCTGGGCTGTCGAGAGGCCGGCGCCGAGGTTCGCGAACATGCCCGGGCCGCGGGTCACCGTGACGAAGGAGGGTTTTTGGCGGGGGACGCCGGAGACCACTATGCTCTCTGCGGAGTCCGATGCGGGCGGGAGGCGGGCCAGCGACTCGGATATCAGGGGCGCGAGGGAGGTCTGGTGGGAATGGAGGGCTATCTGAGGGCGGATGCCGCCCCATTGGGTGTTGTCGGAGGTTATCTTGGAGACGTGGTGGAGGGTCGCGCGGCCGTCGGGGCCGGGTTGCTTGGATAGGATGGCGACGCAGGTGTCGTCGCAGGAGGTCTCGATGGCGAGGGTCAGGAGGTTACGGCGGGGGACGCGGTCGAGGGGGATCCGGCGAGCGTGGAGATTCGAGCGCCATCTTGACAAATTGTATACGAGTGGGCGCATCGAGGGGGTTTCTGGTCGAGGGGTTCTCAAGGGTGAAGTGAAAGCGAAACTCAGAGAACAGAAAGTCTGATACTGGGTGCCGATGGTCGCGAGAAGTTTGGTCGGGGAGAAGCTCTTATCTTATCGGACATCCCTGCTCATGTCTCACCGCGATACACCGACTTACACGACGTCGGCAGTCACCGACCTCCACTTGACATCTATCGAGTTTGGGCATCAGTATTGTGTTTTTTTTTGCGAACGGTCTTTCTCGGGTTTAGCGAAACTTTTTTTATTATCTACTATGCATATGCTGATGTGATCTTTCCCTACGTATTCAGTCGTGCCTTTGCTCTGTAATGCTGATCCCAATCCTGCGTCAATTCCGTATGTGACTTCTTTGACCGTTTCTCATGTCAATATGGCACTGTTCCTTCGTCATGTGTTCTCGTTAAGCTCCCGCATCTCTCCTGTTGACAAAGTTCACCCACTCGCAGCGGCAGCCGCCAGTTCCACCATCGAAACCTCCAAACGATGCATCTCTGTCTCTGCGCGGGTTCACCGTCGTGCCCCCAAAGCCGATATCATTAGGGAGCAGCTTCGGCGTGGTCGTATCAATGCCCTGCCTGTCGTCGACGGGCCAGTGCCACACAAACTTCTCTCCCGACTGTCCGCCGTGGGTATCCGTCTTGATAGTTACGGGATACGGCATCGTTCCGTGTCTCTCCTTCGACGCCGCGTTGCCCAGGAGCTGGGTGCTGTTCTCGGATCGCGTCCAGATTTGTACGAGGAAGCGCGTCTGGGACCACGTCACGAGGAAATTTGCCTCGCTCCTGCGGGAACCACCGTCCTTGTCCAAGGGTACGTTTGTCTCGCCGTCGGTGCCGTTAAGGCTGGTGACGGACTTGAGGTATATGGTGCGCTTAAAGTAAGTGTAGAAACCGTAATGTTCCGTAGGCAGGCCGCGATCGTACAGGCGGACTGGCTGTTGAACGGGATATGGGAAGAGTTGGGCCGGAGCTCCGGTGCCGTCCGTCTGTAGGTCTGGAGGGGGCAGGACAACCGTGAAATTATCCGTAGCCTGACGCTTGTCCAGTGCATTCGGGCCAAATGTTTCGTTGACGGACCTGAGGATGCTGAGGTAGAATGGGGTAGGCTCCCCTCCTTTGTCGTCTGAGATGATACCGTCTGTTGTGTTTCCGAGGAAGTACATCTCCTCGAAGGAGGGAGGAGCGGGGTTTGGTTCGAAAGCCGATGTCTGCCTGCGAATGTATGCTCCGGCCCTGGCGATAATGCCACCCAAGCTGGAGTCTCGCTTTGTGGAGCCTGTCCCCGGACGAGGGGCCTCTCCGTTGGGTACATTCCATAAATTGCGCGTGTTGTTGTCCCATTGGATCTGCATGATGAAGGTAGGTTGGTTTGGGCGGTATGGAGCCACAGATTCGTGCTCCTCCTTGGGAAGGGCGCAGCTCCAGACCGTAGACGGGCTGCTGCAGCCGGTAACGGCCGCGGTGTTGTCGGGCCCAACAACGGAGAGAACTCCAGTCGGCATAGGAGGGAAGTTGGTGAGGTTCACAAATATGCCGTCTACCCGGGCAGCGGCGCTACTTCTGGGTACGAGGGTAACGCAAAGCACAATGACGAGAATACTGAGCAGAAGACTGGCTCCGCAGACACCGAGGCACACGCGTCTTCTCTTGCGCCCCTCGCGGCCGTTGCGGCCATAGCATCCACTTGCGGGAATACACCATCTGCCCTTCCAGAAGCCACCAACTTTGCGAGCTGCAAATTCTTCCTTTTCATGTCGTTGACGCTGACGCTCCACCCGGTGGGCATCTCCTGATACGGCAAGGAAATGTTCTTGTGGCACAAATGTGCCGGCAAACCTGTCCGGCAGGCGAGCCGATCCCTGGGCTGGAGCCGCCCCCCTTGGCGCAGGCGTCAGGGGTATATCCGTCATGTTGATGCTGCCTTGCGAACTCATCGTCCCATTGATCGCAGGTGAGATAGGCCCGGGAGACTGCGGATAGAGTGCTTGCAGCGGATGGCCTGCTGGGAAAACGGCGCGATACCTGACTGCTTTTTGCTGTTGCGGTGGTGAGTAAGGAGGCGGTTGCTCCGATGGGGCTGGGCTGGGTTGGGCAAGCGGGACCTTTTCCGTCTGGACTTGCGGCCTTGGTGTAATTGAACGTGAAGAAGCTGGCGAAGGGTCACGTCGATCCATAAGCGGTGAAGGAGTTCTCCTGGGTGTAGGAATCTTGACGATGGGCGTCTGCACGTTTCGTGGTGACGGCTTGGGCGATGCAGGGAGTCCGGGTCTCTGAACAACGACTTGCTTAGACTCTTTGGCGTTGGTGATCGTGGGCTTTGAGTCTTTGGATTCGTTGGTTGGACCTTTTGTATTCTTCTCACTCCACCAGTCATCACGCTCTGATGGTTTGACTAGCTGTGATTCAGACTTCAATTCGACAGTGGGACTCTTCCTCTCCAAGAAAGGAGTCGTGATATGATCCCACCAACCACGGGTCTGGGTCGCCGCACTGTCGGGGCTCTTCGATACTTCTTTAGCTTTTGTCGACTTCCCTCGGGTCGACGCCACACCGTCTTCTTCAAACAGTGTACATGGGCTGCCACCATCGTCGTCTTCATTGTCGTCCTTGAGAATAATGCTGACAACCCTTTCCTGTTGCTTATAGTTGGAAGGCACCAAAGGAACTGGGGGGGCGTCATGCGCAATGCCAGCCCCGAAGCCAGTGGCTTGTGAGTATATGCTGGAGGATCTGTGAGGGGACTGGAACGGAGAGGTGGTGTCAGGCGTGTCTGGGCTCCAGACTGATTTTTGCTGAGAAGGAGTTAACGGGGTGGCCGCGTTAGGTTTGACTGTTGCCTGTTGTTTGTTCTGATATGTGGGAGGCAAATCATGTGGTGTCTCAATGACGGCAGTTTGTGGGCTGAGTTCTCTGTCGGCCATTTCTGAGGGCAAGGCTATGCCGATGACGATGGGGCGATCGTTCGGCGAAAGATCCTCTTCGAGAGTGCTGCTGACAGCACTCTGGGGAGATTTGCCATTCTGGTCGGAAGGCCTCTTCTTAAGCCAGTTCCAGCTGCCAACCGAAGCCGAGTTCGGTGAGCCCTCGAGGGCTCTCAACGCTGCGGCATCAACGAACTTAGGTCGACGAGGATCGAGGCTTCGGTTCTGCTGGAAGCCTTGTTGCTGGCGAAGCTTTGTCATATCAGTCACAACCTTTATCCCCGCCTTTGCATTCTGGGCCTTTTGGCGTTGTCGGGATTTGAGTCGTTTAAGTTTCTGTATTGAGTGTCGAGGCTGGGAATATCTCGTCGAGGGCGGCTTGTTCGGCCTCAAAGGGCTGGGGGCAGCGGACTTGTTGATAAAGAGACCCTCTTCGTCATCCACGATGGGCGTGACAACATCGTCATCTTCCCAGTCTTCCCATTCCTCTCTTTCTGGTTCGGTCCGGCGGTTGCATTTTGGCTGCTTAGAGGCTGAGAGTTCGTGTGAATACATGTCGAGGCTGTCGAGGTCATGCAGATGAGACTATATCTAGGCTGAACAAGACCGGACTGAATACCACGAGAACCTTGACAGATTCTCTAGTATTCAAAAGCTTGTAACAAGCAAGTAAAGTGTCTTGCTGGAATGAATGTCTTTGTTGTTGTCGAGAATAATGCCAGAGATGTGAAAATGAGTGGGCAAAGTGTCTTGTAGGTGGTGTTGAAAACCAAAAGGTGAAAGAAAGAGTGAAGGAGGGAAGGAACAGACATCCGAAATAAAGGCTGAAACGATTGACAACGAACTCGACCGGTCGGAATATTCGAAGGTGAGTCGTGAATAGGCGCACAAAGGACAAGGAAAAAGAAACCGGATAGCGTTCCACCGAGACTCGTTCAACTACGTTTGGAAGACACGAAACAATCAGAACCGCAGCAGCGCGGCAAGAGTAGCAAGCTCCATTATATGACTGAAAGATTTCACCAGTTGGTGCCCCCAGTCAACGCCCTTGTATTCTTGGGTCACGGCCAGGTCTTCATGATGTTTGGCTGGACGATGCAGTTGCGGTATGAGGTAGGCGCCCAGTTGGCCATGTATAGCATCTGATTGGCCATGGTGCCGCTGGCCAGCTCTCAGGCCTGCACAAGCAAATGGGCCGCTAACCATTCATTTGACGACGATTCAAGGAGGTGTGGAGGGCTTTACAGCTTGCAGAAATCCTAGAGCCATTTGCTGCCTCATTTCGCGTGGTCGAATCAAAGCACGGAGAGAATGTTGATGAATAGGTAGGTTGGGCAATGAAGATGAAAGACCGATTCCACTGGCTCTCAATGGTATGGACACAATCGACTGGTCCGTGCGCTCATGAACATAGCATTCGGACCCAGTTCTGAATATGACAGCTCTTGTTCATCCTTGAGTCACATCCTGCTTTGCCTAGATGCACTCACCAGAGTCCGACGGAAGGTTATTCAACGCCTTGGCCTTAGCCCTCTTCCCTCCAGAGTTTCCGTCACTGGTTCCGGCCAGCCTATGGTGCATTGTTTCCCAACTTTGACCTCAGGTCTTCGTTGCCTGTCATCGAACAATCTTGATGGATTGGGAGGTGCTCGAAGGCTGGCAAGTACAATGACGCTCGGCTGCTACGAGGAACGTTGGCCTACAGATGTCCGCCCGTATTCCTCTGCTGTCACTTTCTGTTTAGACAGCTGTAGGTGCTGTCACTTGGATCTTTGGCTACCTTGGCTCAATCAGTAATTCTGCAATTGTGAACAGGCACCAGAGGCTGAGAGATGAAGCACTTAAGGCCTCTGAACATGGCCACCGGTATGGCCGGAACCCGGAAGGCATTTCAAAAGAAGGATAGTTAGCTAATGCAACTCTTTTTTTCTTAAATGCGACCATTGTGATGTTATTTGACTATCAGCGGGACAAGAGGGGCGCATAAGGGAAATATTTCAAGTCAGCATCTACATGAACGAAGTCCTGACGAGAGCATTATTATCTTTTTCTGTGTCAGCAGATTTTATAACTATCTTGTGACCACATGCCGCGCAGAAGATGCTGCCATTGACAGGCTTAAACAAGCACCTTGCGGGCGGAATGGCCTCAACAGGCATGTTTTTCTCTTTGAATTGCAACACACGACGCCCACGCACGGCTAAGACGTATTGCTAGGTACACCGATATCTGCCTGTCCGTGGCACGCCCAAAAATACTACCCCGAAGACAGGGCATCCACCAGACCATTGATCCGGAGATCCAATTGCTCTTACACAGAAGATTCACAAACTGTGCCTTCCGTCTAGATATTTCCAAAAGCTATCAACAAGAAGTATATATAACCATCGCTTGTAAAAAGCCAAACGAATATGCCGACCTTTTTTTGTATCCGCTTTAACTCCAATAAGAAAAGAAAAAGTCTCTGGGGGTTGGGAGGTTGTTAACGGGCAAGACTTTATCCAGCCATAGTCAGAATATACGAAGTGATGGACGACATCCGCTCACTCGTTAGTTTTAGCGACATCCTCAACAGTTCCTGGGCGACATCGGGCTGATCTTTTTGGAGCCGCTCCCAACCCTCCTTATCCATGCGCCACGCGACGCAGTCCCTGTCTACCGTCACCGTGGCCGTTCGGTCCGTCTCCGAAAAGAAGGGCAACTCTCCGCATGTCGTGCCCGCAACGATGCTTTCCGTCAGAGAGCCTTGAGGCAAGTCGTAGTCGGCGCGGAGGATGCCCTTCTCGACCAGGTAAAATCCCTTAGCAGGCTCGCCTCTCGTAAAAAGCACTGTGCCAGCCGGATACTCCTTTCTCGCAAAGTATCCAACTGCCCTAAACCAAAAGTCCTCGTTCTTCTCGCTGAGCCCCTGGAAGATTTGCAGCATCAAGCGCAAAGGCTCCTTGAAGCTCTGCCATCTCGGTGATCCCAAAGGCTCGGTGCTAGCCAAGACATTTCTCGCAGCCTCGTGGAGTTGGCTACGTCTAGGTGAGTTGATCACCAGATCGAAGGATCCCCCGTCTGTTTTGGCAGGAACATCAAGGTTGGCGGTGGGCGCGTGACGGTTGCCTTTTCGAAGCTCTTCCTGGCTCGCGTACAACGTCTTAAGAAGCTCGTTCTCGCAACTCTCAAGCGCCGAATTGAGATCCGGAAGCAACATGACTTCGATGCTTTCGTTGCCGAGTCCCATGGCCCGCAAGTTCCGACCGACCTCGCTCTCAGCATCCTTTCCGCTGATAACGAGAATGATGCCCTTGTTGTCCAAAAGCCTACTGATAGTGTTGAAGGCCTCTCCGGCGGAGTAGTCCAGACCCGTCACGTGGTAAAGATCGAGGATGAGATATTTGATGGGTCTCTGGGCAAAAGCGCCGTCCTCAATCAAAGCGCGGATCTTCTCCTCAACACTGACGACAGTGCCGAAGAAAAGGAAGCCGGTAAGCTTAACGATATATATCTGTCGACGAACCTCTTGCAGGTAGTGATGCTGCGAGGGGTTTCTCCGAACGGTAGAACCCACGATGTCTCCCGTGTAGCTCGCACGGACAGCAGGGACTCTCGACGTTTGAATGATAAGCGACACAAACGCGAGAATGATACCCACGCCGATGCCAATGACAAAATCATAGATACCCATGACGAGAACAATCACGATTACCTTCAAAGAAAAATGTTAGCTCGACCTCCGCTGCTGGGGAGGATGTCACGTACGGTTAGATACTCGGCCAGCTTCAGCTTCTTCCTTGGGAGCCAAACAGCCTCAAGAAGAAGCTCAAAGCCAAGGTCAAAGATGAGGGTCCCGACCATCATGATGGGAATGAAACCGATAATTTTTGGGCCGATGATCATGACCCCAAAAGTCAATGCTGCGAGCATAAAACCGGCAAGCCGGCTGTCTCCCCCAGACCGCATGAAGAAGACGGTGTTGGCATAGACAAGGTAGTTTTGTATGCTACCGGCCAAACCGGAGATGAAGTTGGAGTAACCGTGCAGTTTGAGCTCGTGGTCAAGGTCGGCGTGGTCTTCTCCCGTCTGCAGAGCAAGGGCCGGCACATTGATGGGGACATGAAGAATACCGAAGAAGGTGAGAGCAAGCATGGCGGGAATGCACTGCGCCACAGCATCCCAATCGACCAGGTGGAATTCTGCAGCGATCTGTTAGCAATACTCAAGAGATGCGAGAGAAGTGAAACCCACTGTATAACGTGTAGAAATACCACCAAGGCTCATCGGCCGGTGGTCCCTCGAATATCCACCCTTGATCCCGAAGAGAATCAGGGTTGAGTGCGTCCAAAGAGAATACGAAGAAGTAGAAAACAATCGGAATGGAAATGATGTAAAGCGGCAGAAAGTACTTGGATGCACCTTTGGTTTGGCTGTAGAAGAGGACGATTGCAAGGAGAAGGGGAGTCACCCAGAGGGGTATTGTATCGGTCTGGAACAGCTTGTGAAGAGTGTCCAGATCGTACTCAAGGCTGCCGTCCATGCGGGCCGATACTTCGAAGCCGGTGGCAACCAAGAACCAACCGACACCTCCTATGCAACCAATCAAGATGTGCCTCGGGATGAAGCCCACCATGTAACCGAAGTTGAATTTTCCCATGAGATAGAACACGGTGCCTGTTATCATGGAGCTAATCGCATATGAGACAATGGTGGTCGCGATCACAGCATCGGGCTTGTCTTCCCCAACATGGTCAGTAATCGTTTGAGCCATGTTATGGAAAAATGGAACGACTTCGATCTACACAGTACGGTTAGCCGAGCCTCGACACGCAGTCAAGCATTACTAACCAACTCAGAGCCGACGCCGCCTTTGAAAATACTGCCAGTCGAGAAGGTCAACTGAGAGACAATGGTGCTGACATAGAAAATAGAAATCCCTGCCGAGCCCAAGCCAGCAAAGATGGGTTTCCCGAGTGGAAACAAAATCATGCCTAGTACTGTTAAATCGGATAAAGCGAGGCGGATTCCTCATACGGACTTACCGTAAGACAGAGCGTCAAGAACGTTGAGCAACAACCCAACAATTACAGCGGGCAAGCATGATACTGGGGCCACAACCGTGTTTCGCCATAGGGCTCGTCGATCCCAGGCCTTGGGGCTCGTCACCACATGGATGCTATGTGCGATGTGCTCCTCCACATTGACCGTGAGACCTTTCAGCCCACGAAACCACCGCCTGCTGGGCACCTGCTTCTGTCCTTCCACATCAATGCCGTCTGTGGTGCCGTTCGTCTCGAAACTATCGTAGCTATCGGATGATGACCTAGGAATCAGAGGAGTACGTTCGGTAGGTTCGGTCGCGGCAATCGTCTGTGGTTGCGCTTCATGTTCAGACCTCTCAGTGGAAGGCGTTCGCTTTGGCTCGTGTGGGGAAGCTTTCAGTGGCTCGGGTTGGGGCTCGGGGGACGGGTCTCGATGCGACTGGGGAGGCGACCTTTTCAACAAGCTGGTTAAAATCGAGGGGCCATCCTCGGGGAATTCCTCGACATCCTCCTCAGGCGACGCTGGTTCAGAAACCTCGGGTATCGTTTCCGAGCTCGTAACGTGGACGATGGCGTTTTCGTCGCCTTCATCGTCGGACAGCGACGCTTCTCGGGCAAGGGCTGATGATTGCGAGCGTTGCCGTGAGAGGAAGGTTGGGCCCTGACCGGTCTTCTTATCCGACAACAGATAGGAGGCGAGTTCCGCAGTATCCTCCCGTACGCTGCGGGCAAATTGAGCGCTGTCGACGGGAGCTGGTATGGGTGTTAGTGATGCTTGTATGACAACCGTGGCACATGCGCCAATGATTGAAAGCTTGCCTAAGTGGTCCCTCACGGTACCGTGGATGAAGGACCGAATCGGTTCACGGTGAGTCGAGCTCATGGAAGACGACAGGTTCCTTGCGTCAAAACCCATCTGGGAATTCCGACCAGGACTGAGCAGCGGGTTCTCCGAATTGTTGTCGCCGGTTCGCTGGGAGCTCAATGAGGCAGCTCTTCTCCGCCATGGAGAAAAGCCAACATTGGGGGATGACATGGCTAGCTAGACTGGCTGGTTTGGCGGCGGGAAACAGTCGGGTCGATTCTGCACCAAAGCACCTTTGTGGAGGCGCCAGTTTACCGGGAGACCAAGCCAGTGTTTGCGGCTGTCGTTTGCTAGGTTACGTGGAAACCATCAGAAGCTGATTTGGAGTTGGAGGTGCGAGTGTGTGTGAGAGGACGGAGAGAAGAGAGTTGTGGTGGGCGTCGGTTCTGATAAGAGATGGTAAAGTGTATTGCGGAATGGGCGAGGAGGGGCCTAGATCTACAACCAGAAACAAGGATAGCCCGTGTACTTGTCTGAGTGCTTGACAGCAATGCCAAAGGCTAAAGAAATACGCACAAACGCACTGAACACGGTTGGGCTAGGGAGGGACGGCGCAATGTACAGAAGAAAAGTGCAGGGGGAGCTGGTTGTGTTAAAGAATGGTGGAGGTTGTCGTCAATATGGCGCGCGCGCACGCAGCGTGGGCGAGCAGAATCAGAATGAGAAGTATTAGGCAACCTGAAATGAACCTTGAACAAGTCAAATTTGCATTTTGCATGTGGTTCTTCGCCCCTCACTAGCGTACCGTTACGGCATGCTACCACCGACCTAGGCTGATCTTTCATTTTTTCCAAGGCAAAACTAGCAAATATCCTCGTGGTTTTTTCTGAGCGGGCATTCCGTAGCCCATGTTGCCATGAGGTGGGCATTGGAATTGTTCACGTTGCACTACGTAACGCCATGAAAAATCCCTGTAGGAGACATGGGGTCACCTCACTGGACCACTTCCAGCCGCTGCAGGAAAACGGTAGTCCACTAACAGCCCACCATCTCGCACTCGGCCCCCACTTCGGATCCAGGATTCTGTCTCATGCTCTTCGGAAGCCAAGGCCACTCTTTGGCACTTTCTGCAGCATCTTGGCATCTCTTAAGCTCCAGATATTTGGGCTGCGGGCTGTGGGCTGTAGACAATGGACGGGAGACTGGACGTCTGCACTTCTGTTGTATTCCGTGTGTCAAGATATCCCCTCACCTAAGCCCAAGCTCACGTCCGAAGGAGCCAATGCGATGCTCAAACTTTCCCTCTGTCCACGTTCTCCATGGGGAAGTGCGGAAACGGCCCGGGTAGCGGCTTGTCAATCCTAAGTGGTGTCAATTGATCGTCATCGTCCCTTTGATGGCGCCTAGCATTCGGCTCAGAAACGGAGACAACCATCAAGAGTCAAGTTGTCTCCTGCTTCAATTTCACCTTCCAATACTGATACTGGGCTGCCGATCAGAAGACCGAGTGAGGTACAAGATTGGTCCTCCAGAAACGAGCGTCATGCAGAGCATGATGCAATGCAGCGCACAAGGTCATGTCATGCCTGTGCTGTAGTTAAGTGAATGGTTGAGGCGTCGTGTGGTTGACTGACTTATTTTAATGAGTACGGAGAGTCGCGGGCAATTCGAAGGTTTCAATGCCACAGCTCTTCGTCGGATGTCGCTATCGCTTCCGCCCCTCCTCATCCGTCGCCGATATCGCGACATCTGATCTTCATTCCCCAGCCCACCACTCGTTGTCCGAGCTGTGAGAGCCAAGCTGTCGACCAACCATTCCCAAGAATCAGCGCCTTCCCTGCCACACACAACACATGTTTTCTCCATCCAGGCGTCCTCCGATCACTCTCCCGGAACATGAGCAATGACCCCCGTTGCAGACTCAGTCAGCACAACAACCTAGTTGGAGGTGTGAGATGTGAAGCCGCCCGCACTACGCTCATCGAACCTGCACCACCAGACCTCCTGCGGGCCCTCATATGTTGCCGTGTTAGCCATTATTTCCCGAACAGGCCCCATCCACCAGGTTAATTGCTCCGCAGATCTGGCTGAAAATGCTCCGGCTCGTGGTCTCTGCGTGTGTTCCGTCACTTAGACACGGGGTAGAAGGAAAGTATCTGACTGCTTCGTCGTCTCTTGCGTACTCGTTTCCCATCTCTATGGGATTGTCTGTTGATACTCCCCGCATCCTACGTGACGTCGGCATATGCGCAATCAGAAATCGAATTGCACACATCATCTTGACGCACGCTGTTACCACAGTTTGTACCCCCTGGCGTACATGTGATATGTCGGATCTTGACCATACATTGAGCTGGTCAAGACGTGTTTGCATCCGGATACTCGCACTCCGTCGATCTCCAGGAGTGGAAGAAACGGACACGCATTCTCTTCACTTTGGAGCTATCTCCGGGAGAAAAGTGATGGGCGTAAAAAGATCCCGCACATCAATCAACTGAGTTTTTGGAGGTAGCCCTGCGCGATGAGCCGCTCCACGTCTCCTTGCCTCACGTAGAATTGGCTGTTCTTGGTCAAGTTGATAGCGCTAAGTCCCCGCGTCAGATGCAATCCTCGCTGGCCGCCAGGGTCCAAACTCACCCGTATTCCGTTTGTATCTCTCCAGCATCTTTCAGAACTCTAACATCGATAAATAAATCTCGTGGCGGCTCTAAACTGCCCGTCAAGTCGATATCGGTCCACTGGCCTTTGTAGGCAGCCAAAAGATCGCCGTATTGCCTCACATAATCCTCCTCTTGCGGACTTAGACTGCTTGTTGAGCCCTCAGTGGTGCCGTTGGCACCACCGATCGATGATCCTGCATTGCCGCGGACTTGTTGTCCTGATATGTCAAGTACATCAACTCCTTTCCAGGCCAACTCTTCGAGTTTGTCCGTCCGTGTTCGGTGGTAAGCGAGTAGGCAGCGTTTATTTCGGCGCATCGATAGGTAATTGACAAGCACCGTGCAAGCCGTCGCCTGGTCTGCAGACGGGTCAAAAGAACCCTGGAAAGGTTCTAAGAGTTCCGTCACGTCCTTGTCGAGATCTCTGACTTCACGCGTGACAGCTCGCACGATCTCGGCTTGGTACGAAGGAAGATGGGCAAGGTTCTGTGTTCGTTTGGCATTTTGCACCTACGAATCGCGTCAGCTTTCCACTTCAAAGAAATGGATGATCATTTTTGTTGCTGATCGTACCAACTTATTACCCAAATCGCCATACATTATCAATGAAAGAATTCGAGAACGTGGCTGCAGTTCTATCAAATCGACCGAGAAGTGCCAAGGACTTTTGCAGTAGCTGTTGCGCGTCGTGTCAAATGTCGCGATTGAGCCAGCACTTTGAGAAGGCAGAAAACGGGTCACTCAATTAAGTCGCGTCGCATTGGTCTGACCGCTGCGGGAAGTAGCGAAAAGCTGCCCCTCACTTAGCGTTACCCCACCTGCAGCAAGAACAGACTTCCAACGTGCTGCAGCGAGATTCCGTATCATCAGCCCTTCACATTACTATGCACATTTTTGAATCACTGATCCATCAAGTTCAAACGAGCGATTTTCATCTCCACTACATGCCTCGGCAAGACTATTATCAAAGGTGTTGCTTCAAAAGGCCTTCATAACCTCGTTTGTATTCATCAAAAGTCAGCCCGCACTCTTTTTTGTTTGCAAGAAGCAGTAGCCTCTGCTGGTGCTGAACCCGGCGTTTCCTGAGCCTGACTTCATTTTGAGGCTTCTATGGATTATCATATCTCCACTATCATGCCTCGTGAGCTCGTCCTTCCCATCCCATCGTCAGAGACCTCGACAGGCACCTTACAGCTTCTGCATGGCGACAACGTCAGTGCTCTGGATGTACTCATCACCCTCCTCCTGAAGCTTTTCTTGAAGCTCGTCCAGGGAAACCTTCTCGTCCTCAATGACAAGGTTAATCTGGAGCTTCTTGACACCAAAGCCGACGGGGACGAGCTTGGAGGCACCCCAGACAAGACCGTCCTGCTCGATGCCACGAGTGAAGGACTCGAGGGCAGCCATGTCGGTCTCGTCGTCTACACCGGTTAGCTTCTTGCGCTTCGATGGACAAGCGGGTTTGCAAACATACCCCAGGGCTTGACATCAAGAGTGACAACAGACTTGGCGGCGATCTTGGGCTTGGCCTCCTTCTTCTTCTTGTACTCGGCCAGACGCTCCTCACGGATACGGGCAGCCTCGGCGTCCTCCTCCTCGTCGTCGGAACCGAACAGGTCGACGTCGTCGTCCTCCTCCTCGGCAGCGGGGGCCTTGGCGGGGTTCACGGGGAGCTCGGTGGTCTCAGGACCGTAGACAGAGTACTCCTTGGAGGCATCGCCAGGAAGAGTGGCGAACTCGCTCTCGTAAGAGGCAATGTGCTTGTACCATCTGGCAGCGTGGGGGTACTTCTCGGCATTGGGAGAAGACTTAAGAGCCTTGAAGACGGCAACGTCGGCCTGAGAAGGGGTGTGGCTGCCGTTGGTGTTAGCGGCTATGCTCAGCTAAGTGCTCATATGTGCAAGAAAGCATGAAGTGGCAAGGCGTAGGATCAGAGTTGCACAGAGTGCTTGTTGGGTCGTCATATGGCAGGTCTTGAGGCTGCCTCTGAAACACGGACCAATGTTTCTCATCATATTTGCCAGGGGAACGAAACTGAAAAGGAGGAAGATCAACTTACCCAACAATGTAGCTCTTGTCAGACAGCCAGAAGTTGAGGCATAACGCAGTGTCAGCTGAAAGAAGGAAGAATTCAACGCTGCAAAAACTTACTGGCAGCACCAGCATCAGTGAGAAGGTCGGTGAAGCCCATGTTTGCGGTTTGGGTTGTGTGTAGAGGGAAGAGAGAGAAGAACGAGAGAAGATCGAGAGAAAGAGGATGTGTTGATGTTCAGGTAGAAATAGGTCGAGGTGGGGTTTGGGAAATTTTTGACTGTTTCTTTGATTGCGGTGCTCTTTTCCCCCCTGGTGGTTCAGGTCCTAGACGGCACGGACCCCACCTCCCTTGTTGCCCAGCGCCGCAACTGTGACTCGACTGGCCTGACCCCTCGCTTCGGAACAACAGCGGCCCGATTGCCCCTGCAAGTCCCGCTTTCAACACCGCCAACCCACTTGGGCCATGGACGCGGAAGCATGAGGTGGGAGGAGCAGGCAGGGAGCTCCTACGCAATTGTACTTGACAGAGCTCCGATCCAAACGAGCTCAACTTGACGCTAACCACACCTTTCTTCAATTTACTTGACAGCCAACTTGACAACCTCACCTTTCCTTCCGAACATATAATACTATTACTCTTCGACCGGAAATAAGGCACACAATGTCGATTGTGCCGATAATCACCTTCAAGGCTGGCATCTGTGAGGCAGACGTCAGTGACATGGCTTCCGCAATGCACACCCCGGTTCGCTAACTCGATGTTAGACCTCCAGCAAGCCTTACAAGGTCAAGCCGCAGGCAACACCCGGTTACATCTACCTTTACTCTGAGGATGGTTCGTATGGTCGCCGCGGTCGTCTTAAATTATATCTAATTAATGACAGACTTGATCCATTTCTGCTGGCGAGAGCGCAGCGCCTCCTTGGAGGATCCCGAACTCGATCTGGTCATGGTACCTATGGATGGCGAATTCGTCCCGCACACCCCCGCCGACCAACCGACAGCGAAGACCAACGGCCGTATCTTTGTTCTCAAGTTCGGCTCCTCTTCTCAGAGACACTTCTTCTGGCTTCAATCCAAGCCCCAGTCGCGTAACGGAGATCCCAGCTGGTTCAGCCCCCGCGACAAGAAGATTGGCGAGATCGTCAATGCGCTCCTTCAGGGCGAAGAGGTCAACGTCACCAGAGAGCTTTCGCAGGTCCGCAACACCGACGACAGACGCGACGACGACGATGACGAGACCATGGAAGATGTTGAGGGCCAGGGAGACCGGAACGAGCACTCCCACGGAGGCAGCGGTGGTGCTGGCTCTGGCGCCACGGGCGGTGATATCCGTGAAGAGGGCGAGAATGCCAGAGAGGGTGGGAGCGACGGAGCGCGAGCGTAGGTCATTTCCTGATGCATATCTAGTCTGTTGGTCGGAGCCCGGGTCATTAGAATCGTCTGGACTACTTGGGGACAGGCGGGTAAAAGACGTGTGGCCCGCAGTCTGGCGCCAACCTGTACTTTTAGAGCCTTTAAAAGACACAGAGGGTTTGGAGTTTGCCTTTCAGCGTGTTTGCCACGGTTCTGTTCGCTTGATGCATGACCTTGTGCTAACTTATTGGTAGCGCCGCCGGTGGCAACGCTACAGATGCGGACGCTGCTGTTCGTAACTTCCTGGAGTCACTACGGGGCAACCCGGGCTTGAGTGGTTCGCACCAGGGCGGACAGCAACAGCACGCCGACAAGCCCTACCCTTACCTCAATCACCTTCTGCCGAACGAGATTACTGTTCCGATGCTTCGGACAGCCTCGGAGGAGTACATCGACAGTTTGTTGAGTTACCTGCCGCCGGCGATTCTAGTTCTGGCCACGGAGTCCGATGATTTGGGTGATTCAGAGCCCACCGCAGACGCAGCAGCCGCAGCTAAGGCCACCCTGAGTCTTGCCGAGAAGAAGAGCTTGATCGAAAGAATACTCAGAAGCCCTCAATTCCATCAGGCTCTCGGCAGCTTGACCATGGCGCTTCGAGACGGCGGGCTTCCTACCATTGCAGAGGCACTCAATGTGAGGGTACCCAACGGAGGCTACATGAGAGGCGGCGCGATGCCTCTGGGCGGTGGAGAGGCTGTCGAGGCCTTCGTCGAAGGCGTAAAGTCGACTGTGAAGGAGAAGAAGCAGGGTTAGATGGAATAATGTCGCGGGAGCACGACAATGAGACGATAGAAACACATGATAGAGCGTCCAGTGAACCGGCCTTCGACCTGGCATCGGACAAATGATGACGATTGTTCGTACTATGAATCAACTGCTGAGCGCTTAATTTCAAGCAACCCCAGCACAACACTTTGAACGGTGATGCCCGACTGCTCAGCCTTGCCTAAACAGAATGATTTTCTTTGTGAGGGCAGTTGAGTTTACTTTTCCGTCGCGTCCGGACAACATATGGAGCCGGCACCTTATCAACTCGGAGCCTCCTTCCAGTTACTCACCCTGGATAAGGACCGTCGAACAATTTGCAGAATCATAGTCTCCAGTTCAGTATGTTCGTAACGTGTAAAACAGTATCCTTCATAAGTTCAAGCAAGCGAAACTATTTCTGGTGAAAGAAGAGATGATTGAACCAAAGCAGCTTGACCTTGACACAATTTTGCGATATCAAGACTTTTTCATGTTTACTTGGGCTTCATCGGAGCTGGGCCTTGCAGTAAGCATCTTTGGCAGCTCTTTAAAGTCCGATGATTGTCTTTCTCGTCTTAAATCTACTGTTTTCAGATGAACACTGGTGAATGGAACCGTAGATAAAGAAAAAAGGTAATTATTATGTAGTGAAGAGGTCGCCCCTTGGAGGGTAAGAGCTCCCTTGACCCCACACTGGCCCCAACGGCATGGACGCACCTGCATCTCTACGTCGACCCCAAATCTACCCGGTGTCCATCTTCCCCGAGGCCAGCGCAACCCCAAACACATAATTACACATCCCCAAGAAGATGACAGAACGATTGAAAGACCCGTTGCCGACGTCGGTCGAAGACTTCGGCAACGACGAGCGTATATCCTTCTCCAAGCTCGACAACAAGTACCTCGCCGTTCTCGATGACGGCACGGAGCTCGAGTTCGACCCGGCAACGGCGACCTGGGCCGAGGCCGCAGACGAGCCCCTCGAGCCCCTCGGCGACGACGATGAAACCGCGGCGCAGCTGGCGGACCTATCGAGAAGCGCCAGCGCCAGCGGCGCAGGCTACAGTAACAACGGCACCCCGCAACCGCATCAACAATCCGGCGACAACCCTAGAAAACGCAAAGACTCCCCATCATCGTCAACGCCCGGAATCGGCGGACAGGGCGGGATGGACAGCGGCAATGGCAACGGCAGGAACCGCCCGGCGAAGAAGGCGAAGCCCGCCCGCGCGCCGCCGCAGCCGCGACAGAACACGGCCGTCTACGTCACCGGTCTGCCCGCCGACGCGACGGTCGACGAGGTCCACGACCTATTCTCGCGCAAGGCAGGCGTCATTGCCGAGGAAATCGACAGCGGACGGCCGCGTATCAAGATGTACACGGACGAGGGCGGCAACTTCAAGGGCGACGCGCTTGTCGTCTTTTTCAAGCCGCAGAGCGTAGAGATGGCCATTATGCTCCTCGACGACACCGAGTTCCGCTTCGAACCTGGGGCGCCGAAGATGCGCGTCCAGGCGGCAGAGTCGAGCTACAAGAAGACAAAGTACGAGGACAAAGGCACGGAGAACACGCCGGAGGGCGGCAACGGGCAGGGGACGGAGAGAAAGGAGCGTAGCGAGCAGGACCGGCGGAAGATCATAAAGAAGACGCAGAAGTTGGCAGCAAAGCTGGCCGATTGGAGTGACGACGACACCGCGGCGATCCCGGCAGAGACGAATTCCAAATGGGACAAGACGGTGATCCTGCGACACATGTTTACCCTGGCGGAACTAGAGGAGGACCCTGCCGCGCTGCTGGAAATCAAGGAGGATATTCGTGACGAGTGTGCAAAGTTGGGAAATGTGACAAACGTGGTGCTTTATGACGAGGAGCCGGATGGCATTGTCTCCGTCAAGTTCTCGAAGCCCGAGGCCGCGCAAGCATGTATTCAGCTGATGAACGGTCGAAGCTTCGATGGGAGGGTAGTTGAGGCGTCCATCTCCACGGGAAGAGAGAGGTTTAAGAAGTCGAAGCAGGGCCAGGCGCAGGACAGCGATAGCGAATGAGGTATGAGTAAGAGACGGCAGTTTCGAAGGAAACGAGTGTCAAAAGGCCAAGACGGGCGAATGAGAGAGATTGGATCCTCCTCATGCACGGCAAGTGTACCTCCCATTGTATCAACAGACAGTTGCGAGCACTAGGATCACGAAGAAATCATAAGCTTCGCGGATGAAGCAAGAAAAAAAAAAGTCGCAATGCTTTCATAATCAGACCTTTTCTAGAGTTGGATGATATCTACCCCGGATTATTTTCGCCTCCCTAACGTGACTCCGGCGCCTGATGGTAGTTGCCCCCTTTATTTTCATGGGAATGGGTAGCTCTGTGTGCTCATAAGCGTTTCTGCAGTTAGACAGACCGCTCGCTCAGAATTCTCGAGCGGTCTTCTCAACTGGGATATCCGTCTTTTCGGAAACGACGTACCAGATTGCCGCTTCAATGATCCTGCATACAATCCGTAACTCGTGGTCATCTGTGACAATAGTGTTAATAGTCCATTCCTGTTTATAAACCATACAATAGTGGATGAACGGAAAGAGATTGATTTCATGTTGCCGACAACGACTAGAAGTATAAGGCCAGTCATGGCACATCGTGATGCCATCTCGCCAACTCAACTCAACAGACGTACCTCGCGGGGCATAAACCATGATGAACTCCTCCGGAACCGGCATCTGCAACAACCTCCCCTTCCACGCGAGCGGATGCCGCTGACCCCATCCCTTGGCTAGGACCTCGCTGATGTCCTCCGGGTGCAGGTTCATATGCAGCGAATGGTCCGAGTCGTGGACATGGCAGATCTCACCATTGCACGTCACGTTGACGGGGTGCCGCGCAAAGAGGCCGAGGCCGTGCTTCTCAAGACATGAGCGGGCAGTCCCGAAGCGCGCGGGGCTCTCGGCAGCGAGGCGCTCCAGGGCCCGGCGCAGGGCGCGGTACTGAGGGACGGTGCCGTGCTGGTCTAGCTGGCGCTGGGGCGCGATGCCGGCGACGAGCGGGCGCGGGCCGGGGCGGTATGGTAGTCCTGGGCGGCGATTGGGTTCGTCTGTGGCCCCCACTGAGAGACTGGGTCCCCCGCGGAGGATGCCCCGCTTCGGGAAGCGGTTGGGGTTCGGGGCCGGAGCGGTGAAGGGGTCGCGGAGGGCCCAGAGGCGGAGCCATGCAATGCGGATGTAGCCTTGGAAAGTGGCGGGGGTGCCGCCGGGGCCGAGGCCGAGGAAGTTCTGGTAGTCATTTCGGACGAGGAGGAGCAGTGGCACGAGGAGGAGGAGGAACTCTGCGATGCGGGGCTCGAGGAAGTGGATGATAGCAGCCAGGGTCATGGAGAGAGTAAAGATAGCGGGGCCGTTGAGGGTGACGGAGATGGGCTCTTGCTTGAGGACGTAGTTGACGGCGGCCTGGTCGATGTCCAAGCCGACGCAGGCGTTCGGGGCGGTGACATTTGGATCTTGTTGGAGGTCGGGAGTCGATGTGGTGATGGCGACGGACATGGCTGCTTGGGTTTCTCTGTGTAATGTGACCTCTTACAAGTTGTCGGGACGCATGGGCACTAATATGCACCAGTCATTTGGGCTCTAGAGTGAAGGATGGGCAAGGCAGGCAGGCAGCGGACAAGTTTCACGGCAAGTGAGAGACGGAACAGAGAAAATAAGTAAAATGAGCAAGTGAGGGAAGAGGGCATGAAGAGCAGCGAGACAAGGTATGAGGTCAAGCTGACTTGACACGGGAAAACGGGTGGCCATGAGGTTCGACAAGCCACCAGCTCTCGTCGCAGGTCGGAGTATGCGGGGTCGGGTTGGGGGAGGGTTAGGCTGGGCGCAGAGGATGACGGGTGATCAAGTGACGGTTTTTGACAAAGGCGTCAAACATGAGTGGTCCAGGTCATTAACTGGAAGAGAACTTTGAACCACTGCCGCACACAGCCTTTGGTCTGCAGCCCGTCTAGGCTTGTGCGAGGGCAGAGATGGGCAAGGTTCCCGCCTCGGCGAGCAGAAATTAGGGCGAGGATGGCTAGTTGCTAGACGTCAAGTTTGTGTGCCGTTGACTGGGGGTGCGTGCCGGTGGCTCGTGTGTATCGAAGACGTGTACTGTAGCTCCAGGCAGAGCAAACTCCCTCATCAGCGCCGCGATCGACTAACGTCAGTTCGGATAGCTTCACCGAGCAGCGAACAATTTGATTGAAAAGATGACAGACGTTGGACGTAGGTCTCCACTTGGAGCAATGGATTCATGAGCGGTCAGGCAGCCACCGGAGAGAAACTTCAAGCATGACGTTACGCTGAGGGCGACAAGATCCACGGTTCGGGCTATCGTAACCCAGAATCCCGGTGACGGAGGGCGTCTAGGAGAACCGGCGACGGCGAGAGGAATGGTTAGGAGGTTCTTTCCCGGAGAGTTCTGGGGCGGGAGACGCCCGTCAGAACTGTATGTACGTTAAGGAGCCAATCCCGCAATCGTGTGGTTATGCCCCGCATTCCGCATCGACAGTCACTTGGACGAGCTTCCTAATGGGCGGATCGGCCGACGCCCTCCCGGCGTTCTGCCCATCGGATAACCTGCATGCTGGCTGCATGATAAGGCTCCTTGCTGGTTTCCCAGGGGTTCTCGGTGGCGAGCGGTTCTCCAACATCTACACAGAGATGGATAAATCTTCCTCTACGGGGGAGTTCCCGTCTGCTTTCGTACGGATGGACGCGCTCTGCCTTTGAGCTAGGTGACTGTTGATTGAATGGCGGGCAAGCAAGGGCAAACACAGCCCCTGTGCTGCTCTAAGTATAGGGCTCGGAGGACACGACCAAGGAAGATTAGAACAAAGTTGCGTCCGGCGGCCAGGTTGAGGACTGGGCCCGGGAAGCTTAATCCGATGCCGAAGAGCAGGTCAGAGGCCTGCTATAGCGACGTTTGCAAGTGCGCACAAGCGCCAACGTATCCGCGTCTCCTAGTGCTGTGTAAAAGATGAGTTGGTTGATCATCACCAGTGAGTGAGTGAGGAAAGGTCCTGATGGTCCGTCGCATGAGTCGGGCAGCATGAACCCTTGGGAAAGTGGCTTCGTCCAAAGGTCTTGCTTAGTTGGTTGGCTCCCAAGGAAGATTTGTGTGACGGAGACCGGCCTTGTTGGGCGAGACGGGACGTGTCGACGTTTTGGCGATACTGACGGTCCCATCAATGCATCAGTGCATTCTCGCTTTCAGCGGCCTGGCAAACGGGAACCAACGATGGGCGGGAGCAGGGGCTTAGGAGATGATGGCGTGTTGATCAGGGATGAATATAAAAGGGGGGGTTGCATCGGGACAGGCGAAGTAACGGGACCTTGGCCATATAGCAGCGTACCGTGCAGGGCATCACGAAGAGTTTGTCCCAAAGTCACATGCATGACGAGATGAAAACTGGACACACTCATTGATTTCCGCGTGGTAAATCTCGCCATGTTCTATATTTAATCAAGTGTGGAATTCCAGAATGCTCCAATATGGGCGACCAACGATTGATTAGCGGTTTGATGTATGGTTCTTTATTGAGATACTCTTTTATCTCCGATGAACGAAGTTGCGATCCGTCAGCGGTGTTTCGTAGGGGAACGCTTTCCGTTGCTTCCTTACCAAGACGCTCGCGAAAATGACGTCGATTCGAGGATTCCAGAGGAGAACTGCGGGGTGCCGTGGTGGACTGGTTCAGATCAGGATTCAGATTAAAATACCTTAGTTAGAGAAATGCCTCCAGTCGGTACTTGCTAGCGCTTGTCGCTGGCCTTGTCTCAACTCATGAATGGGAAAGGAGCCAAGAGAGTGGAAATCGAACAATGTCGAGACGAAACAGAGGAACGCGTCCGACCGTGTTGCAGCTTCGTCTAGTCTTTTTTCCTTCAAAGGGGTTGGACGACGAGTCGTCGCCGCCCTCGAGCTGACAGGACAGGCAGGGATCCGAGTTGTGGCGCGGTCTAGTGAAATACATGCAGAAAAGGCTCGAAGCTGTTCTGATCCGCACACTGATTGTACTACGAGCATGTGTATGCCTTAGTCAGTGACGGTTGTTGATCACTGTGCGTCAATCGACTCTGCTCAGCAAGACCTGAGGAGAAATAAAGTGGACTGGGTTGGAGGTGAGTTTCGGGACAGTGTCGAAAGAATGCGTTTTCAACGGTCCCGAAAACTTCGCTGGGAGTGACGACAAGTGGAACATGAACTTTTCTTTCAACAGGGGGGCCGAACCGTAGTGGGCAACGAATCCCGCATATCGTTCCAATGGTTGCCAGGGAGACCCCAGTTCGGACCTCCAGCGAGAGAGTCGAGACCAAGGAGAGGACCCCTGCTCGGCCCCTGTCTTGACCGCATCCTTGACAAAGGCCTTGTAAGAACGGCAGAGAATTGCAAGTCCTGCATTGGCGCGCACATCCCATCCAACAGAGCACATCCATCATGATTCGCCAGCCAAGATGCAGCCTGATGCAGGCGAGGTGCTTGTATTCAAATGCGCCGTGGTTGTTCATGTATGACCTAGTAGTCTTAGTTAGCCTTTATGCTCGGCAAGACTGCCCATGCAGCCCAAATCTCCGTTGCTCAGAGCAACATCCAGTTGGCTAGCCGTCGTCTGGAAACCCCCACCAATTTCCCAATCAGATCCAATATTCTCGTCTTCACTAGTGGCGATTGCGTGGGATAAAGGGGAACAGTGACACTGGAGAGACAATGAGAAGAGCTCCACCCCACCACAACGATCCATTCCTGGACACACTCGGGCTTCATCCATACCAGCTTCGACAGAAAACACTGAATACACTGTGTACCCAGCCACGCAGTACCCCCAATTAAATTGATGTCGGTATCATGGACTGCTCTCCGGACCAGAAAGCTACGTACCCGGTCTGCTGTTGGTGTTGTTCTCCTGCCTTTTCTTCTCACGTTGTCCCGCCGTCGCTGGGGCCGGTTCCAATATCCAACACTGATAGTGATCGGAGCCATATTATACTCGAGGTGGACTCTGCTGGGTCCAAGCCGTCCTCCGTTTCTCGTTTCCTTAGTCGCGCTTCATTCCCATATGATGCCCGAGTAGCGTGTCCCCCAAACCACGTCCCCGTCTTTTTGGATTGCGTCTTGTACTTTATTCTGTCTACACTACGCCTCCGAACAGCTTACCTTCTAGCTGTATATCCTAAAGGATCCCCAGTGTCCTCGCAACTTCTGGGTCTCTCGCTCTCTCTTCATCTCACGTGCCGCATGTCGATTCCATAGACTTGGCTGAGCTGTACAACAGACATCAGTACTAGCTAGTCTTCGGCTTTTACCACCGAGATCGGACTTGCCCGCGAGTTTATCGCGGTGAGCAACACACGCGAATGTCGTTTTCCCACAGAAGCTGACCGACAATCTCCAGACCTGAACCACAACCCCCCAACATGGGTCTCTTCTCGAACCCTCTGCGGTCTCGCGAGAACCGCAGCGGTAGATTACCAAAGTACGAGCAACTTAGTCCTCTGCGCGCCAAGGAGCGCCTCTCCAACGACGACGACTACTACTCTTCCGACGATGACTCGGAAGGCTACTCAACAACATCCTCGCCGAGTGCGAGAAGCTCAAGGCAAACCTCAGGGTCCCTCTCGAGTGCAGCACTGATGCTTCCGAAACGAGCTCTCGCGACCGCCCGCCGCCCACGCACCCACCTCTACCGACTTCCTAATCGAATTATCCGATACTTGTGTCTGGGCTTGGTCACCTTTATGGTTCTCATGATCATGTCTCTTGTACGCGCAAGCCAGACCGAAAACAAGATGATTATCGAGGGCAAGGTGGAGAAGAAGCCTGATCCCCCCCCTGTATGGGAATCCTTTACCTTCCTTCAAAGGTACTATGGCGGAGTTAGGTCCATCGTCCCGCCATCTCAGTACATCCCCTCGTACCCTCGCTCGCAGGACGAGCTTCCTTTGGACCAACTCGACATCAACACTACCACCACCGCGACAAGCGAGGATGGAAAGGACGATGCTGTCAAAAGATCTCTGCCCAAGAGTAAGGAGTTCCTCCAACACCCTGGCTCTGTCTTTGTCACGAAGCCCGAGAAAATGAACGAGTGCTTCATCGACAAGGACAACAAAGTCCGCGTTCCGCCGATTCGGTATTTTGAAGGCCGCCCGCAAGGATTTCCCCAGCACGTCGAGGGTTCATATGAGCTCCTGGACATCGCCGAAGATATCTGCTACGAACGATTTGGACGATATGCGCCTTACGGTTTCGGATACTCTGTTCCCGCTGGAGGCCTTGGAATTGGCGAGCATGGCGAAAGAGAAGGCTCGGAACAGGTTTGGGAAAAGGCCCCTCAGGTTGATTGGCGCAAAGTCGACTGGGCTGATGCCCAGCGTCGTTGCTACCAGTCTAATGTTGGGAGGTTCAAGCCCATGCCAGCCAAAACTCCTCTTCCGCACGGTTTCTACATCGACGAGCCTGTTCAGAATGCGACCCTGGTATCCCGCGATTCCCTTGATAATTTGGAGCCCACTGCGAAAGCCACTGAAGAGGCTGGCCAAGAGCAAAAGACGGACGACAAGAACAAGGAGGAGAAGCTCTCACGCACAGCCGTCGTGATTCGTGTCTGGGATGAGTATAACTGGCGCGAGGAAGACATCATGAACGTCCGTTCAGTCATTTCCGAGCTTGCCCTGGCATCAGGCGGACGCTACGACGTCCACCTTCTCGTCCAGATCAAGAACGACGCTGCTTACCCCGTTTGGGCTGATCATGAGGTTTACGAGCGCCGAATCAGGGAGCGAATTCCGGAAGAGTTCAGAGGCCTGGTGACGCTGTGGACAGAGACGCAGATGCTGTCCCTGTACCAGGGGATCTTCGACCTCTACACTCGAGGCCCCGATCTGCCTGTGCACGGCGTTTACCGAGGTCTCAGCATGGCTATGCAGTACTTTGCCTACCAGCACCCGGAGTACGACTTTTTCTGGTCTTGGGAAATGGACATTCGGTACACCGGACACTACTACGACTTGTTCGCCAAGATGGATAACTGGGCAAAGGAACAACCAAGGAAGGGACTCTGGGAGCGCAACGCCCGTTTCTACGTTCCCAGTGTCCACGGCTCGTGGGAAGATTTCAGACAAATGGCTCGCGTTCAGTCCGAGATGGGCACCGAGGGAGCTGACAACATGTGGAAAAACATCCCCGGCGCAAAGAACCAGGAGAACAAGGACCCTACCAAGATCACAAGGGGCGAGAAGACCATCTGGGGACCCGAACGTCCCCCTAACGAGGAGGACTGGTTCGAGATCGAGAACGATCCCAAGCCCCCGACTACTTACGAGAAGGACAAATACACCTGGGGCGTGGGCGAGGACGCTGACTACATCGCCTTCAACCCCATTTTCGACCCTGAAGGAACCACTTGGCTGTTGTCGGACGATATTACCGGATATAACAAAAACAAACGGGACGAGCCTATGCCGCCCAGGAGGGCCCACATCATCACCGCCTCGCGTATGTCCCGCCGCCTCCTCATGACGATGCACCGTGAGACTGCCTTCAAGAAGCATTTTGCCTTCCCCGAGATGTGGCCCGCCACTGTCGCCTTCCAGCACGGCTACAAGGCCGTCTTCGCCCCCCACCCCATGTACGTCGACAGAGAATGGCCGACGGAGTACCTCGCGAAGGTTCTCAACGGCGGCAAGAACGGTGCCAGCGGTGGTTCTCGAACCGCCGTCTTCGGCCAACGGGAGCACAACCTTCGCGGTCTCTCCTGGTTCTACAACTCGGGCTTTGCCCCCAACTTGTACCGCCGCTGGCTCGGTCTCACGGTCAACAACGACGGTGGCGAGGAGTTTGAGAAGACGGAAGACCTGAGCAAGGACGGCTCCACCGTCGGTCAGATGCGCGGTGGCGAGGGCCGCATGTGCTTGCCTCCCATGTTGATTCACCCCGTCAAGGGCGTCGACATGCCGGTGGAGAAGATACCCGAAGAGAATAAGGAGAGCGTGCCCGAGTCCGACCCCAACGCATAAGAGGTCAGAAGCATAGCACATCCGCCGTTCGCAGAAGATGAAACGTTTGCGCGCACTTGGTTTCCGTTTATAGAGCCCACTCCTTTTTACGGTGGTGCTCACATGGTTTGGCGTCTAGGGGTTGGTTTGTTGGATTCTTGAGCACTCTTTTTGTTTTTTATAGGGGCACACGATATTAAGATCCGTGGCCATTTGTAAGAAGGCATAATGCATTTGGCCGTCTACATGATGTATGATGTACATAATGACTGTCAAGGATAGAGAGAGTCATGATGGGCCATAGAATATGACGATGGATGATGAGGTACAATTCGACATGTGTGAGAAGAAAAGGTGCATATCTGGCCCGTTTCCCGCGTGATTGGCTACCTGCCCGCCCCCAGGCATTTGAAGTTGCCTGCTTGGCGCCGTTTCGTTTATCTTCGTATAGGACGGTAGTAGAAGTCAGCCGTTAGAGTCATCGTTGGGCAGAATGACTATGACGTTTTGGTCTAAGTGACGCCCTGTCGACTGCTTCTAGTGAGACACAGACGCGGTGGTGACATGGCTTGGACGTGACGGGCTAAGCCTTTTGGCCATTTCTAGCCGAGCTTTTTTTTTTTTTTCCCTCCCTTTTGGCGTGTGCGGCGTGTGCAGCAGCTTTGGCCCCCGTCGATTGTACATGTTTCTCGTGCACTGACGACGCGAGTAATCTCCCGCTGCATGAGAGCAGAATGAGAATCTGGCTCTAATCTTTCGGATGACTCTGGGATCGGGCGAATGATGTTTGAATCTGCTCTTGAGAATGCGATTATGAGCTTGACGCAACTAGGACGTCCAACGGCCATCGAGAGCAGCAGGTCACTCAAGATCTGTTCAGGGTTTCACATAACGCGTGATGATCGGTGTTAGTTGGTCAACCATGATGACCCTTCTCGAAATCGTGTGAGTAGGTCTGTCCATAGGGCATACACTGTCATCTTCCCCGCGCAAAGTCCATGTGACCAACCATGTTCATGTTCATACTCAGAACTATCGTATCATTCATGTGGACATATGTTACACGAACATATTCGCCCTCCCCAGGATGCTGAGATTGACGCTCTTTTAGGGCACCTCGTCCCTCTAGGGTCAATGTTACTTTTTGTACGCCTCAACCAACCTGTCGTCGCCTGACGGGTACAGAGAAACGAAAATACGACAGCGCCTTTAAACCACCCTCTTAACCTCGAAGAATCTGCGGAGCCACCAGACCTGGAAGACAGACTCTCCAATAACGAGGCCGATGACGAACAGGTTCCACCACTTAACTCTGCTGTTGGTGCTCTCGGCGGTGTTACGGTGGGTGCGTTCGCGGATGACGATGTATGACTGCTCGTCCTTGACCTGGGCAAGGAGTTCGGAGAGATGGCGGACTTGGAGAGGACGATGTTAGAACCAATTGCTCTTTGGCGAGACGTGGCAATTGGTTTTTGACCACGGGACCGGAGGATCAGCTTACCTTCGACCTCGAGGGGTTCGGCGGGGACCTCAGTCTCACTGACATAGACAATGCCGTGAACGTTGAACGAGACCTCCTTGCTGTGGGCGCCCCAGTGCTCGTTGCCGAAGCAGTAGGTGTACTTGCCGTCAGACTTGGCAGTGAAGGAGAAGTCGCCATTGGAGACACTCTTGTCGAAGGTCTCATACTGACCCTGCGGGTTCGTGATCTGTATGAGCAGGATTAGCCCAGCGATTCTTCGATATGCCTGAGGCGAGTTCCGTGCACGTAGGTCTCGCGCGCAGGTCTCGCATAATGCTGCAGTGTCTCTGTCGTTCATACCCAGAAGTCAATGTCGAGGTTCCCGGCGCTGCCAAACTCGCGGTCGCCAACCTGGAAGGTAACGGTCATTTTGTCATCGCGGTGGAGGGTTTCGTGGAAGCACTCGCGGCCGTGGGCGGGCAGCTGGATGTTATGGGCGACGGCCGAGTGGACGAGGCCAGCTGCGAGCAGCAGTCTGGCGATCGAAGGGAAGATCATGGCGGGACCTGTTCCTGGATGGAAGTCGGTCGTTTACACGGATGTGCTCTCGTGGCCACGGACAAGTAAGACGCAGGAGAAGAACGACGTCAGACTGAGCTCGGTCAGTCAGGCAGCAGAGTCAGACCTAATCTAGAGTCGTCGGTTGAGGCAGGGCCAGGGAAAAAGGAGCGTCGTTGGCTTGTGTCCAGGCTGTTCTCCAGATCGGTTTCTGGAGGTGATCCCTGTTCCTTGAGTTTGGACACAGTTGAGGCTGATTCAAAACGGGTTTAGCGTGGGGTTAGAGGTCAATGGACCGATGCTTTTCCGGAAGCTGGTCTGCGCGATTGCCTCAAGAAAGAATGAAATCCCTGCACGTGATGCGGGTACTTGCTGCTTCAGAAGGGTCCTCGTCTCCCAGTGGTGGTGGATAAGAGCGCTGAAAGGGAGTGGCCACAGGGAGAGAGGCACCTAAGCTCAGGAGAGATGGTCCATGGCCCGTGTGTTTCGATGGAAGCCCGCCTCAGCACGCAACTGAATATGACAACGTGGGCAGTTTTGCGATACATTTTAGCTCAGATAGATACCTACACGTCAGGTCAGATTAGGCTAGGGAAGGTACCACTGATAGTATTTTAGTGCGGAAGGAACCTTGGCAAGCCAAAAGGTGGCGTACGTTTGTAGCGGTGGTTCGGAGTGGAGACACAGAGTTTGAAAAACATGGCCTTTCTCTCCCCAAAATCACCACCAACCTCGCCGAGCCGACTTCTTACCAAAGCCCACCCCCCGCCTCGCTGCCTCTCTACCTACTATTCCACCTAAACCTCTCGACACTTGGACTTGTCCATCTCCCTCCCCCCCTTCACCGACAATCAACCCACGATCAAATCAACTCCCCAAATCGAACTTCCCCGTGCCCGTCGCAAGAGGGACGCCGTGAAGAGTGAGTACCATATTTCATTTCCCGTTTCCACCCCCTCCGAACTCGACGCAAGTCGTTTTGCAGCCTCTGTGTCATCTTTGCCGGCTTCCATTCCCCCTTCTTCCCGCCCCTCGGCCAAAGTTGCTCTTGCGCGCGTGCTTGCATCGGTCTGGTCTGGACACGACACCTCAGGATACCTTACGGTAAAGAGCAGCCCACCATACGCCCCCCAACCCAGCCCAATATCCATATCCCTCCCTCCCTCCACGTCGCTGTCCACATCCACTTCTTCTATCCCGCCGTCTCCTCCTCCATTTGCGAATTGCGGCAGCCTGGGTTAGATCTACAACTTCGGCCAGATCATCACCACCACTCTTCAGCCTCCGTCAGCGCTCAGGCAAACTTTGCGTCAGTGATCTAATTCTGCCTTTCCTATCGCAACATCTGTCCTTTTGGACACAGCTGCCTTTCTTTTGCATCCTGCCCGCACTCCTCGACGTCACTATAAATTAAATTGATCAATCGCGCTTGCTTACACTTTTGGCCTCCCACAGATTACCACCTTCCTCAACCCTATCTATCCGACAGCTAGACGTACTCAACCCCCCCAACCGCAATCATGGGTCTCGCGTTTTCCAAGATTTTCGACAAGCTTTGGGGCAAGAAGGAGATGAGAATTCTGATGGTCGGTCTTGACGCCGCCGGAAAGACTACGATTCTCTACAAGCTCAAGCTCGGTGAAATTGTTACGACTATCCCCACCATCGGTACGCATTCCTAACAATTGCTCTCCCTTCTCACGGTGGAAATGAGCGACGCCGTCCGTTTCCAATATCTGGATGAGAAGAGAGTGCTGACGTGAATATCCTTTCAGGTTTCAACGTCGAGACCGTCGAGTACAAGAACATTCAGTTCACCGTGTGGGATGTCGGTGGTCAGGACAAGATCCGTCCTCTCTGGAGACACTACTTCCAGAACACCCAAGGTATCATCTTCGTCGTCGACAGCAACGATCGCGACCGTATCGTCGAGGCCCGCGAGGAACTCCAGCGCATGCTCAACGAGGATGAGCTTCGTGATGCAATTCTCCTTGTCTTTGCCAACAAGCAGGATTTGCCTGTATGTTTCTCTCCCATCTACCCGAAGCCCCTGGTAGCTCCAACGAAGAAAACCTGTGGCTGACTTTATCACTTAAGAACGCCATGAACGCTGCCGAGATCACAGACAAGCTCGGCCTTCACAGCCTGAGACAACGCGCCTGGGTATGTTCCTCTAGTCTTTGGATACGCAACGACTTTACTGACCCCTCAAACAGTACATCCAGTCTACCTGCGCCACCTCTGGTGATGGTCTCTACGAGGGTCTCGAGTGGCTTGCCACCACCCTGCGCAAGGCGGGTCACCAGTAAATGCCGCGAAGAGAAGCCGAAAGGACTTCCTCTCTTCTGCTACTCTTTCACGTCATCCCTCTGGTACGGTTGTAATTCGCAAAGCTACCGGTCAAAGGCAATCGAATAGTCCATAACTTTTTTTTCCCGCATTTTCTCCCTCCGTCCATCGACACCCTCTCCCCTACTTGGTGGTCTTTGACATCGCGTGAGCCACGCCTCATTGGCATTCTCTCGACGCAGTAAACACACATTCTGGTCTCAAAAAAAAAAGACAATTTTCGTTTTGGAAGAAAGGGGGCGTCTTGGGTTGGGAAATCTGTACAGTCCTCACGCAGCAACTATACGTTTCTCCGTCCAAATGTGACGGAGGAGCCTACTCATGAACCCTGGCTTTCTAGTCTTTTTGCGACCCATGAATTGGTGTTTTGCTCTTTCTGGTGGTCTTTGTTCACTGCCGTTATGGGACGAGAGACGGATCTGACGATGTTGTTCACGACTGGTTGGTTGGTCCTCCTATAAGGGCTGGTTTTACTACCAACCTATACTCTATCGTTTTGTTGCTTAGTCGGAGGGTTCGAGGTGATTCGATGTGGTTTCAGCCTTGAGTTGGGACAGAGCCTTCATAGACTTGTCTTCATTTTCTCACAATGTGCCAGTGCTCCTCTCTGGTGTGACATGAAAATGTGGTTTGCGACTTCTCAAAATCTCGTCTGACTTCACAAAGGCAGGACTTCATAGCTAGCGAACCAAACCCCTTTATTGACATGCATCTGGTGCGACGTACTGTGTGGTATTATACGTCACAGGGATGATGGCAGACAGGCGCGTAGAGGACAAAATGTCTTGACACACGAAATGGGTCACAAGCGCACGAGCTTTATTACTTCTCCCGTGAACTTCATCCATTGATACCTTATTACGTAGATGTACATGATACGATACTGCCCATTTACAATGTACATTCCTTTATAACAGCAATACAAAGCTTACATGGAACGCTTCACAAAGGTGACAGCGTATTCTTTCCTGTCAAGCTTGAATATGAACTCCATACACCTGATACCCCCTATAGACAATGAAAACAACCCTGTCGTGCATCATACTTTACAGATCTTCTTCTCTTAAGCTTTAGGCTTGGCTGAGATATCCAGGCCAGAGCCATCCTGCTTGATAGAGACCATGGCCGTCTCGCCGCTCCGCAGCTCGCCGCGGATAATCTTATCCGCAAGGCCGTTGCCGATTTCATTGGTGATGAGACGATTGAGCGGTCTGGCGCCATATTTGGGGTCGTAGCCGCGCTCAGCGAGCCAGTCGCGGACGTCAGCGGGAACGTCAATGACGATGCGTCTATCGTCAAGACGCTGCTGTAGTTCACGCAGGCGGATGTCGACGATATCCCGGATCGCGTTAAGTGCGAGACGCTTGAAAACGATGAAGGAATCGATGCGGTTGAGGAACTCAGGAGGGTAGTTCGCCGCGACAACGTCCATGACAGCTTGGCGAACAGAGGGGTCAACGTCGCCATCGGAGGTCTCCTTGTATGGGTGGGATGGGTCCGCGCCTACGAGAATATCGGCACCAAGGTTGGATGTGAAGACGATGATTGTGTTGCGGAAGTCGACCTTGTGGCCCTGTGCGTCGGTAAGGAAACCCTCATCAAGCACCTGCAGAAGGAGGGCTGATATGTCGCGGTGAGCCTTTTCGAATTCGTCGAAAAGGAGGACGGCGTAGGGCTTGCGGCGGACGGCCTCGGTCAGCTGGCCAGCATCCTCGTAGCCGACATAGCCGGAGGGAGCTCCAATGAGGCGGGAGATGGTGTGCTTCTCCTGGAACTCGCTCATGTCGAAGCGGATAACAGCCGACTCGGTAGAGAAAAGGAAGCCCGCAAGCTTCTTGCAAAGCTCGGTTTTGCCGACACCAGTAGGGCCAAGGAAGAAGAAGGAGGCGGTCGGTCTGTTGTCTCCACTCAAGCCGGCTCGTTGGAGTCGCACGGCGTTGGAGACGGCCTTGATGGCCTCGTCTTGACCGCGCACCGATTCGCCAAGAGCCTCTTCCATATGTACCAGCTTCTCGATGTGACCGGAGGTGAGCTTGGAAATGGGAATACCCGTGACCCTTGACACAACTGCCGCGATGTCATCGGCGTTGACGGCGTCATGAATGAGCGTGCCGTCTTGCTTTTCGCCTTCCTTGGGAATCTTCTGCTCGAGAGAGGGGATAACACTGTACCTCAGTTCTGAGGCCCGGCCGAAGTTGCCCTCTCTCTGCGCTTGGTCGAGCTCGATTCTAGCTCTGTCCAGATCCTCCTGTGTCTTCTTGACAGCTTCGATCTCGGCGCGCTCGGCCTCCCAGCGCTTGGTGAGCTCCGCGATCTCCTCTTCATACTTCTTCAGGTCGCCCTGCAGCTTCTCGCGGCGCTCCTGACTGGCCACGTCTTTCTCTTTACGCAGGCTCTCGAGCTCAATTTGGATAGTCATAATCTTTTGGTCGAGGGCCATAATGTCCTCGGGTTTTGATTCGTGCTGAAGTTTGAGATGACTCGCGGCCTCGTCCATGAGGTCAATCGCCTTGTCGGGGAGGAATCGGTCAGTGATGTAACGGTTGGAGTAGGTGGCCGCCGCGACGAGGGCTGCGTCCGTGATTCGGACACCATGATGGACTTCGTATTTGTCCTTGATGCCGCGGAGAATGCTGATAGTGTCTTGGACTGTTGGTTCATTGACGATGATCGGTTGGAATCTGCGGGCGAGAGCGACGTCCTTCTCGATCAGGCGGTACTCCTCCAAAGTTGTCGCACCGCAGCATTGTAGTTCGCCTCGCGCGAGCGCTGGCTTCAGCAAGTTGCTTGCGTCGATAGATCCCTCGGCCTTGCCAAGACCGAGCAGTGTGTGCAGCTCGTCAATGAAGAGGATCACCTCCCCTTCAGCCTGCTGGACCTCAGTCAAGACTTTCTTGAGTCTCTCCTCGAAATCGCCCCGGAATTTGGCGCCGGCAATGAGCGAGCCCAGGTCCAGAGCAATGACTCTCTTGTTCTTGATGCTCTCGGGGACATCGCCGCGAACGATCCGCAGCGCGAGGCCCTCCAATATGGCCGTCTTGCCGGTACCAGCCTTTCCAATCACAACAGGGTTGTTCTTTGTACGACGAGACAGGATCTGAATGGTTCTCTGGATCTCCGCATCTCGTCCAATCACAGGATCTAGCTTTCCTTCCTTCGCTTTTGCCGTCAGGTCGATACCAAACTGTTCCAGCGCTGGCTTCTCAGGCTCGCCACCCATGTTCATGCGGTGGGTACCGCCAGGAGGATGAGGTCTGCCATTTGCATACGTCCGGATTGCAATTGTCGGTAAGAGTCTGCTGCTGTGTCTCAAAGCCGATGCTTCGTTTAGGATGGCTCTTGAGATAAATCGTGTAGGTCTCGGTGATGTGGAGCCGACGAAACGCCGGGCTGATGAGATGAGTTGCCTTCTGGCTTGCATTGTGTCTACTGGTAAGACTCCAGTTACTAGATACTACAGACTTTTTTCCTTTTTCCAAAGAAAACAAGCGACAGCGATGAGACAGCGCGTAGAAGATGCAACTTCAAATACTTTCCAAACGCCCCCTTCGTGATGTCACCTGACGAAGCTGGCCGATTCCACAGGCCCTTTCTCGCAGTTTCGGTGATGGTCCAGACGGGAAAGCTTTCTCTTATCTTATCACCACGTGGCCCACCTACCTCAAGGGAGACAGACATTTTACTTTCAATTCCATCTGAGTGCTGCTAGCCAGTGACATGCGAAGCCGGAGACGCAATGCAACCGAGGTGGGGGTGCCCCGGAATATCGGACACATGATCACCCGACAATCTCTTTCACATTGTGGCTGATACCGTTGCGTTGCTGACCTAGACCCGTTCTGCTGTCCAGGGCCCGTCCATCAGCCACACATGCACCAAACCGGATCGGAAAGAGTGGGTCAGAGAGGGTTGGTTTTCGCTACCCACGCACACCATTTTCGATATTCGTCTTGACCTTCGCAGCGCTTCCATTCTGAACGGCACAATCACCATCTTCTTTTTCGTTTCCACGATTCCCTATTCCCGCTAACCACCCACAGCCCTCAACGAGGACCAAGAGCAACCATGTCGGCGAAGACGGAATCCACGACCAAGAAGTTCGGCTCCTCGACCCGGGTCGTCCCCGCCCCCGGACAGAAGGCTCAGAAGTGGTACAACGCCGACGATGAGCCCGAGGCCAAGAAGGTGAGTTTTTTTTTGCGCAGACTGCATTGGTTTTTTTGACGTCGTGGCGACGACGGAAGGAGCGTTTGGGAATTTTGTCGAAGGGTCACGAGCGGTCTTATTCCTTGAGGCGAGGAAGAGAACATTGGGGTGGGATTTCGAAAGTCGGCGCAAAAAAAAAAAAGTACAAGCACACAACTTCTCGGTACACGACAAGTCTTTTTGAGAGCAACATCAAGTCGGAGAAAGCTTCGAAAGAATCGCCCACACACATCAACAACGACGCAAATATCCAAGATTCGACCGCGCACTTCGCGACTCGACGGACTGCGACCTTACACCATTCGAGAAGGACTGATGAGAAAGGAAGACGGCGCTCGTGACCTGGGACGAAACGCTCCTCTTACACGCATCCGCACAATGTCACAAACACACAGAAGACGGGAAGACATAGAACAGCAATACTGACGATGGTTGTTACAATCACAGGTCCGCAAGGCCGTCCGCCCCTGGGCCCCTCGCGCCTCCCTCCAGCCTGGCACCGTTCTGATCCTCCTCGCCGGTCGCTTCCGCGGCAAGCGCGTCATCCTCCTGAAGTCCCTCGACCAGGGCGTCCTCCTCGTCACCGGCCCCTTCAAGATCAACGGCGTCCCCCTCCGCCGCGTCAACTCCCGCTACGTCATTGCCACATCCTACAAGGTTGACGTCTCTGGCGTTGACGCCAAGAAGATCGAGGAGATCTCGCAACCCAAGTACTTCACCGCCGACAAGACCAAGCAGAAGGCCGGCGAGGAGGCCTTCTTCAAGCAGGGAGAGAAGCCCCAGGTACGAGATGCCCACAAAACCCCCCAAAATCGACGCAAATCTGGATCAAGACAAATTGAGAACTGACGAGAATCTGCGGTTGTTACAGAAGAAGGAGATCAACAGCAGCCGCGCGGCTGACCAGAAGGCTGTCGACAAGGCCCTGATCGCCGAGATCAAGAAGGTCGACCTCCTCGCCTCCTACCTGGCGAGTTCCTTCAGCCTGCGCAAGGGTGACAAGCCCCACGAGATGACCTGGTAAACGGTGTGTTTGCAAAACAAAACGGGTTGTGTCAGGGTTTCTGCTCTTGGGGACGGAAAACGGTAGATACACCTACGGCTTTTCGGAATCTGGGGGAAAGGGGGAAAAAAGGATGAAGAACAAAAAACTGACATCTTTTTCTCCGCCGATCGGCCGGTAGAAAAAGTTTGTTCTTTTGTTGTTGTTGTAGACGACGAAGAAAACTTATGGCTACGGGCTGGGCTGGTTTTGCCAATTGCATTTGGAAGTCGACGGCATCGGTCACATTGGGCGTCTGTAATGAGGTTTCTTCAAATCCAACAAAGAAGATAAAAAACATCTGGTCCACACAACGGCGACGACAACCATTGCACATAACACAGACACGCAGGCATACACATCCACGAGAGAAGACAATAACCACATCACGATACTTACAAACACATGATGAAACATGAGCTCCTTCGTGATCCGAGTGAGCAACGATGCACGTGCGATGGGTTAGACCCTCCTCAGGCTTGACGAAGTTCCCGTTCAACGGCATTGCCCCTAACGGCGGTATGGTATTAAATGCTTATTACAAATGATGCTGTTCCCCTTTCGTTTCTACACCAACAGCCTTCCTACAACTTGGCCGGTGAGATTTCGGACTTTTCTCTAAGTCACAAGTCACGGTCGGCCCAGCTCTCAATGATACCGGCAGGTGAGGCTTCGTAGTGCTTGATGCTGACCTTGCCCGTGGCCTCGTCCAAGTAGGTGTTGGCCTGGACGAAGACCTTACGGGGCTGCTTGTTCTTCAGGACAACGTTCCTCACCTTTGTGCCCCAGAAGTCCATGTCGACGTTGGTCATCTCCTTGTAAAAGGCGGTGCCATTTTCAACGTCGGCAGTCGACTTATACACGTGAAGCTTCTGGAGGTACTTGCCCACGGCTGCAAAGAGCATATCAGCATTTGTCTCTTCTTCTTCATGTCACGCTACTCTGTGGAGATATAAGAACTCACCGTCCCGGCCAGTGGTCAGAATCTTTGAGCGGTCAAGCTTGATCTCCAAGTCAGACAGATCGTCGTTCTTGTACTCCAGCTTGCAGAAGTCGTCGCCTGCCTGGAGGAAGCACTGCAGGATGGAGTAACGGGCCTGGGAATGCGCCTGGCCCCACTTCTGGCTCTTGGGGTCCCACATCTCAAGGGAAACCAGACCGGCTCGGGCCATCTGGAGGTAAGCAGAGTACAGAACGTTGCCAGCCTCGTTATTAATGTCTGTGGTTCCGTCACCAAAGCCGAAGATCTTGAGGACAGGGAACTCGCAGCTGTGCACAGGTTAGATCGTCAAAGAGGCGTAAACGGATTTGGGGACACTTACCCGAGGTACATGGCCACAAGCTCGGCACGGCACTCCTCGTACGAAGCAGCGAGGCTACCAAACACTGAGCCCCAGGTCTGGCCGGGCTTGTACCACGTTGTGACGGGCTTGTTAGTCAAAGGGCTGACAGGGGGGCTCTTCTCATCGAAGTTGTAGGTTCCGGGAGAGGTCTCCTGAAGCAGCTTGCCGCAGCCGTGGCCTATTTTGAGTCAGTGGAAACCAACACATGGTAATAAATGGTCTCACCTGTCAGTTCGTGAAGACCAACCTGGACCTCGAAGGCAGGGTCTCTGTACTTCTGGTACAGCTCCAAGTCGGCGTCAGAGATGAAGGGGATCTTCTCATTGGGGGCCTTGGCACTGAGCACGTTGCCGAGAGAGACGTTCTTGAAGCCCTCCGTCTGTCTGATATCATCGTAGTTGGGGCTAAACAGAGTTAATATTGTCTGTAGAGCTGGCGAACGCCTGGGCGAGGGCTTTTAACTCGGGCTCGCTTACATGTTGATTCCGGCAGGAATGCCAGAACCTGGTATCACGCGTCAGTTGTATGTTACCCTAGAGGCCGACTTGGAACATACCGGCAAATGTCAAGACCTCAAGGGAGGTAAAGTCGGGTGAGAGGAACTTGTCCTTCTCGAACTCCTTGCTCCAGGGGAGGAGAGGGATCAACTTGGGAGCGGACGAAACAAGCTCGCCAAAGGCACGCGTACGCTCAACTACATAAAGCTGAGCAGCTGATCATTCTGGTTCCAGTGACTCAAAACTTACGGTTAACAACTACAACACATCAGTATTATGCAAATTTCAGAAAAGGATTGGTCAACTTACTGGAGGCAAAGCCCTCCCACTCGCCTCGGATACCGGCGGGGTCCCGGTAGGTCTCGATGAAGCCAATGTTCGACTCAACCTGCCAAACAGTGAGTAACTTAAGTCAGGAAAGCTTCTGCATCTTAAACATACCATTGGGCCCTTGTCTCTGATCCAGAATCTCTGACTGTCCTTGAAGGCCAGTAGGGAGCCTGAAGAGAACGACTTGGCGTAGGCATTATGCATCTTTGCCTGGGTCTCGTTGTCGCTGTTCTCCTCCGCCTTCTTGATATACTCGGCAATAGCCTTCATTTCCTCGGCGTAATCGCCGTAGACAAGCTTAATCGCCTTACCCTTGAGAAGACCATCCTCGATCTGGAATTCGGTCTCCTTACCAATGTCGCCGCCCTCAGAGGGAACGCTGGTGATGGCAGAGGCAATCAGGAGTTCGAAAGAGCCCTCCTTGGTCTTGCGGAGGCGGGTGTTTTCAGGGAGGAGGCCCTTCTTCTCCATCCAGCCAGAGACAGCATCAATTTCATCCTGGGTGATATCAGGCGAATCAGGGTAGTAAGTGGTCATGTGGCCCTTGTCAGGGTATCCGAGATGCATCAGACCGGGCTTGTCGGAGCTGAAGATGGCACCATTGGTGGCCTTGTAGAAGCGCTCGGCCTCGGGAGACGTAGCAGCGAAGGCTTCGAATGTCTTCTCCTCGGCCCTAGGGATGAACTTGGAGTCACCGAAGCTCTTGTAGTTGCCATTATTGCCCAAAAACTGGGCAGCATACTCAAGGAAGGACGTCAGTTCAGTCTCGCTAACGCCGGCCTTCTTAGCGAGGGCGTTCCAATCACCGCCGCTGGACTTGTGCAACGCTATAATGAAGTCATATATGGGCTCTGATTCGGGGGAGAGCTGTCTGAGCACGATGCGGCTGCCCGCAAATGAGGCTCTAGTATGTCACTTAGCAACCGGCGTTCGACCAAAGAAGGCTTGGCAAAACACCCCAGAGGTTACATGGCATATCGGGCGGTAGATCCTTACTTGCTGATGAAGTGCGCATAGCGCTTTTGCTTGTCGGTGAGAGGTTCGAAATGCTTCTCGATTTCGAGTCTGACGACTGAGGGCGGTGCGTCAGCCAGATAGTGGGTGAGCTCTTGGGCGTTCATTGTGGAAAATCTCTGCCTGCAGGGTGTGGCGAGAAAGGGGGATCGACTTTGAGGTTTGACAGATCTGAGAGATGTGCGAAGTAAGGGAGAAGCAGCTCGCAAAGAGGTCAGTCTTTGGAGGGCAGAGATGGATGAAACCCGCATGAGGGGTCGAAGATGGTACCGCAGCTGTATGAGGCAGGTGCAGATGAACAGACGACTCACCTCTCACTCTGCGTGTCAACAGCGGGGAATCAAGCCACACGGCGTTGATATCTACACAGGGCGATCCTGCTTGACGCACAGGGGTGTCTGAGGCCGATGTTCCGTTTCGAAGAACCCAGCCAATGAAATACCAGAAGGGGCTGTTCAGACGTAGGAATAGTCTCCGCAGAGCAACCACTGCAAACCAATTTCTCAATGAGGCCTTGGTGTTTCTAAAGCAGTAGTATTACCTGCAAATCCAGCAGAGCATTTAAGGTCATGCTTGTGCCGAGATACTTTTCAGCTTGGTTACGGCTCCCGAGCGCCACTACTAGTGGCGGAATCGCCCTGTCCAGCGTAGCAGGATCACCCTGTGCAGATACCCCATCTCTTGGAACCTTTGAAAATAGACTGGGCCTCACTTGTTCAGAAACAGAAGGAGGGGCAAGCGAGAAAACCGAAAACATTTGAATTCCCGCGAGAACATTCCATCTCACAAAAGGAAAAAGAGATGCCGTTCAACTTCAATGTGTCTTCAAGACTCAAGGCGTTTGCCCTCACTTGGGCGAGCGTTGGTAGGTGGGGCCACTGGCAAACTCGTCTCTTCTGGATTTGGTGGTTGAGCCCAACCGCGGCATGTAATCGTAAGACTAAAAAGATAAAATGAAAACCTGGCATGAGCGACAATTTTATGCATCCGTTTGACAATCTAGTTCTGGTTGTTTGAGGCCAATGCTGCTAAAGACAGATGGGGACCTAGGTCAAACAACATTAGTTGTCTCTGGAGGCTCAAGGACGGCCTGGCGAGAGTATCTTGAAGTAATGAGAGGGCTGATCACACTGAAAGGAAGGAAAGACGAACATAGATGGGCCAGGGGCTACTCGAATTATATGTTTTTATTTGAACGAGGGCAGCTCTATGACACATACCACAGCCCTCCTAAACCAGTTGCCGCTGTTGACCCGTAAATGCAGGTTGGCAAAACTGATCATGCGCAACGGCCTGACAATCAGAACTCATCCCATGATTCAACTTGATGTGTCCTTTCCTAGATGCCGCACTACCTCACCAAAAAGCTCCAGCAATGCACACAGACTGGACAGATACTGACCGCGTTCCGGTCAGGTATCCTTGTACGCAATTCGTTGAGAGCCAATGGGGTATTGCACAGTTGGGAGGGGTTCGATGTGCCTTGCCGCAGGGCAGGCTGCATGAGCTGCACAGCGCCGATTTTGAGGCTTTGCCTGGAGTGGTTCGTCCAGCACCCAGGTCGCCGTTGATGATGATATGTGACACGACTTTCCAGCCAAGCCAGGATGCTGACCAGTCGCAAAATACAAGACGGATCAGCCTAGATTGTCCACCGCGTGTGCTCATGTCCATCGTTGAGACCGGGTGGTGGCACGGGCGGGTTTGACTGGACATTATCAGCTAAGCGCCTGCAGGACGGCTTCTCGACTCATTGTGTCATGGAAGTTGTCCGTGTTCCGCTCTTTCCTCCAGGAACATCGGACGAAGAAATCACGAAGGCATCGCACAGATTCCAAGCTGGCCTCGTGACCCAACAATGTAACATCAAGAGAAGCAGATGACTTGGACACATAACTAGGCATGTTCAGTGTCGCCTGAAGAGTAAGAAATTTAATATTTGCTCAGGAGCTACTACACGATCCTGAGACGTTCAGGTCTGATGAGTTCAGCTGTCAGCAATATGGTGCCTGCTGTGTATGCGGGTGGATCCGACGCAGAAGTGTGCATGTACGTAGACTCGGCCGGGAAGAGGTGCCGACATTCGCAGCGCGCCACGACAAATCTCGCCGAATTCTCGACCGGGGAACTGAGGGGAGATCCCGGGGTTTCCGTGTGTTCGGGCCTTGGGTCTTGGCGTCACGGAGCAGGTTGGAGGCAGGTAAGCGCTGTTGAAACCGAACTTTGTGACTGGGGTTTGACCTGACGGGATGGAAAGGGGCGCCGGGGAACATCCGGAGCGTCTCCGTGGCTTGGACAAGGTTTCAAGGAAGGGGATGGATTATCCTTTGCCATGCCTTGCAACATGGTCTATTCCCGTCGACACCTTGTGTGATAGGCGCAGCGTATGAAGTCTTTGGTCAAGCTATTCTGGGTGTTGCCGGGAGTCGTTGCGCACAGTTGGGGGCTTGGGGAGCTTGAGGGGGGGTTGCTCTTACCCTTCACAACATGATGCGAGTTGACAGTGTGCTTTTGCGAGCAACACGATCGTCACTTTGTCAGTTCCCATTTTAAGTGTTGCGCTACCTGAACAGGTAACAACACGAAGCCGTCATGGTCGATTGCCAGAGTTCTGGACGGCTCGACAGTACCCTCGGGAAGATTGAAGGTGGACACCCGGATTAATGATCATTGATTACTGTTTGAGTTGGCCCAACGAATTGCCAGCACAGATCAGTTCGTGGTAAAGGCCGAGAGTGTAGGGTTGGATCACACTATGGACAAATGCTACGAGACCTACGACTGTTGTCTGTAGTTTCGATCCGTTGGGATGGTTTAGGCGTGTAATACGTTACACGCATCGCAGTTTGTTGGTGTATGTATAACACTTAGTCTAGGTTGCGCGGGGTTGGTGATGAATGACGGTAATGGTACGTGCCCTTACCGCGCTGTATCGACAAATTTATCAAAAGCCGAGCCGATGCTCGATTGGGACGGACATGTCAAGTTGCTGACCCATCGGTCAAGACGCAATTTTAATGAGCCGTGTGCCCCCACCGAGAAGCAAGTCAGCTGCTTCATCACGAGAGCGGTGAGTAAAGTGTAAAGTTATTCTCGTCGTACCCGTCGGTATCGGTACTCAGTGGATACGAATACGTTTGAGACTTGCCAAAATATGTACGTTGTAAGATGAGATGGCCTCATCCTTGTCCGCTCGCGTGCCGTAGCCCCTGACCGTTGGGTTAGGTTTAGATGTTGGAGGCGGCGGGGGTTGATCTGGAGTGAGACTGGAGAGCCCGGTTCCACCTTGAGAGGGCGTTCGAAAGACTGGGAGGTGGAAAGGGGGGGGGNGGAAGAAAGACGGGTTGTGAGAAACCGGGAGTTGAGGGCAGCTGGGGCAGGACCAGGGCCTAGCGGAGTCTTGCGGAGGGAAAGCCCGTAAGTTAGATAGTACTCGAGTGCAAGAGGTGGATGAGGACGCCGATTGTGGAGGACAAGAGGAGCAAAGCACAGTCTCAGGTTTTGGGATGCGTTCCGAATGGCTGGAATGAAGTCAACGTGATGCAGGAGTCCAGTTACACCGACGAGTTCAGAGAGAAATGACAGTAGAATGAAAAGTCCCAGGCGAACTGAAAAATGTGCCCAGTCACAGTGACTCCCTATCGTGAAGTCCCACTCGGAACCCCAGCCGAGCCGAAAGGGCAAGTTGCACTACAACACTGAGGACCCAATGATTGTCAGCGCCGAGACAAGCTACGCTGAGGTGCATTTATTGGCGCCCAAGAGCCGACTGTGACGCCCGTGGTGCAGCTGCCTCCGTCTGTGTTGAGTTCCATTCTTACCTACGCTGCCATCGTCACCAGTGGGTTTTGGCGGGACGCCACCGCGGGTCATACTGTGATGGGCACGCGGGGCCCGTGACCGCTGTCCTGGGTTTACTATGGTATAGGTAGGTAGGTTATTCGACGTCGTTTCTCATGCAACCTAGGTAAACATATCTAGTTGGGAATGGACAGGGGCTAAACCTCGACACGCCGGATGGACTCGAATTCTTTCATGGGTCTGGCTGGTCGGAGATTATGAGTGAGTCGCTTGGTGATTTCGACCTCACAGTGGCGCCTCCTTCCCAGGCAATAACTAGACAGGTAGGGATCTGAAGTTGGCATCGTCTTTTGAACGTGGCCCTTGCTTCCCGCGTTTCCTTGAATGTCAAACTCGAATGACAGGAGGGACCTGTGGACTTGATGCAGTACTTTACTGCCCGAGCAAACGCGAGCGCAGGCCCGCAGCGGGCTTGTTCATCGTGATCCGTACCGCTTTCTTCATTTCGTCCTCGATGAGAGCATGGAACGATACGAAGACTGTGTGTACCTCGTGGTTGGCGGGTATGATGTAATTATAGCTCCTCGGGCCTTGTCCGAAAGCGCTTGTCTGCACTTTCCCTCTGTCGCAGCCAGATGAACCGGACAAGGCCTGCCGACGGGGCTCCCGTTCTACTATCATTTGCTGGTTTCTCTTTGCTCGGCCAGAAACCGGACACAAATTTCCAAGTCGAGAAATTCGGGAGACGTATACATACACAGGAGTACCTCAACGCCTCGCACTTATTCCCGTTAATGTGATCCATCTCTTCACTTCGGGTTGTTTGAAGTCGTCTTTGAGCCAACCTGCAAGTCATCTGACGTTACCATCGAAATCTCCGGGGCATTGACTGCCGTCTGGCTTCTGCTCAGGCTTGGGCACTGCAGACTCCCTTTTACCCGTGCGGTTTCTCCTGTCTTCGCCGGGTTTTTATCCGCGCCTACGGCGTAGGGTTATGTCTTGCAGCACCGATCTAAGCAATGCCTGGCCGTGGACAGCTTTCCAAGGCACCCTGCTATAGTAATTTGCAGGCCGGCCATCAGATGCCTTCCACTGCCCCACCCAGAAATTCTCTGGCCTTTTTCTCCCTTTCTCTCTCTTTTTTTTTTTGACCTTTTTTCTTTGCATGTCGAGTGACCTCGCTCGTTTCCCTGTCCCCTGCCCAGTTCAGGAAATTATCTCCTAGTGCCTGTTCTAGAAAAGTGTGGACTCCGGACGTCCCCCCACGCTGCTTCTCTTCCCATCCACTACTTGGGCTCACGGCGCACCCCTCCCCTTTCCCCTTCCCCAACCACGCCGCCGCACATTTCCCTTTCCCTCCCCGCCATTCTGGCTTCTTGACCTTTCCATCCTTAACATCGTCATGCCTTTTCGCTCCGACCAATTGGATGCTTCCATTTTCCCTGGCCGAACCCCGTTCTCCGTCCTCCCCGGGCCCGCGACACAGCATCTGTTGATGCCGGCCCTGCCTACTAACACCACACCCTTCTCCTCGCCCGGTTGGAACTCTTGGGATTGCCCTTCCTGGGCTGTCACTTTTCCTGGGGCACCCAATACTTCTCATCCATGCTCGTCGCGGGGTCCTCCAACATCCTCAAGATTCTGTACTACGGTATGCACACGCACGCACAGTACTACGTAGCGAAGCGCAGCGCAAACGGGGCGGTACACAAGCAGTACTGCCGTTCCACAGAGCTTGGTCAGGCCGACGTTGCTGATCTCCCTTCCCCGACTGTTCCGCCATCACGGTACGGTACTTGAACAGCCAACAAACAGCCTTTGGTTTTTTGGGGCCTTTTGATGACAGGATTGCTGAACCCACAATTGGGTGGTCCTCTTCCGAGTCTACTATCTTCCCGTACGTACTACGTAGTAGCACGTCGACGAAGGTCTGGTCACCGCAAGCGGCCGAGTAGTTAGTGCGATGGGGAAAAGCAAATATGCTCTCAATACTTGAATACGCACCACTGCTAGTTAACCGTTACTGAGATCTCAATGACCAACAAGCCTCTGCGCTAATCCTCAGAGCCAGGTTGAATCTCACTTTTGGAGAAGGCTTCTGAGTTTAGATGGTCAGTGGCCGCCCTACACCACCAGTGCGCATGGTTCTCCTAGTCGAATGGAACACCCAATTCATCCCCATGGGGATTGGCTACCTCTTGACTCTTTCCATTCATCCCACCTCTGACGCCCAGATGCAACCACTTAACCTTTGGGCCGCCGCGGAGAGACGTGCGGTGCTCGGGTAGGGAACAGCAAATCCAAGGAACATAGGACGCAGACAGCACACGATGACTTGTTTTCTTGGGTGCACCCCCACGGATATGGGACACAACACCCTCCCAGCTGTCTGTGGAGCACGGATTTCTCCCCGCTGGACGCATCGAGCATGACCATTGGTTGCCATCAATGCTGGGGGAGGACGCTACTTGGGAACCGGGTCAGTGACACGCCCCTTGTCCCTACCCTGGTCCGAGATGAAGTCCGCTGAGCACTCAGGTACTGGAACATGCTGAACGGCTCTAGAGTGTTTTAGTTGCCGTCAGGCACCCCTTGTATCCCTCGTTGGAATTTTTTACCTCATCCATCCTCCCCCAGAACAGACCCTACCTCGGTCACTTTGAAAGTATAAGAAAACGCCTTGTGCCGTTCTCCCACATATGATCTATGGACTTTGCCCTTGAACTTATTTCTGCCCGAGAAAAAGAAGTTGTTTGATCTGATCCCCCTTCGTCCTAAAACGCCTCCGGACTGTATCATCTTGCCTATCTCAACATCACTGTCGTGTCGTTGAATACACCTACCGTTCACCTTAACTCCAAGTACGATGCGATAGCGTCATCGCGCTTCATCCACGACTTCCCACAAACGCAAATTACCACATAATCAACCATATTCTACGGTCTTACCTCAGTCGAAACCATGCTTTCTTACGACTCCCCCATGTCTGTTAATGGACAAACCCCCAAGTCGCCTCGAGGACTCACAAACGGTGTGCAACAAGCGGTTGCGTCCAAGGCCCAGCCTAAAGTCCCTAGTGTTCCGACGTCCGCGAGCAACGGCGATCATGTCAATGGGTCCCTTAACACAAAATACCACCACATCTGGCTGGTTACGGGCCCAGCTGGCTGCGGAAAGACGACGGTCGCCGAATACCTGGCCCAGGCACTGAAGTTGCCCTACATCGAGGGCGACAGCGTAAGTCTATATCGCAACTTGCATTTTTAAACCCCAATCTGACCTGCGTGCAAAAGTTCCACCCCCAAGCGAACATCGAGAAAATGGCCAACGGCATTCCTTTGACCGACGCCGATAGATGGGACTGGCTCGTTGCCCTGCGGGAGGAGTCCCGCCACCAGCTCGCCGCTGGCTCTGACGGAGTTGTTCTCACTTGCTCAGCTCTGAAGCGCAAGTACAGAGACGTCATCCGGGTTGCCGGGTACTACGACCGCTCGATCCTTATCCATTTCATTTACCTGTCCGCCTCCGAATCCGTCCTCCTGCAAAGAGTGCAAGCTCGCAGCGCCGCCACTAACCATTACATGGGCGCCAACATGGTGCGCAGCCAGTTCCAGTCCCTTGAGCCCCCCATGGCCGACGAGACGGACGTCATCAGCATCGACGTTAGTCGTCCTCTGGAAGAGGTCGAGCGCGACGCCCTGGATAGCGTCAAGGCTATGATGAACGAGGAGCGCCAGCTGTGAATGTCCTCCACGGGAGCTTCTGTACAATCTTGGGTTTTGCAAAATCATCCTGCGGGATCACGGAGTTACTTTTCGAGGGTGGGGATAGAACTACGAAGCGTTGACTTTCGGTATATTTCATGGCGTCAGCATTTGGGATTCATGGTCATAAAACCGTTGGCTCCAATCGAGTCAGCTTTTGCATATGAAAGGGGGGGCTGTGTTCCCTTTTGGGGGGNACGGAGTACTGAGAACATGCGGCCTCTTGTCGTGCCAACTCATCGAGGCGCGACGCTTGTTTTCCCGCACGCAGTGTCAAGATGAAGCATGTCTTCTGGTCAGATGATGGCCATACATTCTTCATCCGCCAATATGGCTACTTTCGTAACAAGTTAGTAAGAATACAATAAACCTGACGAAGCATATACCCATACCACCTCCAGTTTCGATCCTACCTGCGGTGGCTAGTGCATATAGGCCACCACTTTCCTTCCCCTCCCCTAATGAGGCACCCTGCATCAGCGGAAAACCGTCGTCACTTGGCCGTTTTGGGGAATCTTTAGCATTGGCTGGCGTCAACTCGGTGAGGATGTGGAGAGCGTTCGTCCGTCATAACTGGGCTGTCATATTCCGCCCTTGTTCACCGAAGGGAAGAGAGGAGGAGAGGGAGGGGGGGGCGGTTCATCTACCTAGTCTAGCCACTAGTGCCCATTCCAATGCCTGTCAGACGTGCGTCGGGCAGCAGCATCTTACAGATGATCCCTCTCTCTGTTCTGCCTTTTGGAACCCCTTCCTTTTCATAACCAAAAACTTTGGAGGCGAACGCATCGGTGTCTATTTTCGTCTCGTCTTGTTCCGTCCCTCTGCGTCCTCGGGACCTTCTATCTACATGCTATGCAGGCCCGTCTAGGTAAATGTTGGTGAACCCCCCAGCCCATCCACACCAACTCCGCGTCACGCGGCGCGGACGCCGTCAGCCGTTCCAGCCTTGCTCGATACTCAGTCTCTAGGGGTGTATATTTATTTCTGCCACTATCTTCAGCTCGCGCGTGCATCATCTGAGGTGCATGACCATGACGTCGGGCTCTTCCACCACCCTCCGGATGACCTCGGCAGCGCGCGCCATGGTCGCGCCGTCCACGACCCGGTGATCGGCGCTCCAGCTGAAGTTGCAGACGTGTTTCCTGACCACCCTGTCCGAGCCGTCCTCGGCAAAGGCCGGCACGGCGCGCATGCGGCCGATGCCGAGAATGGCGACCTCACGGTCGACAATGACGGGCGAGAGGTAGGTGCCGCCGATGTTGCCAATGTTGGAGACGGTGATTGTGCCGCCACCCAGGTCCGCCGGCGTGAGCTTGCCGGCGAACGCGGCCTTTTGCAGGCGCGTGAGCTCCGAGGCGATGGAGATAATGTTGAGTGAGCCGACGTTGCGGATCACCGGGACGAGGAGGCCCGACGGGGTGTCCATTGCGACGCCGATGTTGTGCTGGCTGCGCATGACGAGGGACGGCTTCGAGGTTGAGGGGTCGAGGTCGACGCGAGCGTTGAGGATAGGGAATTGGTAGAGGGCCATGGAGACGGCTTTGATGATGAAGGGGAGGTAGGAGAGCTTTGCGACGCCGCCCTCGCCGCCGCCTACCTCGGGGGTGGTGGCCAGGACGCGGTTGAGGCGGGTGCGCAGCTCGACAAGGCTGGAGAAGTCGACCTCGTCGGCGTAGAGGAAGTGGGGGATTGTAAGGGAGCGGGTCATGGACTTGAACATTTGCTGTTGGGTGTTTGTGAGCGGGACCCGGGTCTCAACCTGTGCGGCCGGCGCGCCCAAGGCGGGGTCCGCTCCTGAAGGCGGGGCCGAGAGGGGCGTCGCCGTTGTCTGCGCCGCAGACTCGCCGGATTCGCGGTGCTTGATGAAGTTTTGCACATCCTCCTTGAGGACCCTGCCGTCCTTTCCCGTGCCTTCAATTTCTGAAATATCAACGTTCATGGCCTTGGACAGGTGTCGCACCGCTGGCGTCGCGAGCGAGGCGTGCCTGCTCCTTGACCGCGGGGTTTGCTCTGCACTTGCGGTCTGCGGTGGGGCCGCCGTTTCGTTTTGCGTTTCTTGTCTTGAGGGTTGCTGTTGTGTCTGTTCTTTTTGCGACGGTGCCGTCTGCTGCTGCTGTGCAGGGCTCTCCGGTGTGGTCGGCGCCGGTTCCGTCTCTGTCAGCGCCTCGAGGTCCTCCTTCTTGGCACCGCCCTGGATGTCGATGTCGACGAAAGGCTTGCCAACCTTAGCCATGTCGCCGGCGTCATAGTGGAGCTTCTTGACGACGCCCGAGAATCGGCTGGTGATTTCCACCGAGGCCTTATCGCTCTGCACCTCGCATAACGGGGAGAACTCCTCGACTCTTGCGCCTGGCTCAACGAACCACTGAATGATTTCGCACTCCACGATGCCTAAACAAAACCAAGCTTGTTAGCGACACCAGGAACAGGACTCCAAAAACTCTACGGTACTAACCTTCACCAATGTCTGCCAGGATAACAGGCTTGACGACCCGCAGATTCCGCGTGCCATGAAACCATCTGGAGGTGGAGGAGTCGTGGTGGACGCCGCCGCCGGCTGCCTTCGCAGCGGCCAGACGGGCCATGCTCCTGGAGACCTGCCATTGCGTCTTGACGACCCGCGAGCCACGTTGCAAAAACATCTTGGAGTGCGAATTTCGAAGTGAACTGAACAAGGAGAAAAAGAGGGAGAGGAAATTCACATTTTAGAATACACAAAACGAAGGGGGGGAGGAGGACTAGAAGTCTAGGGAATGTGCGAACGAACACCACAGGATGAACCGACGCGGCACTGTCTTTCCCCCAGAACTCGGCTATTCGCGGTGTTCGGTCATCGTTTCTCTTCTCCCCATGACACAATCTGAAATGCCCCGAGGGGCAGCAGCACCCATGGCTGCAGCATAGGGTGGCCCGAGACCCGCTCAGCCAATTCGGTGGTTCAATTCAAAGAGCGTTCCCCGCCTCACTCGGCTCCCTTCGCATTGGCCCGGGTCCTGCTTAAGCCGTCGAGGTCCCTGTGGCTTGACGATGTTGTGGCGTATAGCTGCATGGCCGACGACGCGGATGTTGGGGGAAATGTGGCGTTGAATTTTTCTAAGCTATTGTTTACTGGAGACAGAGAAACCACAAGCTCTGGTCGACGTCGTACACTTTCCAACCATCCTTGACTCATCAGACGCAATGGCTCCAATCACACCATTGCGCACAATGGCTTTGTCCATGGGTCCCTCGAGGAGGCTCTTCTCATGCACTGCCTGCTCATGGAGGCGGCACCTGAGCACCTCCCGTCCATACCTCGCCGACAAGCCCCCGGCACCGACACCGGCACCGGGCGCAGCGGCACAGGAGCCAGCGAAGCCCGACCTCCCCGGATCCGCCATCCACGCCCCGAGAGCCTACGGCAAGAAGATCAAGAACTTCACGCCGGAGCCTCTGCCGCGTCCCATCGGCATGGCGCACCCGCCGCATCCTGAGGACAACTCGGGCGTCGACAGGCGGTCGCTGAAGCAGCGCCGGGACGATTTCGTCGATTACGACAAGCACCTTGTGCGCCGGAAGGAGCTGTGAGTGCCCTCTGTTCTTCGGCATAATTCGAGGTGAGCCACGCTGACATGACCATCCTCCCGACAGCAAGGAGAAGATGGCGCGCCCCTACTTCCGCGACTGGCGGAACATGCAATTCCACGAGGGCAAGTCTTTCATCGCGCCACCCCTGCCCTTCAAGGCCGAAGCCTCCCTTTTCTTTCCAAACTTCGTCGGCGAGACGCTGGACAAGAGCGCCAACAACCCGCGCGACACGACGCGCACCCTCCTCAACCGCGTATCGGTCGTCGCCGTGTACAGCAGCAAGTGGGCCGAGGACCAGGTCAAGACCTTCATATCGGCCGAGGCGAACCCGGCGCTGCACGAGCTCATCGCCAAGGCACCCGGCCGGTCACAGGTCGTGCAGGTCAACATCGAGGACAACTCGTTCAAGGCGTGGATCGTCAAGCTCTTCATGAGCAACCTGCGCAAGCAGATCCCTGAGCACAACTGGGGCAAGTATTTCCTGGTCCCTCGCGGCATCACGGACGAGATCAGCGAGTCCATCGGCTACCTCAACAGCAAGGTTGGGTACGTCTACCTGGTCGACAACCTCTGCAGGATACGCTGGGCCGCCAGCGGCTCCAGCAAGCCCGAGGAGCGGGATAGCTTGGTTAAAGGCATGAAACTGGTCCTCCACGAGTGGAACAAGAACGAGAAGGCTGCCCAGGAGGCCGCGAAGCTGAAGGCGGCGGCAGAGGGTGAGAAGCAGAAGGCGACAGCATGAATGAGATGGGAATGCGAAACGCAATTTTTCGGGTTGGCTTTGTGAAGCCGAAGTATACGGCGGCCAGGTCATGACCTTCTGTCTGTAAGATACCCGTGTTCTTTTTAGTGTACAATATGCACCAAGGATACCCTCAATTCGAGAAAAGCAACCAAAGCAAAACAACGATGAACCAGAATCCCACAAACGCCGCCGCATTCCCGTATGCCGGTAATTCTTCCCACCAAAAAGTTCGTAACGGCTTGTTGTGACACGATTCCAAAGCATAACCAAACGTCTGACGTCGAACAATTCATCTCATCTCAAAGGGGCCGTGCCCCCTTTTCCTACAAAAACCACCAAAAGAGGAGGAAGCATACGGCGATGAAAATGCCCATGATAATGCCGTCGCGGCGTTTCTTGGCCGAAATGCGGCCGATCAGGCTGTTGAGTCCGGGCACCTGGCTGGCGGCCATGGTGATTCGGCGGTTGATGCTGGCCAGGGTCTCGCGTTGAATGTTGAAGCTGTCCTGGACGGCATAGGCCTGCGAGAGGACGCTGTCCGCCATATTGTGGCTGTTGTCGATACGGCCGCGCTCGGCGAGCATGTACTCCGCCTCGGCGGCCTCGGGGTTGTTGGCGCGGTACTCGTCAATATCGGAGCGGACGTTGGTGAGGAGGTGTGCGCGGTCACGGGCTTGGGAAAGTGTGTTGCGGAGGCGGATGAGATCACGCTTGTGCTCGGCGAGCTTCTCGCGAAGCAGAGCGAGATTGTTCTGCTTGAGGGCGGATGAGGTGAGTGTCGCTTCCGAATCGAGGAGGCGCGCAAGTTGCGAGATGACGTTCTCACGCTGGAAGCTGATGTTAGCTCGGAGCTTAAGGCTCTTGGAGGGTTGGGCGGTCCGCCCAACGTACTCTCTCGAGGAGATCTTGGAGTTTCGCTTCTGTTGTCCTTTCCTCCTCGGTGGGCTTTGCCGGTATGTCTGAGACCGTCGAGAATTGGGAGTAGGTGTGAAATAACGTCTCTGTCTATAGCACGGCACACGGCGGATGTCAGGGAAACCTGGTGGAGAAGAGGTGATGCTGAGAGGGTCATATGTACCTGTGTTTCCAGACTCCGTGCCTGTTGCCGTAGCTGGGCCCAGCCCGTATTGCCCGAAACCGCAGCCATGCTGCCGCGACGTTGGATGTGATTTGTGTCTGTGTTGTTTACCGGTAAGCTTTCAAAGTCAAGGCGTATGGTCGTCTTTCGATGGGCCAAGGTATGTCCGCGTGTCCGGGGGCTGTCGGCAGGGACCAGATGCAGCAGGGAGGAGCTCGGCGTTGCGTGGACCGTGCGCACCGAGCGATTATGTAATTGCCGATGAGTTGCACAACGGACCGGTGGCTTGGGGAAGTTGCATGTCTACAATGTACAACAATAATGTCGATGGTTCATAAACACTTATAGTGACCTTTCAAACTCTGTGGAAAGGCTTGGATGCATGTGGTTTTAACTCATTTCTAGAGATAAGATGTCTAATAAGTTCTCACTAGATAAGAGGTGCAACAGATATAGACCTAGGATAGTTAATGAAATTGGTAAGAATCGAACTTTGACTTCAGATTGCGCCTTGCATCTGCGTAGAGCTGATTGTGCTCTTAAAGCCTCGCCATTGGTACTATACTCATCTTGACACCCCTACAATCGTTCATGCCAAAGGTGTTTCGAAGGGAGTCAATAATTCGGTGAGCATCGGTGAAGATAACCCTTTCGGTGAGCGTCGGCGAAGCGATTCCGTGGCCGGGACGCTAACGCCCAGCCCACCTTGAGACCGGCCAACATCCAATCACAATTCCTCGCCTGCCCCGTCAGTGCATTTGGTACGTACCTTTTTTTTCTCGGGAAGGCCCTAAGGACCACAACCAACTTTTTGGTCACGCACATTTCGCTTCAAAAAAACCTCGATCTCGCCTTTCTCACGACGTGTCGATACTAACCCAGATATCCAGCGCCACCCCCCATATCAGACAAGATGGTGAGTGAACCCCCTTTTCGCTCCCGCTTGAACTCGCGATCGCCCGAATAGCACGAAAACGTCTTTTTCTCCGAAAAGATTTCGATACCCCGCGCCCGAAATACACCCTGCTACACCCTCCGACCCCGAGAGAGAAATAATCCACACTCAGGACAAGAACACTTCCACTGACGAGAATTTATCATGTCGCAGTCGTCCGGAAAGGTCAAGGCCAGCCAGCTCTGGAACAAGAACAAGGATGAGTTGACCAAGCAACTTGGTGAGCTCAAGACCGAGCTCGGTCAGCTCCGCATCCAGAAGATCGCTTCTTCCGGCAGCAAGCTGAACAAGATGTGCGTGTTTTGAACCAAGGCTCCCGTTCCCGAAGAAGGGTTTTTTGGACCGATCAGAGGGAACAATTGAGAACGAGGAACATCAAAAGAACTGACCGATGAAATTTTTCTTGCGTACAGCCACGACATCCGCAAGTCGATCGCCCGCGTCCTGACCGTCATCAACGCCAAGCAACGCGCCCAGCTCCGCCTGTTCTACAAGAACAAGAAGTACGCTCCTCTCGACCTCCGCGCGAAGCAGACCCGTGCCATCCGCCGGAGGCTGTCCGAGAAGGAGGCCTCTGCCGTCACCGAGAAGGCCAAGAAGCGCACCGTCCACTTCCCCCAGCGCAAGTTCGCCGTGAAGGTCAGTCGAACCGAGATGTCGGTCCCCGGGACATGGAAAGTAGAAGAGACGAGAGAATATTGTACGAGTTGAAGCATGTCACTGGTCATGAACTGGCGGTGTCATTCTTCACATTCTGCTTCCCGTCTCCCCTTGAACCATGTTCCTCAGACCAAGTCACCAATCAAAAGGAGGGGATGAAAGGGCTAACAAGTCAAATAGGCTGCTTAAATAACCAACCGCGTCCTGGGTATCTAGGGTTGGGGATGAGGAACTACGAAAATGGAAACGGAGGCGTAACACGTTTTTGGCACACGGGGATCCCGAATTACTCGATGATGCATTGCATGGTCACGGAGGGAAATTAAAGGGTTTTTTGCGCTTTCGTTCATCTTTCCCCTAAAGTGTGTGCTGCGAACACCAAAAAATGGATTTCTCTCTTCAAAGACTGGGCATGGCAACAGAAAAGCAAAACGCGGAAGGATGGCTTGATGATTCCTCTGTCTTTTCCCGTCTTCCCCCTTGTTGTCTTGCGGGAGGTCGAGAGAGATCTTTAAACCCCCGAGCGTGTCGGTAGCATTAGAGCTGCCAAAAATGTCAAATGGGGCCCAAAAGATGTCCCGACTTCAAAAAGTTAACCCCTCGTTTCCCATAATGTGGTCATCAGCATGCCTGTCTCATCATTCATTGAATGTCTAGTTTCGTGAAATCGACTTGAACGGCCTAGGTTCGCGATTTCAATTCTTTTCTCCCGGTTCAAGGATACTCAATTATGGGCTTGAAACTGATGACTCCTTGTTCTGGGGTCTCTGCTCTACTCATTTTCCGCCACTCGTCTCTTGGTTTCTACTTTCTCTTCTGAACCTTCGTCAAGATGAACAACTCCAATTAGGTGTTGCCGCTGTTCCACAAAGTCTTTCTCTAGTCTATGCTGCCGCTCACAGGCTCTGCTGCATTTCTTTGCTGTGGACGTCACGATGACTATGCTCGTCATCGTCGCCGCTTTGACAGCTTTGAAGCGCAAGACCACATCGCCACATCGCCACATCGCCAAATCCACTTGATCATAGATGACTAAAATTATCAATTGTTACACATTTTCCTGAGTTGCGGCTGCTGATAGATTCCATCCGTGGGAGGATCGAAGGATCTCCTATGTAACATTATTTTCATGGTACATGTTGCTGGCGTATTCGTACCATGTCCCGTCTTATGCTGGCCGCCATGCCCCTGGTCTTAGGTTTGCAGCTGTCGTATTCACATGTTTAAACCCTACTCACGTCACGTCAGTCCATGTTCTCCCACATCCGCTGCCTTTATTCGCTGGGTTTTATACCTGGTCGTCTACATAACAAAGATCCCAACCAGCGTGACACGACAGACGGAACCAGTCATCGGGGCACGGGGAACCGGGAGGTAGGGTTCGGACTTCGCGATGGTACAGCAGTTCATTACAGGCTTGGTGGCTGCTGGAGACGATTGCCCTTTAGTGGTCAGGTACCAAACAGAGAGGAACCCTTACCGTTGTTCTTGGAGATATTGTAATTTAGTAGCTGCATTGATGCTTATCTTGTCACCAGTGTGGCCCTGCCCATTACGCATCGATCCCATATCCCCGTTTACTTGGTATAGGTAGTGAGAATAGACAGTGCATCACGTATGAGTACACCTAGCTACCTGACATAGAAGCATTACTGACTGATGCATGCAGGACAAAGTTTTTTGACTGGCTAAGACTTGATAGTACGGCTAATTCCACGTCGAAAGGTTCAACCACCGACGGAATGTGGTACCAAACTGCGCAACACACAATCATAGGTAGAATTTATGCTAACCCGCCCGACCTTGTGAGCAGACAGACTACTGCAGAGAGAAACGTACCAAATACGGCCACAGATGGAGAAGGAGGCAAGCAGAGGGACAAGAATCAGGAGGAAACCAACGCTGAGGTGAGGGGTTAATGTTAAGGGGAGAACCGCGATGGCCCCTCGCTGGGGACCTCGCACCGCTCTGTCACAACCGACTGAGTTCAGAAACCTCGCTCGAGAAATCACGATCCGAACTAAGACCGATCACAGGACTCACCTCAGCCCTCCCCAAACTTTGTCTGAATATCCTGCCCTGCGAGTCATCCACCCCCCAACAGAAGGTATCTCAATCTCCCCACCCCGCGACATAGAGCGGCTGACCTACATCACGATCCATTATACAAGGCCCATCGTAAGGTTCATTCGAGCCTCGAGAGCATCGAGCCTCGAGAGCATCGAGCTCTGTTCCGCTGCCCCGTTCATCAAGCCGCCCTTCTCTCTGTCGGGAAGTGAGCACCGAACTGCGCGGCACGACTTGCAGAATCCTACAGCACCCCAGAGCCCGCCCCTCGTCACAAGAACCTATACTTCACCTCAGACCACCAGAAACGGCGCCACCCAAGGTTTTCCAATTCCCAGATTGAAATCACCCGTATGGCCATGAAACTCAGAACATCACAAACACGCCCTGTCCACAACACTAGGCCCTCTTCCGCCATGCTTCGCACACCCCTCTTCCGCCCCCAACAAGCCGCAGTTTTCCGTTTACCGAAGCAGTACGAAACCTTCGAGCCCCGTGCCAACAAAAGGGGTGGATTGTACCGCATCTCGAAAACCACTCTCGCGTTTGGACGGCGAGGGCCCTACCGATGCAGGAGTCATCCCAACGTACTTCGCCTCTGGAAGGAACATCAAGACACATCACCCTGATCCGTCCAGTCGTCGGAAGCGGCCATATGCCCATCTGTCCTCATTCTCTTCTGTCCTCACGCAAAGATGAAAGCGCACGGCAACACACGGACACGTCTACCCAACGATTACTACCACCAACGATCAGATCACAACACCCAGTGCGAACACCTCCTCAGCTTGGGACACCTGGGGTTCAGTCTCATCAGGCCGACGCAGCCAAAACAGCAGATGCGGAAAAAGGTGAGGGAAAATAGAAAGGGGAGGTGGCGGTACATCATGTCCGCCCACGCTTCCACCGTTCTACCAAACTTTACGAAGGCGACACGCCGTAAGTGACCAAGTGTTACCTCAAAGTTTCTACGTCGGACCCAGATATTTCACGTGCCAATCCGTTCATCCTATGATAGCTGACGTCCAAGATCGTCTTATACTGACTGATATACGTCGGCCATCATTTCTATCATCACAGCCAAGGAACGTCTAGGTACATAGATAATATATGCCATTTCGCCGCTTGGATCTTTTCCTCGTCCACCGGTTCGTTCGCCAGAGGCAATCGATAATATGTGTAATGTGACTTTTGAGGGATACTCGGTATTTGTATTCCAACGGAGAGACCGCAGCTACGGATCACGGGAGTATCGAGAGCAAGTGTTTCGTACAATGATCTATTTTACTCGGTAATAACATGAAGCAATCCCAAATGGGTCCAAAGGGTGGCCCTAGTAAGCCATTATCCCCAAGAAGTAAACCTATTCCCCCATTGACACTAAAAGCCAACACTTCCTTTCCTTCTTGGATCGGTTTACACCCCCAACACCGGAGCCGAAAATACCCGTCCTAATCCATCCTGTACAAACGCCAGTTTAAGAATTCCGTTAGCCCCTGGGTATCTCATGAGACATTAACATGAAGCCCTGTCGACCACACGCGAAGTGGCCCCCTTCCCAAGTGACCGAACCAATATATCCCTGCCGTTATGTTCATTTCGTGTTTGAGCTTTTCGTGACTCTACTGCCCTTGACTTTTCTCCCGGTCTGAGAATTGTCGGAGTCCTGATCCGCCGGTGCCGCTCCAGACGCGGCGTTGTGCTTCTGGTGAGTCTTTTCGTGTCTCCGCTTCTGATCTAGCCTGTGAAAGTCCTTATCGCAGTAGCTGCATTTGAACTGGCCCTTCATATTGTGCGTCTTCCGATGCTTCGACAGATTAGATGATTCCCCGAACCTCTTATGACAAATCTCGCATTCAAGAGGCTTTTCGCCTGTATGCGTTCTCATGTGCATAGCTATACGAAGATCAATAATTGCTCCTCAGATTTGGTTCACTTTACTCACTTAGAGCGCTCTGCTGCTTGAAAGCCATCTGGCAGCCAGGAAACGTGCATAGCCAAGGCTTCTCTCCGGTATGGGTCCGCATATGTTGAGCAAGTGATTGCTTTGCAGAAAGCGGAAGGTTGCAGATGTGGCATTTGACAGGCTTGACTGAAGGCAAGTTAGAAACCAATGCTGGCAGAGCGACAGAGGGGATAGACTCACATCCAGTATGTGTTTGCAAATGACGTTCCAATTTGCTCCGCTGCGCAAAGACTCCATGGCGATTGCAGTTATGCCATTGACACTCGAAGCCAGTACCTGTCTTCGGAAGACCCGCAAGATGAGCCTCTTTACAGTGCTTCTGCAACGCCTCGTCGTCTTCGAACAACATATTGCACAAAACGCCAGATCCCGCAACCCACTTGCACCGGAACTGTTCTGCTGTGACTGGGCTGAAATCAGTGGCGGCCGTGTTCGGGGTCTCGGGCAGTGAAGAGGCTGTCTGAGGCCTCGACATGGGCGAAGCAGTCGAGGAACTCCGATTATGGGGCGTTTGCGCTGCGACATGAATAGTGCTGGGTGTCTTTGAAAGGTGAAACGCAGGACCCATTGCGGAAGCCGGTTCAACTTGTTGAGGCATGACCTGGTAGTGCGTGTTTTGCATAGCTTGGACACAAGGAATTAGTTGCTGAGGATGTTCTTGCTGAACATGCTCGATCCAAGCTGAAGGGTCAGCGCTGAAATCAAAATCGCATTTGACATAGTTCGCTGACATGCACCAGCCTTCCTGACCTGGATGGGTGTGCGAATGGTGGAACAGGGGGCACCTGTCAGGCACGTGGTCGGGCGATATGTTGGTTAGACATGGACGTACGCAGCCCGACCCATCGCCATTAGCGTGCATTTGGACGATATGGTGGCTCAGAGAGAGGAACTGCGCCGTCTCATGGAATGGCACGCCCATATTCGGGATGCCCGAGAGATCATCGGTGAGGTGACTGAGGTCAAAATCATTGCCCATACCCAGCGACTGGGTCGTCATGGTACGCTGCAACTCGTCGTTGGAGAGATATAACTGACCAGGGAAAGGTTGAGATGCGTACGGAAACGAAGCAGCGGTGATCTGGTTATGAGGCAAGAGAGTCTCTCCACCAATAGATGCCAGCACTCCAGCAACTGCCTGTTCCGCATCTGACATGGAGCCGGCCAGACATTCGACGTCTGTACATGGCGTAGCTGCCACATGGCAGTCATCGTCGTCGCAAACTTGGCTGCACTCGATATCGTGGCATATGTCGTGCTCATCGCCACATTCGCTAATGGTGCAATCTTTGCAGTCGTCGCTACTACACGCCGCGGTGGTAGTACGGGGGCTGGAGACATTGGCATCCAACATGCTTGGCGACATTGGAGAGAAGACGCCGGGTGACAGGCAAGCGTTGTCAAGGTGGAAGTTGCTGGGTATCGTCGAGACGCTGTGGTGTCGTTTTTTGAACAGCTGGGTCAAACTTCTGGGATGGTTGTGGTTGGGTACTGGATGATGAAGGTTGTTGTTACCGGTGCCAGTACAAGCAGTGTGATCGTACTTGTTGTCTAGGCAAGACTCGTCGTGGGAGTTCGTCATGTATTGGTTGTGGGCGTCGTATGGGTCATTGTAAGTGACAGCAGGGTCGATATGGGAGTAAGCCATCAACTCGTAGCCGTGGGCGTCGAAGTTTATCGTGCTGAGTCCATCATTTTGGTCGTCCATAGCTTCTGCGAGGGGACAGAAATGACTTCAGAGTAGGCAGTGCCCTTGGCGCGGGTTCCACGAGGATCGTCGGTTGGCGGGCGGCTTGGGCCACGGGCTGATGGAAGCTTCTTGGAGATGGAGGTCGTAAAACAGAGCCGCAAAGGTAAGGCCAGGCTGGACGGCTGGAGTCGGAGAAACCTCTTGATATCCGGGTGTGAGGGGAGGGTATGTGTAGTATCCGCGTGAAGGCCCAGTAATGTTCAGATGATATGGGGGCCAGAGCGGTGCATAAGTTAAAATATAAGGGCAAGGTTGGGGAGTGGGATGGAGGCTTGAAGAGAAGCGAGGCGAGGCGAGACACGGCGTGTTACCCGTTGACAAGGCTTGGGAGTCAGGAACCCGAGAATTCAGAAATTGGATTGGACTAGGGGAACCACCTGGTTCCTCTCCATGGGCAGGAGCAGTTTTTGGTGGTGTCCTCCACGCAACGGTGTGGGCAGGCGGTGTTGCTGCTTGCTGGCAGGCGCGATGTCCAGGTGCGGAACGGCGTGAGAACCTTGATGGCCTCTGGCGCGAAAATGCGGTCTCTCTCAGTCTGGTGACGGAGGGGCTAAAGTTGCCAGCGTAACACTGGAAATCCCTGTCGATCCTCGTCAAACACTTTACAAAAATGCAAATGTGATCCAAGACAGACATACCGGCTAATGCGAGTGGATGGCGTGTATGGTTGCCATGCGTTTTTTTCTTTTCTCTCTTCTCCTTTGTGTTGATGTGACGTTGAGAGACTCGATCCTTTCCCAACACCCTGGAAGTCTCCTCTCCTTAATATACTGTTCAACTCGAAGGTAGGCCCCGAATCCATCGCGAGCCAAACTTGTCCTGAAACCCAATTGATATGGAGCGACAGACTCCTGAGGCCGCACCGTGAGTGTTCTCTCCTGCCACCATCTGTGTTCTCTCTGAGTGTTCGCGACGGATGATGACTCCAAAAACACTTCCTGGCTTCCTGACTTCTGAGAGGCTGATGGCGTGGGGTGCAGGACCCACCAGAGGGAACTGTAATCACTGGCCCGTGGTTGGCGATTTGACCCACCGCTGTGCCCTTTCTCAGCTGATGAGCGACTTGTCATTGGTTAGGTCTTAGTTCAGGGTTCTTCGTGGCATGTGTACGTCAGCAAGTTCCGGGCCACATGGGGAGCGTTGCTTCGTCGTAGGACAACTGTCTGGCTCGTGCTCAAGCTCATCCCAACTGCGATGCCTTTTTGTCAGATGAGGCTCAAAGTAACCTGGGACAAAAAAATTGACAAGGCAAGCGGAGGTAGGGCCAGGTTACACGAGAGAGTTTCCAGTTGCTTTTTCGGCCAAACTCGAGAACCCCTAGGGGCGACTCGTCATTTTCACACGAGAACAGCGGGAACAATGGCTCAGATCAAGACCAAAGACTAAAGAACAAAAATGAAAAATTGGCCCTTCGATCAGCCACCGCGCGTTCCTCCTCCGAGTGTTTGGCGTCGCCTAGTGTCGGCAAAGGCGCGCCTGTTGCCGAGCTTCAGTCGACATAAGGTATTTTAGCTTACGGCCACATTCGGATGGTTCGTCGGACAATCTTAACGACTTGTCTGTATGTCCTCTATCCAGACCAGATCGGAGCACAAATACTACCGGGCGATCATTAAGCCAGGACTAAAGAAGACAGGTCATACAGATAGAGTTGACCAAACTTTAACAAGTCACGCGCCCGAAGTGCTTGCATCCGCATGTCTGGGTACTAAAACTCGACCAAGATGCCACGCATGAGGCCATCCCGTCGCCACGACAGTGATCTAGTCCAGGCGGCACTTTTTGTTGGCCGCGGCCTACACTATAAAGCCACAACTTTCGTTCCGCTATTTCAAAAAAAAATTAAAGTTCATTCCCAGAGACTCCGGATATATGTTGAATATCATTGCCCTTCCGACGCAGAGTGGTCCAAAAAGGCGTCGATTTGAGTGTTTACTTGCATTGCAGGTGAAATCCTCAGGCAAACAACGCGCACGCCAAACAGTTCGCTTGCAGCTCGTACTCGATCTCGGGGGCTTGCCGTAGCCGCCACCTCCGTCGGACGACTTTAACTTTTCGCCCGTAGTAAGACTCGATCCGTCCAATCTCATGCCCAAGTTGAAAATTCCCCAAACACCTTTTCCTGAAAAACGAGACGCTTAATGATGGAAGAGGCGAATGTTCTGCTCCACGAAAGTAATACCGAGCTTCTCGGCGGTCTCAAAAACGGCACCATCGTTCTGGCTGCCGCCAGGGGCTGCGATGTACTTGACACCGGATCGAGATGCGCGGAAGACATTGTCAACGAAGGGGAACTGGCATGTGTTAGAAGGTTTACGGTAATTGCAGGACTCGCTTCTACTTACGAAGGCATCGCTTGAAACGGCAACGTTGGTCAACTTGCCCAGCCACTCTTCCCTCTCAGCGTCCGTGAAAGCGGGCGGGACCTCATCAAAGACGGCTTCGAACATCTCACGTTCCGCGCCAGACTTGGGAAGCTCGCCGCTGACCAGCAGGTCAATGGCGTTGCTCTTGTCCGGGCGCTTGGTGCCCTTCTTCCACTTGATGCCGAGAACACGGGGGTGGAAGCGGAGCCACCAGTTGTCAGCCTTGTCACCGGCAAGACGAGTGCAGTGGATTCTAGACTGCTGACCGGCGCCAAGGCCAATGACCTGTCCATTGTAGGCGTAGCACACTGAGTTGCTCTGAGTGTACTTGAGGGCAATGGTGGCGACGGTCAAATCCCGGAGGGCGGCCTCAGACAGAGGGCCAGACTCCTTGGGGGTAATAATTCTGTTGAAGGACTTGGGGGAGATCTCGATGTCATTGCGGTGCTGCTGAAGAGTAACACCGTAGACGGTTCTGGTCTCGGTCTTGGAGGGGACGTAGTCGGGGTCGATCTGCAGGACGAGGTACTTGCCGCCCTTCTTCTTCTTCAAAATCTCAAGAGCAGCGGGCTCGTATCCAGGAGCGATGACACCGTCAGAAACCTCCTTGGAGATGATGCTTGCAGTGGGAAGATCAACAACGTCACTCAGAGCAATGACATCACCGAAGCTGCTCATGCGGTCGGCGCCGCGAGCACGAGCGTAGGCCTGGGCAAGGGGAGAAGACTCAATGCCCTCGATGTCGTTGACGAAGTAGACCTTGCGCTCCTCCTCGGTTAGAGGAGTGCCAATGGCGGCACCGGCCGGGGAGACGTGCTTGAAGCTGGCGGCAGCGGGCTTTCCCAAGGCCTGCTTCAGCTCCTTGACGAGGGGCCAGCTGTTGAGGGCATCCAGGAGGTTGATGTAGCCAGGGGAACCACCAAGAACCTTGTAAGGCAACTCGCCGCCGCTTACGAAGGCAGCGGCGGGCTTCTGGTGGGGGTTGGCGCCGTAACGGAGGGCAGCGTACTGCTTGCCGTCGGCAGCATACTGCTTACGGAAGAAGTCGGAAATGGCAGCGTCGTAGTCGGCAGTGTGCTCGAAAGCCTTGAGGGCGTAGCGGTTGCGGCTGGCTTCGGTAATCTCTCCGGCCTCGAGCTCCTTAAGGAACTCGGCGTAGTCGTTGGGGTCGCTGAGGATTGTGACGCGGCTGTGATTCTTAGCGGCGGCTCTGATAAGGGTGACGCCACCAATGTCGATCTCCTCGACAGCCTCAGGGACGGTAACGTTGACCTTAGCAACGGTGTCCTTGAAGGGGTAAAGGTTGCAGATGACATAGTCGACCTTGTTGATGTTCTGGTCGGCCAGATCCTTCTCGTCGGACTCGAGGTTTCTCGCTAGTATTCCGGCGTGAACGGCGGGGTGCAGAGTCTTGACACGGCCAGCCAACATCTCGGGGGCCTTGGTAATGGCGGAAACGTCCCTAGAAACGACAGTCCCAATTAGCTCCGGGTCGCATGAGAAACAGAGATGTCCGATGGAGGGTTGCGACTTACTCGACGGGGAAGCCAGACTCCCGGATCATCTTGGCGGTACCGCCAGAGGCAAGAATGCGGACATTCTGCTGGTTCAGGCCCTTGGCGAGGTCCAGCAGACCCGTCTTGTCGTAGACGGAGACGATGGCAATCTTCTGACCCGACATCTTTTACTTTTTTTGGTGCTCTCGCAACGACAAATCCTGAGGGACGAGGAAGAATTGTTGTCTGAGAGAGGGGTAAAAAGAAAAAGACGGATTGGGGAGTCAAAAAGAGGAGAAAGGAACACTGGAAAAGCAAAATTTTTGCCCTTGCGCGATGATGCGTTGTGGGTGGGAGGAGGATGCGCGCAAAATCGGGTTCCGATCAAGGAGGGGGAGGGGCAACGACGAAAAAAAAGTTGGGCTACTCGCGGGGTACTAGTCATGCTTCATTCGTCACCGCGAGAGACGATGTATTTTTCAGGTAACCTGCCCCACGTCGCATTGAACCTCGTTGGAGACACGACGGTGCATTATGAAGGAAGAGGAAACACATGCGACAACAGTGACACTGGCCGGTGCACCAACCCCTTCCCTTGGTAAACCCGTTGTGTCGAGGTCGGACAGCTTCAAACGGAGTCGTTACCTGCGATCGAGCACGCTCAACATGTTCATCCGCTCAGCAACTGATTGCTCGTAGTGCTTGTTTCAACGGGCAACCTTGTATGTGTTTCGAGACGTACGACCTAGAAAGGAGCGGTTTTATTTTTTGTCGGTCAACTTCAAGTTAAATTGGGGGCAGGAGGGGCAAGCGTTAGCCCGTACAGTATATTTCCTCTTCCTTGATATGGAAACAGCAAAGAGTTTGCAAAAGGAATCGCGGTTGCGGCTATTGGTCCGGCGTTATGCTGGCTTTTCTTAAGGCTTGAGCAGGTGGAATTGGACCTTCCTGTATCCATCCGTACAGATATGGCCTTGTCTGTGGTTTGACCGACCTGTCTCGGGCCAATGAACCCCGCCCCCGCTGTGGCACAGGGCTGCTATCGGTTTATCATGGAAGGAACGAAGATGAACAAGGGAGCACAGCCAGCCACTTAAGACAGGGGGAGAGACACGGGGCCCTTGCCTGCTGATGCGCCTCAAGTGGTGTTGCTGCTAGCGCTAACGTCCAGTGTGGCCCCCAGGACTCCTCATCCGCCGGGGTTGGATGGCTGTTCAACGTCGCAAGTCTTGGCTTCATATTGATAGACGAGGTTACCTTACGCGGCCACTCTGTTTCCCCGGCTAAAACGCCAATCTCCTCCTCTCAACCTTCCTTCCCCGGCCTCACGACACGCGAATGTTTGTTATCTGCATTCAGGCTTCCTAGTCACCTCTGGATCAGTGAAATCATTACAGCGCCCACGAAAACCTGATATCATAGATCGTACCCGGATCGAACCTACTTTTCACACCGTCAAACAACCTTGACGTACTTCCACCCGGCGCCGAGCCTCCACCCTCCGCACGACCGCACACCCTCCGAACGACTCGCGCAGACGGAACGACTCGCCACCCGCGCCGCCCGTTGATCGAAACCGCACAGCGTACCGAACAGATACCGAAAACGACCCGCCGCGATGGGCTCCGTCTGCGGCAAGGAGAAAGACGACAACTTCACGTCCCCGGGCCGTCCCCTAGGCACTGCGCCTCCACCCCAACCGAAGACCGCACCCATCCCCGCCAGAGTCGGCGGTCCTCCACGGACGTTGGGAGGCAGCAATCCCTCCGGAGAGCAATCCGCCGACGCCGCCGAAGCCCGGCGCAAGGCTGCAGAGGCAGCGGAGGTGAGCCCGATACCCTTTTCCCTCTTCGCAATAGAACCCGCTGCGCAAGACGAGACAAAAAGTATGCTGACAAGATATGTCGATGACAGGCGCGGGCAAAAGCCGCAAGCAAATCGACCGGGAAACTGTCCTCGCAGCTCAACGCGCAAAAGAAGCAGACTCAGAGTGACCTGCTCAAGGACGCTAGCGCCCAGCAGCTGAGACAGCGGGACGCCGACGCCGCCGCTGAGGCGAGGACATATAACTAGACTTTGGACGAGGAGCGGAGGGCATTCTCCTGAAGATTGCATAGGTGATGTCTTTCATTGGGCGTGTTCTTCTTTCTGCATCGTTTTCGACTATACCTCTAAACATTCTTGACATAAGTGGCGCTTGGTGGGGAAGCAAGTATTTATTCTGTTAATTCTTCACGACTTTAAATACCCCTGACAGTCCGTCTGTGGGTTTCTTGGGACGTATGACTGAGTTGAGCATTCTCTACCTGATATTGGTTTTTCAACTCCATAGTCGCATGCGCACGACAGGCTCTAGACAGGCATATTGAATCTTTGAAATTGGCTTTCGTTTTCTGCCCGCGCCTAATGTATTGTTTGAGGTCAAGTATCAACTCCTAATTGCTCCTGCTATTGTTTTCGAAGCGAACCTCCCAGAGTCCCAGCGCCATCACGACATCAGATTAGAGCACAAGTTCAATATACTACAAGTAACACGCGAACACTCGCCTTATACAACATTATATCGTCCAGAAGCCGGAGCACGGCTGTCAGCGGTAGCAGCAGCCACAGCTCCCTCGCTAAGCAGTCGGGTAAGCTCGGTCATGGCGGCACCCACCACGACCTCAGTGTCACCCTCAACGAGAATGTACAGCTTAGGGTCAGCACCGGGCGGAACCTCTTTGCCAGCCGGATAGAACGTGCCCTTCGTCGTGATTGACACACCCGTAGCCTCCAGAATCTTGGCGACATTGGTTCTGTTTGTGACGGCCCATCTAGCCTTCTGCGGGAAGTCGTTGATCTCAAGAGTAGCATGGTACGCGCCAGCATCCGGGCCCTTGTTGTCAATGGGCTGGCCCGAACGAAGCTGCCCAGCCTTGCCGAGGCGTTCGTTGATGTTCCGGATTGCCGCGCTGACTGCATCAAGAGGCTGCTTGCCACCGGCGGCCCCTCTAGCAGCTGGCGCGTCTTTGGTTCTGGCATCTGCCTCGGGCTTGCTAGCGTCACGGGACACAATCGCGGAAACTGCCGACTTGATGACCGAAGCGGCCGACCTGCCCTTGTCTTCCTCAGTCTTCTCTTCTTTGGTGTCTTCCTCCTCGCCTTCTGCCTTGTGAGTCTTGCGCTCACGTAGACGAGCGGCTTCTCGCTCAGCGTCGAGCCGGTCCAGGCCCTTACCACCGAAGCCCGAGTTATCCTTGGCCTTGCCTGACTTGACCTTTTCTTTCCAAGCCTTGCGCATCTCATCAACACGCTCTGGTACAGGTTGGCCACTCTGTTCGAGAACTTTGGCAGCTACGTGGGCGCAGTTCTCCTGCTCCTCGGTAATAAAGGTAACGGCTGTGCCCTTGTTGCCTGCTCTTCCAGTACGCCCGTTCCTGTGAACCATGTCTTCGGGATGTGTTGGAGCATCGTAGTTGACAACTAGTTTCAGCTGTTTAACATCTAGACCTCGAGCAGCCACTGAGGTTGCAATGAGGACAGGGACGATGCCCTTCTTGAAGTCAGAGATGGTCGAGTCTCGATCAACTTGATCTTTGCCGCCGTGGATACTGTTACAAGGATATCCTTTGACAAGAAGGTTCTTGAGCAGCTCGTCGGCCTTTTCTTGGCGTTCCACGAAGATAATAGTACGAGCATCCTCATCTGCATCGTAGAGCTCACCAAGGAGTCCCAACAGGCGCACAAACTTCGCCTCTTCGTTGACAACCTCAACAATCTGCGTGATTTCTGGCGCAACGACACTGCGGCCACCGACCGTGATTTCCACTGGAGACTTGAGCACCTTCTTGGTCAGAGAGTCAATGATGCGAGGCATTGTAGCAGAAAACAGAATAGTTTGTCGATCAGGTCGCATGTTCGCGAAGATCTTCATGACCTGGGGTTCGAATCCCATGTCGAACATACGATCAGCCTCGTCCAGCACAACGTACGTGACACGGCGCAAGTTGGTGACACGACCTTGGTTGGCAGCCAGGAGGTCAATCATGCGACCTGGAGTGCACACGACAATCTCAGCGCCTCTCTTGAGATCGGCGATTTGGTCTCTGATGGGCGCTCCACCGTACGCGCAGACAGCTCGCAATCCCAAGGGCTTAAGGAAAGGTTTGCAGTCACGGTGAATCTGAACCGCCAACTCACGAGTAGGCGTCATAATAAGACCGATGGGGCCGTCGGTATCCTTGAGGGGAGGCTGATCCATAATCTGTCGGAAAAGGGGCATAACAAAGGCCATCGTCTTGCCAGATCCTGTCTTGGCGACTCCGACAACGTCGCGACCAGACATGATGACGGGTAAGGCCTGCATCTGAATGGGAGTGGGCGTCTCGTAACCCAGGTCGGCAATAACATCCAGGACTGGCCGAGACAGACCACATCTTGACCATGTCTTCACAGGGGCAGGTATCGGCGCCTTGCCGGAGACTTTAATGCCATCCAACTCCGTTCGCAATTCGTTCTTTTCCTCTTCGGTCATGGCGGCAAGTTCTGCTGGCTCGACCCAGAAGTTCTTGCGCACAGGGGGCAGGTCAAGCTTGCTGTAATCGATGGTGGGGATGTCCTTCTTCTTGCGTTTGGCCGCTATGGCGAGGACGGCATTGGCGTCGTTATCTTCTGCCTTAAAGGCGTAGTCATCGTCACTGAAGTATGCCTCCGGCTCTTGGGCCGTCTTCGACGATGTACTTGCCTCGGGAACGGGTTTAGGTTTGTTGTCTTGCAGGTCTGCCATGAAGGCATCCAGAGGATCAACGTCCTCTTCGTCCTCCACGTCCATCTTCTCCGCAGTGGATTCATCTGTCACGCCGTTGGGTTGCGACGGTGCCGCGTCTTCCATATCGACATCTGGCTTCGCCTCTTCCTGTGCTTCTTGCAATTCTCGTCCTCGTCGCTCATGTGCGGCGCGGGCCGCAGCGATAGCTTCTTCTTCAGTCTCAGCAAATTCTCCACCATCAGACTCATCGTCTTCGTCTTGATCAGCATAGGGGGTGTCATCAGCCTCGAGGGGAAGTGTGGGCAACTTCGTGAGTTTTCTTTTCGTGCCCTCCTCTTCATCGAGATCCAGTTTGCGCTTGCTCGCGAGCTTGTCGCTGTCAGCTGTCGACTTGTGGAAGCCAAATGCGCTTAGATTCCCTCGGTTGGCAGGTAGAGCCGAAGCTGTTACACCCTGGTGAGCATAGATCTGGCCAGAGAGGGGCGAGGAATGACGTACCTTTGGTGATTTGCGCAACGGGTGCGATCGGCTTTTCGAGGCGGCCATCAAGCACGCCGAGCACACCGTTTGTGACGGTGTTCTTGTTCGACAACGTAGCTTTCTTTGCAATGGCCTTGGGGTCAAACTTGCCAGCATAAGGCACAGCAGGCGACGCAGCTCCGGACCCAGGCTGTGTTGGAGCTGGAGATGCTGATGCGCGTGACACCACGCTGGGTGAAGCAATAGCTGGAGATGCAACGGCGGGCGAAGCGGCAGCCGGAGAAGGTGCAGACTTTTTGTCCATCTCCGCAAGTAGATTCCTAGTCTGACTTGGATTAACCTCGTTCTCTTTAGCGGCTTTGTTCTCCCTGCTCTTCTTCCAGGCTTCCAGCCTGGCGAGTCGCTCAGCCTTCTTGTCAGCCTCGGTCTGCGCTTGGGTAGGCTTGGGCTTCGCAGCCTGCGAGCTAGAGTTAGCGATCTGATGACTGTATTGACCGATTTCTAACTGACCTCATTACCAGACGTAGCGGTGTTCTCTGGGGGTGCCGTGCCGCGGGAGCGACTATCGTCACGCCTGCTCCGGGGGCGGGAGTCAGCGGTCCCGTCGCGCCTCGCAGCGCCCCGGTCCCTCGAATCATCCCGTCTCGCGCGATGGTCCCTATCACTGTCGCGGTGTCGCCGTCTGTCGAGAGAGCGGTCTCGATCGCCGTATCTGTCGCGAGACCTCCTGCGGTCCCTGTGGCGGTCATTGTCTCGTCGGCCTCCGCGGTAAGAATCATCGTCTCGTCGATCTAGGGAGCGGTCTCTCCGGCGGTAAGCGTCGCGATCACGTTCACGATCTCGGTATCGGCGCTGCTCGATTTTTCTGTCAGAATACAGCTCCCCATCCCGTTTCCTGTGATGGTGGTGGCCTCTCACGTCGGCAGGGCTCCTGGACCGCGAGCGACGACGATAGTCTCTGCCGTCATCGCGGCGATCCCGATCGCGCCTTTCATCGTCTTTGCGGTGACGTTTCGCATTATACTGGCTTCCTGCAGGCGATGGTGAGCGCGAGTCCCTGGTCCGAGCCATGTTGTAGGTCTCGAACTCTCAGCAAGACACTACGTTTGGTGACGGGTACTTTTTTTTTCCGGCAGGGTCTTCACTCGAGGGTGTCACCACTGTTGGAGCCCAGCTCTGACTGCTCTGTTGAATAACAAGAAACGATGTTGGAGGATGGCTGTGAACCACGGGTCGAGTCAGATTGCACCTAAGGCTCTGGCTAGGATGAAGCTGTGAGTTGAAGTTTTAAAGTGAGGGGCGGAAACAGGTCGCGAGATGTTCCAGTGAGGTAGACGCAAACCATATTCTTTTCCGACCGCGGTACGTGCCAATGTGGCTGATACCGTACGAATAGCCATATATGGGAACGGTGCAGACCACTTGCTTTGGCAGCCTTAAACCGACACTTTTTGCGACATGTCATTCCCTGAAACGTAAATCAACTACTAGAATCGATTCTAAAAAACATTTTACCCTCTTGTCTCGCGTAACATCTGCATTAGTTCAACACAAGGATATAAGAACCATGCGCAACTAAATGCTGGCGAAAGGGAATGACAAGGCAGGCATACTAGGGGCACGGACCATTGCAGCCACATTGCACGTCGACACAACTCAAGATGTGGCGTCTCAGCACACACCGAGCTTCCATCACCTTCAATCAATGATTCCTCTATACGCACAAACATCACATCCCCAATCTTGTCATTTCTGCCGCCCTCATAGTCTAATATCCCATTCTCACGACAATGGCTGGCCTGGTTTCTTACGCCAGCAGTGACGAAGATGACGAAGTTCAACAGGTCGTTCCCAAAAAGGTACTGCTCCCACGCAAACCGCGTCCTCATTCAGCTAAACGGTTGACTAACACATCATTCATAGGTGACAACCCCTAAGAAAACCGCACCTAACAGAGATGCCGCCTCGTCAAGTAGGAAACGTGCCCCTCTCTGACAAAGTGTCTTTCCTATATCTGTATACTAAACGGCTTTTAGAAGATGCGATCCCATCAGATCCACCGCACTCAAATGAGCCCCAAGACTCTCAACCATCAGCAGACACCTTGACGATTGGTCCAGTCCAACAACACTCTGTCCCCCTAGGCCCAGCCCTCCCATCAATGGAGCCCCAGTCTCCTCAAGGCGCGTCATCACAAAACGACCCAGAGCAGCCTCCGTCTTCTCCCTATACGGCATCCCGCGCCCTCCTTCGCAACCTGACTCTCCCACCTGTCCCAAACTTCGACATCCCCCCCTCTCCTCCAGGCTCACCCAACGCAGGTCTCGAGGCAAAGTTCGCCCAATTCCTCGACCTCAAGAGGAAAGGCGTTCATTTCAACGCCAAGCTTGCTCAGTCCGCCGCCCTCCGCAACCCAAGCCTCACGGACAAGCTCATGACGTTTGTCGACCTTGACGGCCGCGCTGGTTACGCCACAACACTTCCAACAGACCTCTGGGACCCGACGTCAGAGGAAACTCTCCCGGTATGGGCTACCAGGGGGGCTTTACGACAGAGCCAGGAGAAAGTACGCGCCGATCGGGCGGGATTGAGGAAGGGCGGTGGGCCTGTGGAATTTGTACCCGCGTCCGGGGAGGTTGTTCCCTCTGCCGGGATAGCTGAGCAAGGTGGTCTCTCACGCGCAGGGAAGCGGAAAGCCAGTGGGTGGTGAGTAATGGCTTGTGTAGGGGAGTTAGGTTTCAGATGGACGTCGCAGATGTTTCTTGGGCCGAGGCGCACCACCTGTCTTCAGCACGTGGGCATGAGAACGATGACCGAACCTTCTGGAGTCTGAGACTGCGCCCGCCCCTACCTTCTCGTCCAGGGAAAAGAGGAAAAACAAGCCAGGCACTGCGATTTGAGATGACGGCCAGCACAGCATGCTCGCGTGGGGGTTATGTCGTCAGATGGCGGGGGTTTATGACACGGACCGAGGATTGTTTGGGACGACAGATGATGGTATGTGCGTCACTCATAGAGTTGGAGCATCGCAAGAAGATTTTGATGACGTTGAATTCTAAATAGACCACGATTCAATGAGGTCGGTTATCCAGGTCCTTGTTGGCGAACTTGGCGTTTCTGCTTTGACATAGGATCCACACGTCTGGGTATGATTCTTTAACGTTTCACGAAAAATTAGGCGCTCCCTGACTTCACGGAAGAAGAGGCTGTGTGGTTCCTCTCAGACTCATGGACGTACATTCTTCATCCTGTGAGGGTTTGGTTTGTACAACGCAGTAGTCCCGAGTTCACGGGTGGTCTATGCCAGTCTGTGCCAGGTTGAAAAGGTATCAAACTTCACCCATGATGGACTACTACGAGCGCGTCAAGCCCTTGTCAATTAGTTTCTAGACATTTGTTGGTGGCACTGTCCGGTAGTCGTATGGTCTACTTGTGATTTTCAAATAGAATTTATTCATTAATTAGTTGTTCAATAATTAAGATTCATACCCCAAGGTCATTAAAAGAGTCGCTAACTCAGCGAATCTAGAATCCCTCACTGTCCCAAGCCGGTACAGGATACTGTCAGGTTGAGCGACTTCTTCAACGAAGAGCCAATGTCAATCTCGGTGATGACCTCACCGGCCGACAGCGCGTCGGTGAAGTACGACAGCTTCTGACCATGGTTGGAGACGTCCTTGCCACGGAGCGCAAAAGGAAGAATGCCGTTCTCACAGTATGGGCGACCTTGGATTGCGGTGAGGACGGGCGCCTGGGAAATGTTGGCGCGCATGCTGACGTTGTTGATGCCCGGGTGGAGCACGAGGTTGTCAATGTAGACCGTGCCGATGTCCTCGCCGTTGAGCATGTTGGAAAAAGTGGTATTACCCTGGGAGGTCGAGGAGTTAGTACGCGGGTGGTGGCTGAGGCGGTGAGGAGGAGAGGGACGCGCGGAAAACTTACGATTTCGAGGGTGAGAACGGAGTGGTTCGGGATGTTGACCCAACCCTTGAAGTTGTCACCCCTTGCGTCTGGGGTAAGGGAAATAGTGTTTTCCGTCACCTCAATGCCATTGAAGTGGTTCAAACCTTGAACCTTTGTTAGCATAACGAAAACAACCACAGTGACGAAGATGAAAGTTAAACCCGCGTCCGGCTTACCTTTCAAGGTGATTGTGTTCCGGAACACAACGCCGAATTTCTTGCTGATTCCCGGGACCTTGACGTGGGTGTCGCCCTTGATGGTGACCCGGACGGACTCGTTGGCCTGGAGCCACTTATTGAAAGTGGTAAAAGCTTCCATGTTCTCGATTTGTATGGGCTGGCTGACGTTGACGGTCTGCAGTTTCACAGACCGGGTCTCGGGAAACCTGAGGTTTACGAAAGGAGTGTGCGGTTCAAGATCTTCCAGGTACATAACGCCGTCGAATCCATCAACGGTGGCCTTGATCTTGCCGTCGGATCTCAGGGTCGAGTTAATGGCCATGTTGTACGAGTTAGGCGTCGTGTTGGATACGGTGATACCATCAACGGTGAGCTCCACATGGTCAAGCTTCGACTGGGCGATCCTCGGGATGCCGACGAAGATGCTGGAGGCATGGTATCAGAATCGGGGGCTGTCTTGAAAGGGGTTTCACTGACTTACATCAAAAGAACGATGAGAAGAATCGCGAGACAGGTGATGATGAGATACAGCCACCAGAACCTCTTGCAGTGCCTCATGCACGTCTTCCTCTTGCCTACAGAGCCAGACCTGCCGATGGCCTCCTCACTGTGATGAATTTCGTCTTTGCTCATGCTGTATGAACCGGCGAGCTATGTTCGGTGTTCGTGTGAGGAAAGTAAGGCTGCCGTGTATTCCCGTGAGCTCCAGGGGTGTTGATCTGAACAGTGCTGAAGGCCGACTTCGAGTACAAACGAGCAACAGATGTCAAGGATGTAAAACGAAAGTGTTGGTCAAGTGGGACCGAAGCCGTTTAAATAGAGATATCAAGAGATATGTTCTGGGGGGGGATCTGGGGTGGGTGCTAGGAGAATAGTAGGAGCCTTTGAGATCACACGGGATAGCTCGAGATCTTCATATCCACATAAGGTGTGTAACCTCCCCTTGCAACAGTACCATTCCATTGACTAAACCACACCCGACTGGGTAGGGTAGACAGGGTATGAGGTTGAATACGCTGCGGTACCTGGGCGCCGTGTAAACATCGTATGTGTACGTATTGTACCATGCGGGTTCGCGCGAGGTTGATTGTAGCCATCGAGCGGGAAGCACGGCCTACCTGTGAGGATCGACCAGTCAGAAGACGAGTCGTCACGGGGACCCAACCCAGAGAACATGGCCGGTCGAACATGATTTGAAGGTCCGAACCTGCGTCGACAAGAAGGTTGACTTGCAAGGGCAGGCCGGGGCAGCGTTTCCAGATTAGGTGGCATGCCGAGAACATGGTCAACACCAACTTGAGGCGGTTGCCCCGCATTGTGTGTCGACGAAGAGGCTAGAGCTAGGGGACCCCCTTGCCCGCTACCATACAGAGTTGCAGTGCTGCTGGACCACCGGCAGGCGGTTCCTCGGCATCTCTTGAATGGCATTGTGTCTGATTTTGAGCATATGAAAATGATGTTCGCTGGAGGTGGTCACACATGATTTACACGTCTAGCTGGTTGAGTGGCTTGGCCGCCAACCTTGCGGGGGATTGTGTAGTTGTGTAAGAGTAGAGAAAGGGATAGCGGATACGATGTGATTCGCGTTATTGTTCTGGGCAGGCGGGTCCGACAGACAAAAAGAAATGGCCAGGCAAGCCGCAGTTCTCGATGAGACAAGCTTCGTCTTGAAGGTGAGCAAACCAGAAGACGTTGGGAAGCTCCAGAAATCGGCCCACCAGCCGCTAGCTCCTTTCCAGCCGGCTCCTGATTTTAGGGTTGGAAAGGGACTCCCCGGATGGCCCAATAAAAGCATCATGACGCTGAAGCCGATGGAGTTCTTACTCTGATTGTGCGCCACTGGCGAGTCTTCGGGGCTGAATATGGAGACCAATGAGGATCTTGAAGAGTCGATTCCGCGGTTAGCCGCTCTGGTCCTCGGAAACTCGCCGGGTTTTGGCCTAGACGCGACAGAAGAGTAGCGCAGAAAGATTTGGCAATCACAAGGGCAACCTCCTGAGGAAAGTGTCAGAATTTTCAACCGCAAGTGTGCGAGTACCTTGGTAGTAATTACATACCAAGATTCGCCGGTGTTCACCTTGGGCAAGGTACGAGAAATGAGGAAGATGCACCGAACCAGAACAGCGCAATAGCAGACGCAAGAGGCCGAAATGGGCTGAGTATGGACTGGGATTGGCTGGGTCTGGATGAATTAGCTCGGAGATTTGACGTAAAAGACCAATGAATTTGCTTTGAGAATACGGAAGGAGACAAACTCAGCTGGAAAAGGAACAGTTATACATGGATAGTACATGGAGGGGAGGATCTTTTGCGCGCGTGCTCGGCCCACTAACAACGTAGCACTACCTTTGGGTGATGGCCCAGATAGGTTGGGCTCTGGTACCTATGAAAACTCTTTTATAGTGAAAAGGGGAAAAGGGGACCTTTCTCTCACTGCACCTAACTGGCACATGTGCATGTGTGCATGCATGCCCGGCGAGGACAGCCGATATTGAGGTTGCCAGTCTTGTCGCTGCTGTCCCACTGTACCCCCCAGCATCACCCCCCAGCTTCGGCAGGAGCGGAGACGGGGATCGCACTAGTAGAGTCTTAGCCTGGGGAACACCAGACTTGGAGAGCCCTTGATGGGACACAGGTGGGAACTCGAGCCACTGTGGGCCCTGCACCTCGTTCCTCAAACATGGGCAGCCCTTCCCACCGGAATCACGCAGGCGCAACCACCTCAAGCATTCTCTCCATCGACACCTCAGTCGACCCTACGTTGTATCTGACTGATTGGTTTTCCCCCTCGTGCTCAAAAGGGTCTCCGATGGACCTATTAGGCTCACGTGCCTACCCTCTTAATACAGGTTCCTGCCTCTCATCTCTTCTTCCCCCACAACCAACATCACCATGATTGTTTGCGCTTACTTCCCGACAAGCTCCCTGCCCAAGTTGGATCGGCTGACTCATTCGGCCGAGCGCTAATCATCATGAAAAACAGGGGAGAACATGTTTCTCGACACCTTTCCATCCAGTACCTTACCTTCAGCCTCTTGTACCGTCATGCGAGCGTGACATCACCCCCCACCGGGGACTTTGAAGACGTAATGTCGTCTCAAGTCAACACATACTTTGACTTTTAAGTGAAAAGAATGGTAAGCAAACTACAGTGAGTGTAGCACACCCACCAGCGGATACACTGCTGTCGTGTTGGTATGGTAAGGTTGAGCTGGGATGGCATCTCCTCTTCTGGACTCTTCGAACGGGAGCGACATCGTCGGACCCGGGGCAAGAGAGAGAACCCCCAACGGTTTTGTTTCAAGACGACAGATCGACCATTGACGGGATGACAACGATGAACAATTACTAGCATCCAAAGCCTAATTTACGACCACCTAGAACTATCTACCATATTCTTCATCTCTACACTTTTGCTTGTATGACTCTATACAGCCCGCTCACCTGAAAAAGCGCGGAATTGTAACGCTATTGTATGCCTGTCATCGGGCAAAAATTCCACCACGACCACCCATCTTCTCTGTCATTGTTTCACCCCACGATCTCGAGATCCAGAATTCTCCGAATCACCCATGCGACGCATTCCGCATCCCCGAGGAGCAGGTTGACGCGGCCGCTTAGGTTCGCCATATTCCGTTATCGTCCACTACCGGTCTGCTCGATACCTTTTGTTTCATCAAAGCCGTTTGTCGAATCACTTTCGTCCATAGCTATAGCATAGAACCCTACACTACTTCACAGCTTCGACTTCACCCACAAGCTAACCTTGTTCTCAAGTCCAGACTCGCCGTCGTAGATATCTCTCTCCACCTGGCGAGTGTTGATCTGCGGGCATTCTTGTTAGCCGCTGGTCTCTTATCTGGGTCATGTGGCGGTCGCGTGTCACTTACAAATTTGGGACCTAGCTCGCTGACGTTTTTGGCGCCGAGCAACCTCATGCAAGTCTCCGTCTCGGCCTTGAGGACTGGAGGAGAAAGTTAGCCAGTCGCCAACAACGATGCATTCCATCCATCAACGACTTACTTTCAAATGTTCTCTCGACGCCGGCTTGTCCTCCAGCGCCGAGACCAAACAGCGCGGCACGGCCTATGCCAACCGCCTTCGCGCCAAGGCAGAGAGCCTTCACAACGTCGGTTCCGCGCTTGATGCCGCCATCAACCCAGACCTCGATCTTGTCAAAGACCTCGGGGCAGTACTTGCGAATCTCCAGCAGCGTGTGGACGGCGGGAGGAGCCGTGTCAAGGGCACGGCCACCGTGGTTTGACAAAATGATTGCCTTCACTTGGGGCGCGTACTTTGCCGCCAAGTAAGCATCCTCGTGCGTCTGCAGTCCCTTCAGCACAATGGGGAGATCGGTGTGTTCAGCCAGCCATGGCAGCGTCGTCTTCCATGTGAGGTCGGCTGCTGTGCCGAAGAAAAGCTGTTGCCCAACGCCACCGCCGCCAGGCCTCTTCGACTCGTCACTCTTCGAGTTCGACTCAGACTCAACCTCAAACGCGCCCTCAAACTGCTGCTTCTCATCGAGTTCACGCTTGCCAGGCCACGGGGCGTCGAGCGTCAGGGTGATGTATTTGTAGCGGTCTCTCATAGAGTTGATGCGCTTCAGCATGGCCTCGCTCTTGGCTCTGTCGTTCTGGACGTAGAGCTGCCAGCCAAAAATCTGCCCGTCAGGGGAGCCCTCGATGATTTGTTCAGGAGTCATGGAGGCATTGTTTGAAACACACTGCATTGCGCCAAACTTAGCCGCCGCCCTCGCAATGCCACGCTCACCATCTGGGTGAGCGAGCCTCGCCATGGCAGCTGGTGAGACGTAGAGTGGGATGTCGACCTTATGGCCCAAGAGGGTCGTAGAGGTATCCACCTGCGTACAGTCGACGAAGACGCGCGGCCGCAGCAAAATTTGCCTGTATGCCTTGTTGTTGAAGCTCTTGGTCCAAAGGTCGTCGGCGGCTGAGAAGTAGTATGCCCAGGCCTTTTGGGGGATGATTTTCGTTGCGGCCTCCTCGATCTCGTCAATGTTGAGAAGCGTCTCAAGGCGGGGCGGTCCTTCCTTAGGCTTATCGGCCTGCGCCTTCGCTGGGGCGGGCTGCAGCAGCGCGAGGGACTCAGGGTCTACGGTGCCAAGGAGGTTTTCGGGCTTGAGGTTCTCCTCGAGAATACCCGGCGGGTGGATTGGGTCGTACTCGTCCGTCGCATCTTTACCGGATAGCTTTACAATGATCTTGGAACCGCCGGGGTGGGAGGGCAGGAACTCGGTTACGTCGTACACCTTGCCGTAGAGCACTACCCAGCAGCTCTCAGGGGTGTTGTGCTTGGCCACTGTTCGGTCTGACTTTAGCAATGGGACGACGGAGCAGTTTCAGTGTGGCAGGCGGGTGAGACCGACCTTCTTCAGCAGAAAATACCTTGGACATTGTTTCTGCAAATATGGTAGGCTTACTGTAGAGAAAAGAAACGCGGGAAATGGAATCTCAACAACTCACGGCAGCGGGCACATCATTGTAATAAGTCGCCAATCATTCGGCAGGAATTACCCCGTACGTCCTGGGCCAGACACTCAGGCCTGTGTGGGGGCTTGATCTGGGGGTTGGGGGTGGGAAGCAGAGGACATCCGTGGAATTCGTAAGAGGGTCCTATAGTCGTCAAATCACAGCGGGCCTTTTGGTCAAAAAGACGTTTAGCGCTATGGGTCCGAGCCCGTGGGAATAACACCGCGAGCCCGGCGAAATAACCCCGAAGAGACGTGCCCTGGCCTCACCGACATCGGACTTATCGGGGGCGGCTCTCGGCGCTAGACGCTTCGCTTCGCTTTGGCGCGGCAAATGGAGGATTTACGGGGACGTCATCCATTTCACTCCTGCCGTCGCAAATTTCGTAATCTGCACGCTAAAGGAATTCAACTTTATCGACGTTTTTGGTTGCAGATACACTTTATTAGACACATACTGTGCCACATTCACGAAATATAACGTCCAAAATCGAGAGATAAAATCGGCAGCCATGCGGACTTCACTCACAACGAGCGCCCGAGACATTTCCCGCATTTGCGCGAGGTGCAGGCAACAAGCGACGACACCCCGACCGACCCGAACGGGAGCGATCGCTACCACTTCTCTCGCAGTAAGCAGCTCGCGATGCATTCCAACCACACCGAACCAAAAGCGCTGGATCTCAGCAACCGCCCACTTTGCCCGGCCGGCGACTGCGGCATCAGATAACCAGCCTGCAACACCGGCGAGCTCGCAAGAAAACAAAACTCCCACAACGCACTACGACTTCTTCCCTAACACCCTACCTGACGGCCCGCCGCCCAAGGGCCACTTCCCCATCGACCAGCGTGCTCTACGCCGCGAATTTCTCCGTCTGCAGGCCAAGGCGCATCCGGATATGCACCCAGCGGAGCTCAAAACGCGCGCAGAGGCGACGTCGGCGCGCATCAACGAGGCATACAAGACGCTCTCAAACCCGCTCCTGCGGGCGCAGTACTTGCTTTCGCTGCGGGGCGTCGATGTCGCCAACGACGAGACGCTAAAGGTCGAAGACCCAGAGCTGTTGATGGTGGTTCTCGAGGCGCGAGAGGAAATTGAGGAAGCGCGGGAGGAGGCGGAGCTCGAGGCTCAACGGGTGGCTAACGAGGAGCGCATACGCGGAAGTGAGGAGGTCCTCGAGGAAGCTTTCCGGCACGACGACCTCGAGACGGCGAAGAGGGAGGCGGTTAACCTGCGGTACTGGGTCAATATCCAGGAGAGTTTGAACAACTGGGAGCCGGGGAAGCCGATTGTTCTGCAGCACTAGCAGAACAATGTCGGAAGGGACTATAGGAATTGGAGAAAGACTTTTTGTGTTTTTCTGGTCTTTGCAAAGGTTAAAGAAAGGGAAAAAAAAAAGGTGAGCATGCGTATATAGCTGGGCCGCAAGGTTCGTTCGTCATCATCAGCCGATGGTGGGCCGATGTTGTGAGTTAACGGGCAAATTTCATAATTGTAATGTCTTGCATAATTGTGTTCAGTAACCAAATGGACCAATTGGGTTTTGGGGGTAAAAATTGACGAAACGGGTGCGAGTCGTGTTGGGCAAAAATTTCCGGTGACCAAGCAAAGGAGAAGAGAAATGTGCCGAGAGCCCCCCATCTTGAAATAGTCTGGGGGAGTTGCAATGGAACCAACCCTTGGACTCCGATCGTTTACCGAGACGACTCAGTTACGATCAATCTGGGGTTTTGCCATACAAGTTGAAGTTCTTTTGTATAATCAGAAGTGTGACGTCACACTCTAGCGGTGGTTGCTGGTAGAGAGGAATTTCGCTTTGTGAGTGTGTTCTGACAAGGTAAGAGAATTCATAATCTGATCAGGACTCAGTTTGAAACCGACTCCATAAAGTCATTCAATTATACATGAAGAATGGCTGTGGAAGCCAACCGCAGTACTGTCGAAATTATAGAATTCGCTATGAATTCAATCTCGATCCGGTCAACTGCAACATGCGGATTGCTGACCGTGGCGTCAATGGACCCTATGCACACTCGGCATCAAAATCTAACGTTAGGAGTTGATAGGTTCAGATGCTCTGGGAAATTCGCTAGTTCACGTACCAACAGCGAGTGTTCCCAGAAACGAGGCACCAGTTATTCTCTGGACGTGTTCATTTGTCTACATTTGCCTTGAACAAACCGCCAATTTTGTTTACCAAACTCCATATAGAGCAGTCAACATTCATGGCGCCTAGCTTCGAGGACCTCCAATACGTGAAGCTCTCACTTCGGCTGAGAAGGTATTTATCGAACATACTGATGTTAGACAATTTAGTTCTCTCACCGATGAGAATGGGCTATCCAACCCACAAAGAATAAAATCCCATGTGTCCAAGCCCCCCGTCGCACCCCTCCACGCCAAGCCCCGCAACTGCTACCCCACCATCCACTGACCTTGCCTGCCTAACCTTCCTTACCTTACCTTACCTTTGATTTCCTAACGACGTCCATTCCATCTAGCAGCCCAGCTTCTCGACGACCCAGGACTTAACCCCCCCAAGCCTCAATACCGGCCACAAGCCCCCCTATCACAGCTGATATATCAACCAAAAAGGAGCAAGAGTCATAGCCTACAAGAAACATTATGGCGCCCTCTCAAAAGGTCGCCCAGCGGCTCGCCGAAGCCGACTCCGCTCCCGGCGACAAGGCGCCAGCCTACGAGGCCATCATCGCCGACATCAAGAACATTTCCTCACCGCCCACTGCCGCCGACGACCTCAATGCCATCCTAGACGCCATCTTCGACGCCTCCCTCGGCATCGTCTCCACCCGCGCCCTCCTTGCCTCCTTCATCGCCGCCGTTCGCGGCCTCAAGAACGACGACCTCTGGATCGCCGTCGGCACACATACCCTCTCCCAGCTCTCCGCGCAGCCCTCCACCTTCCTGGATCAGGCCGCCGCCGTCCGCGACCTCGTCGCCGAGGCCCACGAGAACAATGAGGACTTCCTCGACGCCGCCACTACTCTCGCCGAAATCCCCCTCGACGGCTCCCAGCGCAAAGTCACAAACGACGACAAGGCCCGCGTCTGGATCCGCATCGCCCGCAACTACCTCGAGGTCGATGACACCACATCAGCTGAGACGTACGTTAACAAGCTCAAGAACATCATGCACACCGTCCAGGACCGCGATCTCGACCTGCACTTCAAGCTCTCCCAGGCTCGTATCCTAGACTCCAAGCGCGACTTCCTTGGCGCCAGCAGCCGCTACCATGAAATCAGCCTCAGCCCGGCCATCGCCGAGGACGAGCGCTTGCACACCCTCGGAATGGCCGTCAAGTGCGCCATCCTCGCCCCCGCCGGCCCCCTGCGGAGTCGCGCCCTCGGCAGGTTGTACAAGGACGAGCGGTCCGCGAGCCTCGACGAGTACGGCATGCTCGAGAAGATGTTCTTCGACAGGCTGCTCGCCCCCGCCGAGGTGGACAAGTTCGCGCAGGGCCTGCAACCGCACCAGCTGGCGACGACAGCCGACGGGTCGACGGTGCTGGCCAAGGCCGTTGTCGAACACAACCTCCTCGGCGCGTCGAGGTTGTACCGCAATATCGGCTTTGAAGCGCTCGGGTCCCTGCTGGGTCTGGACGCGGACAAGGCCGAGGAGACGACGGCACGCATGATTGAGCAGGGCCGGCTACTGGGACGCATCGACCAGCTGGACGAGGTGATCTGGTTCGAGGGCGGCGAGGCCTCGGGTCAGAAGGGCAGCGGGCGAGCCGAGGTTGTGGTCGGCGCGGAGATGAGGCGGTGGGATGCGAACGTGCAGAGCATGGCCGAGGAGGTCGAGAACGTGACGAATGCTCTGCAAAAGGAGTTCCCCGTGAGTTACCATACGCCCCGTGTTACGTTTGATGCAATCGCTAACATACGGGACTCAGGAGTTCGTGGAGGCCAACCTGGTCGTCTGAGATGAATACTACGAGATACTGGACAATGAACATATTTCACTGGCGTTGTAGAAAAGGGGGAAGGGGACTGAACTGGCGTTTTATGGGAGAATCGTGTAATCACAAGAAACGAAGGCATAGCACAGCACAGCACAGCACATCATCGTCAGCCGCTCATGAGCAGCCGACCCGGGATGGACTTAAAGAGTGAAAGAATGAGAAAGATGTAAAATCGTACCGAGATGCTTCCGGGGAGAATAAAAAAAAGGACAAAAAGATCTAGAGACTAAAAGGGTGACCTAATACAGATCCCTCATCCTCACGACAACGTACCCCTCGCTGAGGGCGCTGGGGTCGCCCGACTCCTCCTCGAACGAGACCTCCTCCTCGGCGGTGCGCCGCGCTCGCCGCGATCTGCGCGAGTCCGGGTTCCGCTCCAGCTCGACGAGGTCGCCGAGGGCGTCGGCGACGTGGGTGCCCATCCAGTCGTAGCCGGCGGGCGTGAGGTGCAGGCCGTCGTCCCAGTACCTCGCCCGCTCGCGGTCGGTGAGGGCGTGGTAGGGGATCCTGGGGTTCAGGTCGAAGGCGTGGCTGTCGGTGTTGGTTAGCCTGAAGGTCCTTGTGTGTATGTGTGTGTGTGTGTGTGTGTGTGTGTGTATGCCCTCCTGTCTTGAGTGGGCCAGTACGAAAGAAAGAGTCTCTCTTCCATTCGGGAGTCCGGCTTCACACGAGCCAGGACGAGACGAGGTGAGAAGGAGGGACCGGGAGGAGGGGCCGGATGAACGTACTAATTTTGCGCCTTGTGCGAGAGGATCGCGGCGTTGAGCTCGCGACGGCGCGCGTCGAGGTCCGCGTTCTTCGCGGAGCACTCCGGCACCGTCAGGGCGAGGACCTTGATCCCCCTTGCGAGGGCCGAGTCGTAGACGCGTCGCAGGGAGTCGAATATCCGTTGTGGGGGCACGTTGTAGGCGAGGTCGCTGGGCAGACTTTAGTTTTACATGTTCACAGAGCCTTCGCCTTTATTTGTCGCCGATACAGACTTTGGGCTTCAATGCTTCCAGAGGGAGAGGAAGGGGGGCTGAGTGTTGTGACGTACTTTGTGCCGCCGAGGATTATGGCCCAGTCGTATTTTGTTTGGCCGACTGCGGCAAGTCAGCATTTGTGTTCGCCGTGCGCAGGACCAGAGATGTGAGAAGAGCGGAGGTGGGGGGAGACATGACGATGAAACTTGTGAAGACATGACGATGACGATGAAATGCGTGTATCAAAGACATGAGAAACCGGGGAGGGGTGTGGACGAACCCTCACTCTCGAAACGCTGCGCAAAGGCACCCTGCGACACCACGTCTCCGGGCATCCCGTTGTCGACGGCGACGACCTGGGTGCTGCGCAGGTCCCGCGATAACCTCTCGACGAGGGCGACTGAGTAGGGGCGGTAGACGGCGCCGTAGGAGGAGTAGCCCGCCGTGAGGGAGTCGCCGAAGCAGAAGATGCGGAGGGTGTGGTCTTTGGGCATGGCTTTTGCGGTTTTCCCCCCTCTCTCTCTCTCTCTCTATCTCTCTCTCTCTCTCCTCCTTCTTCCTCTTCTTCTTCTTTCCTTCCTTTTTGCTGGTTTACCTTCTTTTAGAGGGCGTCTTTTCCGCTCTCCCTCCCCGGAGTTAGGGATATCAAGTGAATGACGGGTTTGTGTCTTCCTGCTTCCCGTATCGGTGAGGTTCGGCGGGCTGTGGCTGTGGTGGTGAGTAATGAATGACGTTTCCGATATGAGCGTCCTGCACCGCGGGCGTGTAGCCGGCGTATGGGTGAATCTATTTGAAATGAGATGATGGAGTCTAGGCTGTGAGAGATGCGCCCTCGGGTATCAAGCATGTAAATATATCCTATTGAGACGTCGACGTGAGGTTGAGGCTGATGTGACGGAGGTTCGGGGGTGACGGCGGG
>MPGH01000087.1:965826-1077676 GCA_001937105.1 Colletotrichum chlorophyti
ATAGCCCTCAGACTCGCAAATCGCGTCTCTTCGGCTTTTGACGACAGGCCCTGCTGTTGAATCGGCATGTCGCAGTCCCGTCCCTCCAGCAACAACACAAACGACGGGCGACACACGCGTTCGTCCCTTGTAAACCCGTGCGTGATCGTACATGCCCGCTCGGCGAAGGCTCTGCTCGGTTCATCCCGTTGGACAGGGGCGATGCGATGCGTGACCTGCCATTTGGAATCGGAAAGCTCAAACCCGAACGGGAGAGAGGGGAGAGAGTGACATTAATTTTGTAATTCACCCAAAAGGGTTGCTTTTGGTATTTTTAAATACAACAAGATCTTGTCTGCGAAGACGGCGAATCTTCCCCCCGCCATAGACTTCAGTATAAACATCGTATCAAGTGTCCCTTAAAAAGACTGGGGCGCTCCATGACTCTCCCATACATAAAAAAAAAAAAAAAAACCCTCCCTAGACACCCAACACCCGGCGCCGTGCTACCTGGCTGATGGTCACTCGTCCGCAAATCGTACTTGACGTGCCGGGGCCTCTGCGCCCGCGGCGTCGTCTTCCTCCTCCTCCGCAAAGCGAAGTCGGCGCGCGGGTCGAGCCGCTGCGTTCGCCTCGGGGCTGCCGGCGCGCTTCAGACCGTTCGACGCCGCGGCATCCGCCGACCCCCGCTTGTTGCCGGGCGACTCGGGCTCGCTCATCATGATGTCCTGGTCCGGGTGGTGAACGTGGCCGAACCCGCCGCCGAAGATGGGCAGAGGCTGTCGCAAGGGGACGGCTTGCGACAGGTAGTCCCCCTGGGCCTCCGGAAGGGGTATGATGCCGGCGTTCAGAATCCAGTTGTAGATGGACCGGTCGTCCAGGATGGTTTTGCACTTCATGTGTTCGGTCTGGGACATGCTCTTCTTCCGCTCCACGATCACCTCCTCGATGCTGTCCCGCAACACGAGCGTCTCGACCGTGACGGGTTTCTGCTGGCTGATGCGCCGCGCTCTGCCAATGGCCTGTGCCTGGGTCTGGGGATTCAGTACCGGGGAGATGAAGTAGATTCTCGACGCGGCTCGCATGTCCAGCCCGACGGCTGCCTGAGACAGGTCCATGAGAATGACCCTACAAGAGATGGTCAGAACCGACGTGTGAGACATGGCGTGGAGTCGTGACTTACCGAAACTTGGCGTCGAGATTAAAGGTGTTGATGTACTGCATCTTCCGCTCGTAGGATAGCTTCGCGGCATAGATGAGATGGGGAATTTGGATCTGTTGCCCCGGGGTCAGCTCACTCACCGCCAGGCTGAACAAGAATCTGAACTAACCACTTCAAGCAGGCTCGCCAGGTACCATGCAACGTTCTCGTTTTCATAGAAAATGATGAGCTTTTCCTGCTCTTGATGCTCCACCACGGCGTCTATCAGGTACGAAAGCTTGGCTGATACCGTGGACACGAGCTTCGCCTCCTCCAACACGTCTGGGATTTCCTGCTCGGGATGCGGGTTGCCCTGGCTTCTCAACACACTGGACCGAAGGTTGCGTGGGATCCTCTGGCCTCCGAGCCCGGTCTTGCCCGCGAGGACACTCACAAACCTCGACGGTCGCTTCTCCGCTTCGGCGGTGGTCGCCACGGAGTTGATCTGGCCTGCCTGTTGTTTGTGGCCCTCCTGTTCCAGCTTGCCGTTGAGGAGGCTGTTGAGCTTGGTGGTGTCGTCGAGGGAATCTCGTATCAGCCTCTGCAAAGCTATCACCATGCCCGCATCCGTGCAGACTGGGTTGGCGTCCTTGTCGTCCAGAGACCATGCCGCGCCCGCCCGGTTGGGCAGGAAGTCTCGCACGAAGACGGGGATCTCGTTGAATTTGTTGCTGAAGTGCTTCAGCTGGTTACCGAGGGCAGTTCGGGCGACTTCCATCGCCTGCTTGAGCAAGACTTCATCCTCGTCGCCGATGAGCACCTTCTTCTGATCCAAAAACTCCTCCGCCGTCTCCAGCGATTTTTGGATGTCTTCGTTGGCGAAGAAGGAACCGCCAAAGAAACTGGCCTGCTTCAAGTTGTGGACCAACTGCAGCAGCGCTTTGCGCTGTCTCGGGTGGAAGAAGTAGTCCACGTCCGTTCTCTGAGACTGGACGGCGTTGAAGATGATCATCATCGAAAAGACGTTGAGAGACAACTTGTCTTGGTAAGATCCGTCCAAGACAACGACGTCCTCCTGAACTGTGGGGAGCAGGTTGTTGAGCTCAGACAACCGGTGTCGGATGAGCAGCGAGTTTAGGGTCGCGCGCAGAACACCTTTGCGACCACTACTTCTCGCGCTGTGCTTCGGCTGCATGACGTAGACGGCCCAGTCTGCTGGTTTATCTTCGGTCTCATAGTGCGTGTTGGACCAGGGCCGAGCATTGAGGTACAGCGATGCTATCGCGCCGATTCTCTCGAGGTCCTGCTTTTCTGTTTCGGCCAATTTCGACTTGTCTATTGCAGCCCGGCCATCTGGAGGGACGTCGGCAAGTTGCGCCTCGTCAACTCCATATAACCCTGTTGAAGGCGTACCAGTGACGATCCAGCGAGCAGATATGAAGAATGAGTCAAGGGCAAGCAGCAAATTACTCTTGCTCGCCATCTTGGAGTGGCCCAGCTTGTGACCTTCATCGACGATGCAGCGCTTGTAGTGAACCTCGGCCAGCGGAGAATCACGCATCATCGTGGTCCTGTAAATCCTGTCTAACCGGGAGGTGGATATTAGAACGATATCGTACAACGCAATCTCTTGGGCGGAAGGAACGGGCTCATTCCGACTGGTCAACTCAAGAACTCTCAGCGCGTCTGGGCTACTTCTGCTGGCAGTATGCTTCCGGATCTCTTGGAGCCACTGCTCTATGAGGTTATTGGGGACAATGACGAGGGAAGCATGGCTGTGCCAGATTTTCCTAGGCTTCGGTTGAATCACCTGATAGCCCAGGCGCTGGGGGCGTTTTGGCAACGGGCCGGGAACGGTGTAGTTGCCGGGGTTCCGTTCAATGGCGGCTAGGCATCTGGCGTACTCCAGGTCCTCGTTCGTGTTGTAGTAGTTGAAGTAGGTCTTCCAGGGGGCAGCCTTGCGTGTGGCACACGCGGCTGCCATGTCCGCAAGAGACCCAATGCGCTTCCTCACGGGGATGTCGCTCCCTTGGTAGATCTCGGGCGTCTCAACGGACGAGATTCTCGTTGCAAGAATGATCGACAGACATATGAGCGTTTTGCCGGCGCCCATCTGCTCCGCCAGGATTCCGCCTCTGACACCGTCGTAGTACCGTGGCTCCCTGAGAAGCGTGCCGGCGCTAGTGTCGAAGAAGAAGTCGTTCCCGTTCTGGTCTGTTCCCTTTAGGAGTCTTGGGTCGAGGTGTCGGCCAGGGCTGCTTTCGCGTTGAATCATGACAGCAGCCGAGCGCCGCTGATAGTCGTACAAGGTCGTACTCTTTCTCAACCCGACGATGTCGCTCGCCAGCACATTCTGAGTCGCTTCTTGATCGGCCGGGTTGGTGATGACCTCCGGCTCGGGATCGGGCGAGGGTATGGCGTTGAACAGCTGAAGCAGGGTGAGGGTGTCGTCCTCGGGGTCGCCCTCCTGGCTGCAAACGGAGTCGATCGACACCGGATCCGAAGGAGGTCGGCCGGCCCATGCTTCGGGCGAGAAGTCGAGACGAGAGATCAGGACCGTTCGTGAATTACGAAGCCTCTTGCGATCTCGATCGATGGCTCGGTTGTCCACGTCGTCGGGCAGCACATAGACTCTCACGACGCCGATGGTTCCACCATCAGAAGTAACTGTCACCTCCATCCGAATCCATTTTTCAGTGATCAGGTTCTTAAAGTTCTTGAAAATATCCGATGCCATGAGGGCCTCCTCCGCCTGGTTCAGTGGCCTCGTATGCCAGGTGACGACGCCCGACTGAGCCGGGGAGATGCATGCCCAGCCGTCGAAGGCATTCTGCAGCTGCTTCCATACATCAGCAGAAATCCCACTGCTTTCCTGCGTGAGTACTAAACACCCGAGCGGGATGTAATTGGATGGTGACGACATGGCTACACGCGTTGCACCATGAGAGGCGCCCGTTCAACGGCGGTGCTCGATAATGCTAGTCATTCGATAGGGGCGGGGCCGCGTAATTCAACCTCCAAAATAGGTAGAGTGTGGGATTTGAATTGGTGGCGGTAGTCGATAAGATGCGCGGATATGGGACGGTTGACGCGGACGTTTCAGTAGGCCAGTGGTGAACTGAGTTGAAGTAAGGTGAGTTGGAGGCCAAGGTTTTCCGGGGGGGGGGGGGGGGGGGNGCGTCGTTACGTTCGTCACAGTGCGGCGCAGTCGGGACCTCACAGCGGCATATGCGACTTCGGCTCATTTCTGACTTACACGAATTGTTTATTGTTTACTTCACCACAGTCTGATATCTGAGCGAATTTGTACAGAAATTACACTTCTTCCACGAATTAACCCAGGATCGTTGGCACCCAAGCGCCCATTATCCTTCCGGCCAGTGTTTCAAACATTTCCCAACCCAGAGAACAATGAGGCTCAATCTATCTCTCTGACCAGGAAGATCACTGAACAACCCGACGCCTTTGGACGATGCACAGCTAAGTAGCTTGAAACCTTAGATCTTGTCGCTCTTGGCCTTGTCTGCCTTGGCCGCCTTCTTGTCGGTCGTGTCGGCCTTGTCGGCCTTGGCCGCCTTCTTGTCACCCTTGGCTGCCTTGTCGGCCTTAGCCGCACCGCCGTCAGCCTTTGCTCCGCTGCCTCCCTTGGGCTGCGAAGTGGCCGAGAAGGCAACAGACTTGCTGGGCTTGCCAGCATTGGCCTTGTCCTTTGAAATGTTGTTGTCGAGCTTCTTCTGCTCGGCGTCGATCTTGGCCTGGTTGTTGGCGCCCTGGGCCTGCTGGACCTGCAGGGCTAGCACCTCGAGCTGGAGCTTGAGGACCTTGTTCTTGGTCTTGCCGACGTCCAAGGCGTCGGCGTCGGCTCCGGATGCCTTGGCGATGGCGTCGTTGAAGCCGCCGGCGTCCGTCTCGGCGCCTTCGGCGGCGACACGGGCGGCCTGGAGGATGGCCAAGTCATCCTTGCCGACGCTCTTAAGATCAGCTTTGATCTGGTCGACCTGTTGAACGTTAGCATGCCGTTTCCCCAAAAGAGGTGGTGAGTTGGGGGTGACTTACAGGGAACTTCTGGCCAACCTCTTCCAGGGCGTTGCCGCCGGTGCCGTCAGAGACCTGGAACTGGGAGTAGTCCTGGACGGAGAGCAGCTTGGCCTGGCGCTTGTCGACATCGACAGGGGCCGAGAAGCCGGTGGCGGCGAGGGTGAAGAGAACGGCGACCTTGGAGAAGTACATGTTGATTGGTGGTTTGAGAAAGGGAAGTAAGGTATGGGTTAGAGATGAGTTAAAATAAGAATGTTTAGTAGTAGCTAGGTAGATTGACCGGCAATGAGCGAGATGAACAGCACTGCTGCGTAGAATGAGAGAAAAGGATTAAGTGTGGAGACTAGAAGTGGTGAAGCTGATGATGAGAAGAGAGACAGAACATCAACTGGTCGGGGCAACAGGAGGATCTTATACCACGACTTCCTATAGCAGTCGTCGTCATTGTCACCATACAAGGTTTTTCATGGATCCCCATAGCCTCGTTCCGGCCACCACTGGCTCTTGACAGTTCGCGTGCGATCCGGCACCATCCTTTCCTTCCCTCCTCTCACCCTCTGGCGACACCCATCCATCTCACTTCCAACTCAGCTTTTGATTCATCCGAACCAGCATCTCAGTCAGCAGAGGCAGGCGACCCGTCTCATCCGAGCCCTGCTGCAACATGCGGAGTTGTGAGGTGCATCACGAAGCATCCGTGAAAGCCAGGGCCGGCCCCTGATCAACCCATGTCGAGGAGACAAGCTTCTTTGCCAAGCAGGCGATCGACAGGCGGCGTCGATTTTCCCATTGTCGGGTCACGATCCAATGAGAGGAGCGCGGTCGTTTCACTGGCAGTGGCTTGGATGGGACGACCGCTGGCTCCGAGAAGGGCACTCCTCCAACGCCGTCAGGTCTTACTCCGTGGTAGTTGCAGGTTTGAAGTCTGTCGAGGATCATGGTGGATCTGCCTCATATCCGTGGGGATTAAACCCAACTGGGCGAGCGAGTGGGTACTTGCCGTCTTAAGCATGTGGGGGCAGCTCCCCAGCCCCGGCACGCGCAGTCTGGTCCGTGTGGCCAGAAGCGAACCCGATGCTCTTCTACGTGGTAGAAAACTTGCTCCTTCTTTCGTCGCACCTGATTATGATCCCGGAGTCGTTCCCGCCTTGGCTATCGCCGGTTCCCCTTGCCCTGTTTCTGTCTTCTTATTCTTCGTCTCCATTCCAATATCACTTTCTTCGGATGATCAGATCCGCGCGAATGGTAGACTAGGATTTAGCCACAGGCGGCGCCATCAAGTCAACTAAGCCCCCTGCCCCTTCTAAGATCCCACATATCGCGTGTTCGACTCAAGCTTCTGCGATCGTCGTCGGATCTGACGCATCCCCTTTCCCCCCTCTCGGCCGTGATGACTCCCCCCGCCCAGTCGAGTCGGGGGCCAACGTCGCCGCCGCCACAGCGTCCAGACCGTAGAACCACCCAATGAGCGGGTTTCGCGATTTGGGGGAGGTCTGTGTCCATATCTCTCATGCAAAACCGCCCACCGCCCAAACATCGGACGCACCGCTCCCGAGTGAAAGACTAAAGGACCCCCTCCCCACCGGAAAGCCTCTTCTCAAGACCCCGGTTCCCTGGTGGCATAACATGCACGGCTCGACGTTATCAGGCGGCTGGGCCGCCCTAGGTTGGACGACATCTCATCTCGGCACGTCAGGTGAATCTTGTTCCGGATGACAGGCCGAGGGGCGACTGAATCGAGGGCGTCTCTCTTCAACCGCAGGTCTCTTACATGTTTTGGAGTCCGGCATCATGTTTGCGATGGAACTCTTTCGCCTCCCATCTTTCTTTCGCATGTTCATGTCGTCGTTCTCGCCCATCCAGACTTTCCTGGCGTGACTCGTTTTGATGCTCACCTACAAGCTTTATTGGTTCTTGGCGAAACACCACTTGTTTGTCACTTTCCTTTGGTTTTTCTATTTCAAACTCAAGCGTGGAGGCCATATCTCATGACCTGATCATGACCAAGTGAATAGTTCAATTCGGGGTATCGTTTGTTCCTAACAGTACCCGCGCAAAAAATCCAAGCCTGATATCCAGTTAACAAAGCCACCCTCTTCTCCGTAACGCCGCTTGTACCCGTATCCCAATTGGCTGGCCCTTTGAAAAGTAAGTCTACATGATATATATCGGAAAGGCACTTGGCAAAGACCAAACAAGGTCGTAAACATCGTCAGTAAACTCGGACGGGAAAGGAAACCAGCCTCCAACGCCTGTGTGCCCGCCCGTCTACTGCATCATTATGTCGTCCGGTTCTAGAAATGCCAAAATAAATTCACCTCAGCTGAAATCGCGCGCCTGTCTTCGCTGGTGATCGTCGGGACTTCCCGGGCGCCCCGGGGCCTCGGCGGACGGTTGCGGTGCATTCTGAGCGGCCGGGGGGCCCGCGGCGCCGCCATCGGCCTGGTACACCTTGACCGAGTTGATGAGCCAAAACGCCTCGGTGAAGGCCCGCGGGTTCGACGCCACGTAGTCGGAGCACTGAGGTGCCAGCGCGGCGCACTCGGCGTTCTGCTCCCAGACCTTGCCGGCCCAGTCGCCGCACAGCGCGATGTTGAAGACGAGGTTCTGCTGCTTGAAGTGCGCCGGGATGTCGCACCCGGAGCCGCCGTTGAACTTGGCCAGGGGCGGGCCCCACGACGCCGGGTCCGGGTTGCTGGAGCTGACGTCGCCGGGGATGGCGCTGCGCGGGAAGAACCACACGGAAATGCTGCGGGCGTTGAAGTCCACCGCGTAGACGCCGCCGCCGATGGCATTGAAGCCGTCGCCGTAGTTCTGGTTGCTCGCCGTCGTCTGCCCGCAGCCGACGAAGGCGCTCCCCGAGTTACAGTCCTGGTCCTTGAGCGTCGTCGACGGGATCGTGCCGTCGTTGTTGATGGTGCAGCCGGGGCCCGTGTGGAGGGTGACGGCGTTGGACTCTTGCGTGTTGACGCCCTCGATGATGTCGATCTCCCCAGAGTTGGGCCTGCGGGTTGTTCAACATCTCGTCTCTTTTCCCTTGCGTTCCCTGACGAGATTCCGGGTGAGAGGGACTTACCAGTTGGGACCAAACATCCAAAAGGCGGGCCACACGCCGCAGCTGCTCGTCGGCATGTGCGCAATGTCGGCAACGAAGAGGCCCGTGTCAAAGGCCTTGTTGGACGTGACTCTCACGGACTGGCGGCCCTGACCGGTCGTCTTGGAGTCGACGCCGAGGTAGATGCCGCCGTTGGCGTAACCGGCGAGGCCGTTGTCGTTGGCCGTCTGCGCGCTCGTGTAGGTCTGTGAGCCGCGTGTGGGGTCCGGCTGATCGAAAAAGCTGAACTCGTTGAAGAAGTTTGAGCTGTCGTAGTTGTCGTGGAGGACGAACTTCTGCGCCTGGGCCAGCCCGGAGCAGAGAATGGCGGCGACGCCCAAGACAGTCTTGATCTTTTGTGAGGCCATCGTGACGAGCGATCGAGATTTGATCTTCTTTTTTTCTCTTGTTTCTTTTAAATCATTCAACCTTTCCTGGGTCAGTGGAGGATGTCGAGGTGGGTGTGACGGGAGCTTCGAGACTCGATGAAGCCACGATAGGAGGGATATGTGTGTCTGAAGAGTCTGAATCAGAAGTGATGACGGAGAGTCAGAGATGTCATCCGAGGCGGAGAATATGATAAAGAATGTTGCAGCAGATATCGGTGCGAACCCGTCACTGAGGTGGTTGGAGGGAAGAGGGGTGCTGATGCTGGGTATCGTCTTTGTCTGAGGAAAGCCAAAAGGGGAAGTTTTTTGATCAAAAGTAAGGAAACCCGATTCCGTTTTCAAATGAAAAGGAGTAGACAGCCAAGCGTCATGGCGAGGCGGCTGGGAGAGTGCGAGAGTGTTCTCGGCGTCGAGAGTGACGGGGGCTCGTGTCGGCTCGGCTGACGACGAGGTGAGTAGTGAGCGCTGGTGGTTCTTGCTCGCCCGTGTGTCCTAATGAATAGAGCTAGCAGACTGGGTTGAGGCCGAGGTTGGGGCTTTGCCTTGGCAGAGAGGCGGAAGACCAGATGACAGAAGAGTGAGCGAAGCGAAAGGCACGGAAAAGAATGGAGCTCTGACGATAACTCGAGCCGGAAAGATTGAAACGGCTGTGCCTCTTGGGGGCTGAGGAAGGCAGTGAAGAAGCGAACTGGAGTAACGAGGGGCCGGGTGAAAGGTTGAAGGAGGCTGAAAGTATGAAGGGGACCTAGACTAAACAACTGCCACACGGAACATCACATCACGAGTTCTACGAGCCTCGACCACATCGGGGAATGTTACCAGCTAAATAGAGCTTGAGGTCGGGCTGTGGAGAACAGAGCGAGGGGAGCTAGCAAGAGAAGCCGGACTGGGCCCTACTACACGAAAAGAGTTGACGCGGCATCTTTTGCGGGTGTGATCCAATAGATTGATCTAAGTATTTCCTTTGCTCGTCTGTTCTACCGAGTTCCACCTCCCAAGGCCGCGTACATGTAACAAAGGCCAGAGACTCGGAGGAGTGGCCAGCCCCAAGAACCAAGGTGAGACCTCGTGCCCTTTTCCTCTTGGGCCTGATCCCTTGGTGCCCATGACCGTGCGTGGTGTACCCGGTGGGCCTGGGCTGCTCGTTCCAACGAACAGCAGACCCGTTTCAATGTGTTTATTGGGCCAAGACTTAGACGAGGCTTTGCAAGGGGTGTCCTCGGGCAGGATCCAGAGCGAAGATGGGATGATAGGGAAACATATGCCAATGCCTGCCTCGGCGCCGAGGGGAATACGGCAGCGTTGCGCAGAATGCGAGTTCTTCTGCTCCGAAACGAAACCCCAAATTGCCAGGCTGACTTCTAAGTGGGTAAGTCTATGCGTGTCTCCCGAGAAACTGGCAACTATCGAGCAGAAAATCGACAGCGGGAAGGGTGGCGATCATGAAATGCCCCTGACCCCTCGCCATGTTGCCATGTGTATGGGGAAGGAAGGGGCAAGATGGAAAAGTGGGATTGAGATGGGACGAACGAGAATCAAGAGAACAAGAAGGTCTAGGGAATGGTGAGGGAAAAACAGGTTGTAGATGGTGGGGGCAAGGAAAAAAAAAAGAGACAAGAGACTCAGATGACAAGTCGTCTGAACATCGGGTTGGATGTCAGAGGCTCCTTCTGCGCCCACTCTGGACGTGAGCCCACGGTGGTTGTTGTCATTTTGAAACACGGGGCATGCCAACGGGCGGACGGGGACGACCAATCGATTGAATTCCCGTGCCGGCTCCCGATGAAGTCTGGGGCACGCGGCGCCCACCTAGCGGCAGTGTCTCCGGGGTTCCGGAGGGCACCAAGGAGGCCGCTCACACCCAATCATGTCCCTTTTGGCGAAGGATGGCGAGGAAGGGTACTTGGGTGCGCCAGCGCGTGTGCAGACCCTCCCACCAACCGGCTCCCTCAAATCAACCAAAACTTCTCTCTCCCTCGCAGTCAACACGACCCATTTTTTTGACACTACAGGTTACTGATGCCCTGCCCCGAGAGGCCACGCTCACGCCAGACTCTCGGCCCCTGCATCTCACCTCGCCCGTTGGTGAGGTTGGCATTCCCTCAAATGGCTTGAAACGATTCTCGAACACGGCTCAAAAACGCAAGGGTGGAATAGCCACCCAGGAACACTGGCAATGGCGCGAGAGGGGGGGGGGGGGGGGNNNNTTCCCAATAAATACCTTCTCTCACCTTCGAACCACGCAACACTTAGAACACTAACCACGGACTCGGCGTGGTCAAAAGTCTCACAGATCCATCTCGATTCAGGCCGAGCCTTGTGCGGAACAATCAAGTGCACCATCCACATTCCCTCGTCGAAGAATGCGGTCCCCTCGATTGGCAATAGCGCAACGCGCGCCGTGGAAGCACTGAAACACTTGTCAAATCGACACATGTCTCACGACTTCTGTCAATAGTCCTGCATGTCTTCTACTCAGCCTCCCGGCTTCTCTGCATCATAGGCTTGGCGCCTTCCCTTCGCAGCAAAATGGGTCTGAGTGATGATGGAAAGTTCCCAGAACATCCAGTTCGCGTTGAGAGGACGATTGCTCGAAGATGGGAAGCTCGGTTTACGTCTCTTATCCTGACTCTGAATAACGGCGATCGAGCCGTCATTCGCTGGAATAGGGAGAATGGTCCAACCTTGAGCGGACCTCAGCCTTGTCGGGCAAATTTATCTGGTGCCAGCGTGTGAGGACTGCATCACCTCGAGCATCTTCGACGCATGATGAATCCCCCCCCCCCCCCCNCGTTTCGTGACCAAATCTAGAGAGAAAGGGGCCTAGAATCTGGCGTTGTACCAGCATTTCCCATAGGACTCACAATCATTTGCAAATTGTCCAACTGTCTCCAGGTCTTAGGCCTTTCCAACCGGCATTGACGGAAAGTACACGGAGTCGCCCGTCATCTACAAGACCAGGAGCCTGCCTTAGTGTCAGTTCTAGTCGGCGGTCAAACCCGGGCCGGGGCTCCAGCGCCGCTCCTCCTCCCGCCCCCAACCATTGCCGGATTCCACCCCCCGAGCCCGCCTCGTACCGGCAGAGCCGCTCCGTCATCCCTGCCTAGGAAGTGCGACCCGTGTGTTAGCGTCGCATGTACGCCACAAGGGCAGGCAACCTGAAGGCACCAGCTGGACTGGTCTCCCTTTCTGACGATAAGTAGTCATGTTAACATACATCGCCAACGATCAGAGAGAAACCTCTGTACTCCAAGCCCGGCGCCCATACAATCAATCACCAGAGAACCCATTAAAACAAGATCACGCCAGGCTCGGACATCCACACCCCTGTCAATGAAGCCCCTCCCTCCCCCGTTCCCGAAAGCAAGGAGTAGCCTGTCAACGTCCATCAAGCTTAACCCAGGATCTTCTGAATAGCCTTAAGGTTATTCCACAGTCAGTGTCCCCCCCTTTTCGACCACCCAATGTCTCGGTGCCATGGCTGTCTCGGCGCCAGCGCGGCAATTACTCGGTCTGATGATCTACAGAGATGAAGTTTAATGACCCCTGATCTTTTTATCATCACACGTGATCTATGGTTTTTATGGTAGTCATGCCGGGGCAGCTGGCAAAGTGGCATAGCACAGAAGACATTGAGCAGTTCTATTAGTAGGATCCCGTTGCAGAGTAGCAATCACAACATTGCACCAAGTGACAGACGTCCACAGGCATTCTAAAGGACTGGGAAGGCAGCAGGGAAAAGAAATCAGGCCAAATTAGGACGTGGTGGAAATGCAAGTCGCCCGTTCTACAAAATCAAACAATCACCTTGGTGTCAGCTCTTGACACCAGGCATCTCCAAGCGGCCCTGCCCTGCTTATGCTTCCATGCCTTCTGCACATGCGAGGACGTACATTGTCTAGTGTAACAGGAAAAGAGTCATGACTGGGAAATGAGAAAGAATTTTACCAAGCTCTTTTACAATAACCCACAAAGATCTGTCCGGTACTCCTACCCTTTCTTCATCAAACTCCCTTAGTTCGCAATGCCGCCTCGTGACCAAACACCTTTTCGTACGGCTTGCGTCTCGTTGTTCATACCGCTCATGACGTGTGGGCATCAGAGTCTCCGACCTCTCGGGTTTCGTATGCGTATTTTGTGGTGGTGTACAAGATAGGGTCTCCTATCGGTAAGCAGGACGCTGGAAGAGAAACACGGTTGACCAGCCGTTATTAAATGGCCCTAGAAGATGCGCAATGGCGCATCAGGACCGTGTCTTGACGAGCTTTTGACAGCCATCTTAGAGTTTAACCTTCTGGCCGGTGATCTTGAACCAGATGACGGCGATAAGGTCCTCCTTGAACCGTTCCCATGGGTTGCGGTTGAGGTAGTAACTGAGCTCGCGGTAGTTGTACATCTCGCCCCAGCAGTCGCGACCCCATTCGCAGCCGGCCATGTTGACGACGAAATCGCGGTCGTTCTGGTCGTAGTGGATGCGCGTGTCATTCCCGTTCTCAGAGCATGCGCCGGGAGGGAAAGAGTTGATCATTCGCTGGGGCAGAAAAGCCGTGTGCTTGCGGATCCAGGGCTGGGTCTTGTACATCTGCTCCAGAGCGTCTTGTTCCTTGTGCTCCCACTCCATATGCTTCTGCTCGTAGGCGACGGGGTCCCACCAGACATCGAGCATGCGGTCGGCCCAGGCGCCTCTCTTAACGAAGAAGGAGCCCAAGTTAAAGCCGGAGCAGTCCTGGGAGAGAATCAGATTGATGGACTCCGGCTTCCCGTCGCCGACTGGGCTCCGCGACTCTTCGTCCAAGTAGAGGTCGGTGAACGGATGGGAAATGTTGAGAGGATTGTACTCGTTGATATCGCGGTACACATGCTTATTGAGGTCGTTGAAGATGTGGTTTTGCAAGGGGTACGACAGTTCCATAACGTAAGTGTTTAGGTCGAGCCACCAAACCCTGCGATCACCTGTCAGCTCCAGTCATTTGGTACTCTGCGCGCGCGAGACATACCACTCGGCCTTTGGATACTTGCGGAAGGCGGATCGAATGAAGTCAACCTTCTCCCAGCTTTCGCGCCATTCGTGTGCGTATCGCTTCTTGGTGCTCATGTCGACAATCTCAAGATCGTATCCCCACCGGTGGCTGTACTTCTTCTTGTTTCGTACGCTGTCCCGCTCGATGGCCCACTCGCGAGCGCCCTTCCACTCCATGACTCCTCCACCAACGTTTGCTGCGAGAATGATAACATACTTTTGGCCGCCGCCAAACGTTCGTCGCCAGTGGTAGACGAGAGCTAAGGAGGGTCAGTGACAATCCAGCATTGGGGATAGAGGTATTGACGTACGGGTGGTGTAAAAGATTGTGATGGACAACAGCAGCAACAAGAGAAGCAGCAAGCGCATCTTCATCTTTCGGCCCATACGCGCAAAGACGCTGCGTATCCTCCCCACGAGAGGAACCTTGCGCGTCGCCCATGGCGCTTGGGTCAACTTCTCCTTCTCGGCATATGAATTCTGGTTGTTGAATCGTGGCAGGCTGCTCGATATGCGGCGCATGTGTCGTGTGAAGAAGCCCTGGTTCTGGGTAGAGAAGGACGGGTAGCCGTTGGCGCCAGTAGTTCTCATCTTGGCGGTATCCCAGGGTGATAAGGGCCCGTTGGAAGCTGAGAAGGCTCTGTTCGGACTCGATCGACCGCTCGTGTTGATGGTCAAGCCTGGACTGGCCCAACCGCCTCCAGGTATAGGCGAGGGGCTGCGGGAGAGGGACATTGTGGTATTAGGGGTGCCTGCAGCGTTCAAAGAACACGAGCTGTCAGCAAGCGGGTCCCGTCATTCGTCGGTTGCTCAGCTCGTATTTGGCATCGGTGGCATGCCGGGAGGGACGGGGGTGGAGGTTGAAAAGCAGATATGTCGGTGTGCCACGGTGGAATGGGGGAGGGTTGAGGGAACGGAATAGAAATGGATACGGGCTCGGACGGACGTACCAGGAATCGGGGCGAGAGCACCTGGGTGCTGGCCGTGGACCCCCAGGAATTGGGAAGAGCCACGGTCGGCTGGGCCGTCAACAGTCACGGCAAGTCCGCCAGAAGCAGATGAGCGACGACGGTGATGGGAGCGTGTTGGCCTACGGTCGCTAAAGGACGAGGAGGCGGCGAAAGGCTGTGGTGAATCCAGATTGAAAGATTGTCGGGTGTTGTGACCAGATGGCACTTTACGAGCCGTCTGGTTACAACGCGATGGCCAAGAGGAAGACTCGGTAGGTTAGGGAAGGGGGTCGACGTATCCGACCAAAAAGAAGAAAAGAAAAAAAAGGGGGGTCCCTCGTTGGCAAGGCCTCTGGTGGTTTGGTTCGGTTCGGGTGAGGCTGTACAGGTGATCCGGCAGGGGTTGCAAACATGCGCCGGTGTGTACTTTAGGGCGCTATCTTTAGGAAAAGAAGACAATGGCTTCTCTGGGTCCTTAGCAAGCCACAGGTGAAGCCTTAACGGTCCCTAAGGTATGGAGCAACAGCTGTATGCGTTAAGGAATAATAGGGTGGCTCTGCGTGGTGAATCCCTTAGCTGGTTGACAATACGGGCCTGGTGCGACGCGGGAAAGTTGTGAATGGTTAGGAAGAAGATTGGAAGTGGAGGAGAGTCGTCTTCAGGCTGGGTCTTTCCCCCCCTTCTCAGAAAAAAAGGGCGTTCGCGGTGGCTGCAAAAGAGAATTGACCACCTTCTGCCACTGACGCGGGGGCCGATGGAGGGACAGAACACCAGAACAAGACGGGCTGGAATGAACCGAGTAGGGTTGTAAGAAGGGAGTTTTGACTTTCACATGAAAAGAAACGTCGAGGCGAAAAGGACAGCGTCGTTTCTTGAGTGATTATTTGGCTTTCCGGTCTCGTGTTTACGAAAAAAGGAAATGACAAAAAGGGAAGTGTTAATTAAATGGAAGGAAGGGAGCCGTCCAACGACAAACCACAGACAGGACTCACCTCTGCCTGCGAATGTGCACTTGGCGCCCCCCTCATCACCAGGAACGAGAAGGAAAGGGGAAAAGGAAGAAGAAAAAAAAAATTTGATGATCTTATTTTATCAAGGTTTCTCTCCTGCCAAAGCAAAAGCGTGTCATGCCTCCCTGAACGTCTAATCTTTTTTTCTTCCTTCGGATGAGGGTAGTTCCCAGAAGTCAAGATCCCGAAAAATGGTAGACCACTGATAGTGTGTCGAGGCCCTCCTTCTCTGTTGGGAAAACCAAGTATCCTGGTACACAGCATATCACGCTAGCTGTGTGCGAAGGTCAGGTACTCGGGACTTAATCATCCCTCGGCCCTGTTTTAATAAACTCGCAAGATGCTTAAACTCTCTCTCTCTCGCTTCTCCCCCCCCGCAGAATGTACTGGTGGTTGCCGTCATCCGAATAGTAGAAGTGAACACTTATGTCATTGCCTGGGGTCTTGTCCATGAGAAAGACAAGAGCAAAATCTTCTATTGTTTTTAATGGTTTTTATTTTTAAGTCAACTCATCTAGGTTCGGGCTGTCCAGCGTAGACGAGAGGGAGAACAACATGGCTCCAGCGAGCTGCGAACCAGACATTCATATCAGCGAGGGAGGGATTAGCAGAAGACAGTTGTCCCAACTTGAGGTGACGAGGTAATAAAAGCACCATTTAGCCAAGACACGAACCACTGGGCGTGTTCAATGCGGGCGGACTCGTCCTTTCCCACACCCAGGACGACCCCAACATCAATTGGCGAACGGCCATTGGACGGATGGGAAAGATCTCGCATGCGCTCGAGTTGATAACTGAGATGCTAGCGCATGTCGGACAACACTGACCTGGATTGACCTGGACTGACCTGGGTTTCGATCATTAGCGCCCTGCAGGATTGCTTGGAACATGCGAGTCTCGTAGTCAGCGCGCCTCCGATTAGCCGTCAGGGATACGAACGTTGTCGTTAAGCTGCTCCCCATCAGACGAACAGTGCAGTAGGATTTCGACGCCCGTCGCCCTGGGGTACGCTATTGAAGACCCTGACCGATAAGCTGACAGTCGGGACGTGTACAAGAACGACTTTAGTGGGAAGGACAGCATGAAGACCTGAAATAACGCGATTTGGTTTAATCGTACATCTGACCCCTTCTGGGTGACACGGGACAGATGGCATGCGACGTCGAGCGGGCCTTTGCCTCCCGTGATTGTCACCCCAGGTGCCAGATCGCAAATGAACGTCCGTGATTCCGTGACACCATCACCAGCAAACCCGGCCGAATCGAGTCCCGTATCACAGATGCCACTAGACGCAGGCATCGGGGCTGGGACCCCCGCCAATTTCTAGCCCGACGCTTCCGCGAAGCTTTCAAAACGCAGAAGAAAAAGCGCCAATAAGCTTCTCCCGCCGTTGGAGAGGACAAAACGTGACAGAGAGATGTCCCACAATCTCAAGCGACGTTTCCCGTCCTCGTCATACCATGTCAACCTTGACATGCAGGATTCGGCCAACAAATGCTCAGGATGCGTTCCGTTATTCTATTGCTGCGTTGGTAAAGCTCGTTGCGACTTGCCTCTCATTATGCTCGATATCCGAGACCAGTCAGTCCACACACCCATCATCTCATCCAAAGGGGCAGCCAAGCCAGAGCCCAGGGGCTGGGGAAAACGAGGCGTCCCTCGTTGGCACGTAGCGCGTGGCACACTTTCGAGAATTTAATGGCAGGGGAGGCAGAGGAGGCAGAACCGACGACCAAGTCCGTGCCTCTTCCATTCTATCTTTAATTAACTTTCTCTTGTCGAAAGTTTGTTTCTCTTACGGCGGCTGGATACGTCCAAAGGAGTCGCAGCCGATGAGGCGTGATGCCCGACTAATTCAGACCACGATCGACCGTCCGTGATGCCGGCCGGCGTCGCAACTGACTTGCTGGCGGGGTGTTTCGGGTTGCGGAAGCTAGGAATCTGTGACGTGACCAACGTCTCTCCTGTTCACATGTGACTCTCGTCCTGAAGGCCAGCGATCGAGGTTGGGCGAAATCGAGGCATCATATGCGCTGCAGGAGGCCAGGGAAACAAAAATCTCCGACGGCGAACCCGTGAGATGCCAGTTGAAGACAAGGGGGCGAACGAAGGGAGCGCGACGCGGCCGCGAAGTGTCGCCCGCTGCGACCCCCACGCCAGCAAGGACGCAGGTCGAGCTTGGGAGAGGCCGGGAGCTGGGTGGCTGAAAGCGACATGCATCTCTGTGGAACTTCATCCTTTTCCATGTCCGCCTTTGTGTTGGTCGTCGTCTGTTGGACTTCTTCAAGCTCTCGCTTCCATGGCCGCATTTCCTGCTCCTTCGATTCCACTAGAGAATACCACGGGAACACCGCGGCTCGTGTTCGCCTCTCTTTTTTTCTGATCGGTATCTTCTCCGCGGTATCACCTATCTTTAGATCCTGCGGCGACTGACGGAGTGCCGCCATGTCGCCCATTTGCTCACAACAACGCGACCTCTAGACGATAACCCCTTGATTCATCCAGGAGCTATCTGATGGGCATGACGCACACAGTGTTGACTATTTCGTCATCTGGGTGGCTCTTCGCAGACAAGAGCCTGGCGATGATCGCACCGGCGACGCAGTCATCGAGGTCAAGAATGCAGCCTCCGGAACCACCTGGTTGCGAGAAGGCTGATAGCTGGTGCTTATGGTTCCCTCCAAGACAACGCACCACTCACAGAGAAGATGTAGACGATACCCTTACGTCACTGTCTCAGCTTCCTCGGTTTTGTGATCCGACTTGAACATCCCGATGCTCCTGACGATTGTGGTTCTTCAAAATGATATGTGAGGTCAAGTAACTCCTCTCTGAGTTTCATCGAGATCCTCTCCATCTGGTCCCTTGGGGCGTCAACGTCTGCTCTTCTCTTCGGCCGCAAAATGAAGAAAGGAAGTAAAGTAAAACACCAGAAACAACACACGGACAGAGAGAGAAAGCAAGCCATGGCGCCAGCCCATGCTTCGCCCTCGTTCATCTACGTTCTCTAGCACGATGGCAACGGCCCGTTCATACTGAGTCGACTGGTCCGTTCAGGTGTTGCAATGCTAGCTTCGACTTGTAAGCTGGCAAGTGGATTTCTACTTCCAGACGCCGCCTTTGTGAACGGGAGGGTAAGAGCTGGCCTCGTCGGCATCTTCATCGGAGCCTCCCTGGCGTTCACTTTCAGGGGCAGAAGTACGGCTTTGTGGTCATCAGCTACATGCATTGCCTGGACGAGGGATGTCTACCTAGGTCTGACGGGGCCGAACAGCACCAGGGATCAACATCTTCATGATTGTGCTCGACATCGAGAATATTGGCTGCAAGTCTCTTAGCGGCACCTACTGTGTTAGTGAATCAAGCTCGCAAGGATGTCTCGCTCTTGGTTATGCTCTATATGTTTAACAACGGGACCCGGACCCCCTTTGCTCAAACCGCTTCCTGATCCTCCATCCTCCTCGTGCGTGTTGCATATGCCGAAGATTTGTTTGGGGACCCTCGAATGAATGTACCTTCATTATAACTCGTGGTACTACTTCTACTCTCAACTGACGGAGCACGTCCTGTGAGGATTCATGTTTGGCTTCCCTAGTTTCTAGGTTGCGTTGTCGTCCAAGACTAGTCTTTTGACTCTGACCCCCGGGTACCGCGAGAGTGTGTGCAAGACAGGAAAAGGTCAACACAGCAGTCAACCTTATCAAAAGGATGGCGGTGACAACCCGTAACTAGTTTCGTTCTTGTCATTCCTAATTTAATCGGTATCCAAGCCACCGGACAAGAAAAGGGGAACCGCTAGCACCAAAACCGCCCACAACACTTGTGGCCGGCCCTCTCACCCTTTTCGCAAACCATTTACCCGTTTCATGTCGAATAGGCGTTGACGGTCCAACGACGATAGCGTGAATCACCTGGTTAAAGCACAGAACAAACACTCCAGTCTCTCACAACACACCGATCCTGGTGTGGCACGCTTCTTCGGATCGAATGAGCGGTTCGGTCTTGTGCCCAAGATCAGGGGCATAGAGGAACGAGGTCATAGACTTCTTGTTTGTAGTTTTTTCTCTCAGGCTTACGCCCAAGTGCCTACCTGTCAACGCCGTCCAGAAGTATTTCTCAACTGCCAACGCGTGAGGGTCAAAGTGCCGGGAGACCCAGCACGGTTGCAGCCGAAGGACCGAGATGTGGATGAGCCGCGATACAACGATGGACACCCCAAGCGCAGACATCTTGAGCTTCAGTGGCAGCAACTATCGTTCTCCGTGCTATTGCTCCCGTAGCTAGAGGGGAGAGTGACATCGTTATGGCTGTTGACATTCCCGTCGGGTGGGTGTCGAAGAAGAGAGCTGCCTGGTTAGCATGTTGACTGATGTCCCTGTTCCTGTGGTCTCTCGCTTTCTGGGAGTTGCGAACTGATTGTTCCACCCACGTAGAAGACAAGTTATACGTTGAATGTATTCTCCTGCAATATAAATCATCGGAGACGACGGAGTTGGAGGCCAAGAGTAAAAATTGCCTTGAGTTGAGGCTCTTTAAACCCAGCGAGAGACACAAATCTGACAGGTAAATATGTCACTTGCTGACACGAGAAGGGCATCCTCAACCCTGTCCGAGACATTCATACCAACTCTGTAATGCTCCCTCGTCTGGGAACCGGACGAAGAGGAACAAACGTACAGTAGCAAGACATCGAGGGCGAGAAAAAGTAGGTGGGCTTGGACTGCTGCCAACGAGGCTAGGCAGCAACCCAGAACACGGCCGACTCTGCCGCGTGCCTCCCAGGCTTTTCCCAACTACTTTCATTATACCCCATTTACTTGCCTCTGGATAGTATCAGGTCCAGACAGGCGTGTAGAAATACGAAGGTGGTGACACAGCCTTTTCCCAGGAGCCGATCTCTGCCTGTAGAACAACTCACCCTCGACCGAAAACCGCAGACAAGTGGATCGTGTATGCGTGGCGAGTTGCTCGGCATACATGGCAAGGAGATGCGCGTTCATGGATCAGATAATGCCACGGGGTACTGAAGTTGCCACTTGTATATGCCAATTCAGCGGAATAGATGGCCAATATCTCTCTCGCAATAGTGTTCGGTTCGCTTGAGACACCCATCATGCTCTTCCATTGCCGTGGCACGAAAAGTCCCGGCGCTGATATCTCTGTCGCTGGGGACTCGGCCCTCGCTCGTCCATGGTGCCCATAAGCATTTTAGGATTCTGTAGTGTTTCGAGTTGAAAACCTGGTAAAAGATGCCTCGTTGCGTCACTAGACCCGGCTACCGTCAATCAGAGATGGACGCCGCACTATCCAGACTCAGGAACGGCGATATCGAGGGTTTCCTTGACAACTTCGCCCGCCTGCAATATTACGCCCGACCAGATGTTAAAGTATCTCTGGTACAGACGACTGACGGATCATAATACTTTCCCCGTCCCTCAGGAGCGGGGGGGGGGGGTTCGTTTCTGGACGAGGCATAGCCTGGCTCCTTTATATCGTGGCCGAGAGAAAACGGCGAAGCTCCAGTGTACAGCAAGCAACCCGGGATCCTTTGGGTCGTATGTGAGACAGAATATATACGGCAGTGCTGAGCAGGCTTCTTTTTGAGCAAGGCATCTTCGCTGCGCCAGGCATTATCATGTTCACTTCGGACGGAACCACAAAGCCGCTTTGGGTGAGCCAGAGCTTCAACTGGCCCGGCCATCGACGGCCAAACGTCCTTGGAAACCGTGCGCAGCGGGCTCGACCGGCTGACAGACGAGCAAGTCTTCAGCTTTACGTTATCTACATACGTTCGATCCTTACCGTCGCCCGAAATGATCACCGGGTCTGAGTTTGATGTTCGTCTTAAGTACCATGCTCCTTTCGTCCCATCTTTTTCCAGAAGAAACAGTACCATTGGTAAGCTGGAACCTTAAATCGCTTGAGTCATAACAGCGTGTGGGAAAAAAGGAGAGAGAGAGAGAGAGAGAGAGAGAGTAATGTACCACTCTGTCGCCCGCAAGTGAAATGAACGCCAATATGGAGGCTCCGAAGTTGAGTTGGTCGGGGATGACAGGCAGGGGAGATTTACGTTGTCTCTTTTCTCGCCCTGTTGCTTTCATTCTCTTTCCCTCCATCTGACCGTTTCCGACCATACCTTACCATGTACTCCCTGCTTTCGGCTTAATCATGCAGGCAGGCTATTAATTCGGGTTGTCCAGTCATACGACTGTACTCACTACGCAGTAACTAAACGCCCGGACCGAAGCCGAATAGCGCGCGGCGGATTTGCCACCGCCGCCAAGGTTGCCCATGCGAAATACCAACATCCGAAAGGGCGTGCCGCCGTGCACTTCTTAAAACAGAGTGGGGCTCCGAATTCAGGTTTACCGATGTCCATCATTCAATTTATCTGCTTTCTACTCAGTCATTTTTTTTTTTCTGTTTCTGTTTCTTTCGGTTCTACGCTGCTGGACGCTGAAATCCAGTAAATTGTGCGCGTTGACAAAGAAGCGGTGGTATGAGTCTACGGTCGATCTTAGGCGGTGGCCGTGTGAAAAAATCCAAGTCGAAGCCGTCAGCCTCGCCACGAAAGAACAGCGGTACAGGAAGTCCGCGGGCTGGCGGCGGCGCCAGGAAGACGAAGCCTGCGGCGGAGGAAGATGACGGAGATGACTTCTTCCACGACCGGCTCGACGATGTGGGCCTCGTCGCAGCGTTGGCGACGGACATGTCGTTGCGCGATGTCGTACAGGCCATCAAGTACACCCGTGATCACATGTTTGGCCCGGTACCCACGGAGGCGGCGGGCATGAATTCCTCGCGCGTCGCGGAGGTGCTCAACTACCGCAAAGCCATGCCAGGGCTCGTGACGGTATCCCACCTGCACTCCCTCCTCGCCTCTCCCACGGCGGTGGAGCGCGAGGTCGCAGAGTTGCAGCGCGGCGGAGCAGTGCGCAAGATCTACGTGCAACGCCGCGGGGGCCTGGGCGAGGCCCTCATCCAGACCTCCGAGCTGGAGGAGATGGTGACCCTGTCTGCGGGGCTTGACGAGGCGACGAAGGCGGCTTTCGTCGAATTCCTCAGAGAGAACCCGCTGGCGCAGACGATGCCGCGATCGGCTTGTGATCACAAGCGGGCTGATGCTCTGGTGCGGGCGGGCTTCTTGACAGCGAAATTACACCCGCCGGACGTGGGCACCCCGCTGATGAATCTCTACTTGCGCCCGGAGGTGCGGGCCAGCCTGACGAGCATCGAGGCCGTGTCCCGTGCAGCGTCCGGCAGCTTCGACGCTGTCGGAGGCCAGGGGGCCATACACGCCGCGGGGGGTGGGGGTGGGGGAGGGGCGCCGCGTCTGTCACGCGCCGACGTGTCAGCATCGGGCGCCGATTTTACGATCGCGGTTCCCGGCAACGGGTCCTTTCTCAAGCTGACCACAGCCGCTGTGGAGCACTTGATCAAACTGTTATCCAAGTCGCAGTTCAGGGAGATGCCCGTGTCCATGCTCAAGGAGCGATGGGAGGGTGGCGTGGCCCGTGACGAAGCTCGTCTGGCAAAGAGGGCCAGGGGAGAGTTTGCCGGTGTGCTACCGGGGAGGACCAGGAGGTGGAAGGAGTTTTATGGATTGGAGTTCAACTGGGTGCTTGAGGAGGCCATGGGCGCCGGACTCGTGGAGGTCTTCGAGACACGGAGCGTCGGTAGGGGGGTCCGTCTGCTGTGACGACAAGACCACTCGGATTCGTAAACATCCTCGGCATAACGAGGAAGCTTTAAGCTTTATTCAATGTCAGCCCACAATACCTAGGCAGGACAATGACACCAGTGGTATCCGTCTTGGTCGTCCACGAAACTTCCCCATTGTACGTGACGGTGTCGCTCAATGTCGCCGTTAGCCAACTCCCGGCACGCCTGTACGGTCTTGTTTCCCGCGGTTGAGACCGAGTGAGATGGGCAACGCATACGCTGAAGGACTGCCTTTGAGTCAGTCATCAATAAGGCACTTCCACCATAAGTAGGATTAATAGTTCGTCTGGCCAGGCTTGCCCTGCCTGAACAACGTCGCCGAAGGTGAAAACGCGACGTACAACCCAGATAGGGGAACAAGCTTGCTTTTCGAGTTTTCTAAAACCCTGGCTCCTTGTCGGCTACCGCCAAGCACGGGATTGTTGTTCGAGATAGATGACCGCAGTCAAACGCAGGGGAGTAATGCGGCTCTCCGAGGATCTAGGTAAATCCTAGGAGTTCGTCTCTTGGTTTACCATGCTTTGTCTGTTTTTGAAGCTGGTCATTGTCGACCCAACGCGCTGTTTCCATATTTGACTTCGTAGGTCGGGATTTTCGAGTCATGGCCGGGTATGCGGACCTGGCAGCATAAATGCCGCCATCGTGTCCTCACTCGTTCTATCTTCCGATTCGTGAAGTTTCGGCATGATCTCAGAGGCATCGGGTATGTTGAGATACTCTATAGCCCACAGCGCGAAACGTTATTGCTTTTTTATCCCACCTTATCAAGCCACTGTGCCGACGGGAGTATTTGATCAATCTCCAAGGCCGAGCCGGGAAGACCTCGATGTAACTGGAATCTGCAACGTAAGTAATCCTGGGCGAGAAGACTTAGCATTCGATGTCTGCCCATCTGCAGCCGATGTTCCAGCTTGGAGACGTTGTTGCATGAGAGAGACGATGGCTGAAGTCGAGGATGTCAAAGACCGCCCAGAGACGAGACAACTACCGGACTACGGTCGACTGCCAGGGTGCAACGTGTGGCCAATCGCTCAATATGCGACGTGGAACACAGTCCAAAACGCATAGACGTTGAAATCGAGATCTAGGAGCTTTTACAAAAAACCAGGTTCAAGGCGCGTCATTTGTGTTTATCTCCAGATTTGCAAACAACTGTGACGTTTTCGCTCTGGATACAACCTGCCGGGTCGAGACACTGGTGTGGCGCGGGACGCAGCTGTTCTGCACATGTTCGTTATGACGCGGGACGACGAGAAAAAAAGCAACTTGAGACTTTGAGGCACTATGCGAGGTAGGGATACATATACAACCAATCAGGCGCAGGTTCGGGCGACTCAAGTCATTAAGCGTGTCTGACCTATTTCGAAGACGAACATGATGGAACACGGTCTGCCGTACCGAGATATTGGTATGGACCGCCACGAGACGAGAGAGTACAAGCTGATGATGGCCAGGGAGGCAATTGGCAACTGTCTTGTAGCATGGGGTTGCGGGCACGCACAACTTCGAGTGCCAAGCTCATCGAATGGCGGATTCACGGAAGAGTGGGATGCATGTGGGTTGACAGTGAGACAAAAGACGTCCGTCAAGCCTCAGCGGGACTCTCCTGGTGCTGGCGAATCTATTATTCTCTCCACCTGTCTCCGTTAGACTCCTGCCTCTGCCTCCGGGGCTGTCGTCAGAAGCCAAGCGGAAAGGCCCAAGTGCTCGACTTCCCTGTCCGGGGCGAGAACAATGAGCCTGGTCGAAGCCGCCCTTCACAGGATTGGTGTTACGGGCCCTGGCCTCCTTGAAAGTTTGTCAGAGCCGGACCATATGGAATCGTGGTCCGTCTACGAATGGGATTCAGCAGGGAGTCGGCGAGGCTGCAGCTAGCGTGCTCGCCGTCACACAGACTCTGACACCATCCGCGTCTTTCCCAAACTAACTCTGGGTCGTGTTGGGTCAAGAAGAGGGGAGGGAGAAGGGAGCCAAGATCTTCGGGTGCAGAGACCAGAGACGGCTCATGTTGTAGAAGGGTGGGTGAAAGGGTGTCGATGGCGCGGATGATGGCTGACATCGCGGGCGCCTCTGGGTGCGGCGTTCCTAGACGATGCGGGCACGGACGCGCCACGCATGGCATGGCAAGCCGTTGGCTGGAAAAGAAGGGGACGATGTGAGAGCTTCGGAAATTACAACGTGGTCCGTTCATAGGGAGGCGTTGCTGTCAATTCGTGGGCCTGGTTTGATTGCGACCATGGGCTGGCACTTTAAAGTCCTTCCTCAGCCTTCCTATTTGTTGTACTCGGACCAATTGTCGATCAAGTCGTCCGTCCAACGCAGGGCCCCTGTGACTGGAGACGGGCGATTTTACCTTCCTGAACGGAGTCGAGGGTCGTTGTGGGTTCGGAGCATGTCGAGAGGAATAGACCCGGTGTGAGAGGGGAAGGGGAGATTGGTAGATTGGGAGATGAAGACGAAATCGGAATCCAAGCTGCTGGATGGGTGAATGTGTTGGAGAGCCTCGACACATATCCCATACGCCACGAGGCAAGGCAATTGGGGTGTTTCTCCGTGTGGGACCAGGTGTTTAATTGGGCTGAAAAAGGTAATGCTGAGCACAGCTAATTGCTGTAATTATCCAGTGTCGATGATCCCACACCATTCGAAGCTGCCTAGGCGTGGTTGATTGCCGTTGTTCATATTCCGCATCTGTACGTAGTATTGCACTTTAGCACTTGCGTAACATGTTAACGCAGGTAGCTTGCTGCACCGCTGCAGCGCTCGCATATGCGTGAGATGCTTTCACAACGGAGCTGGGCACAAGTGCAGATCTCTTGTCCTGGGTGAAGTGCCGCCCGCGCACAGGTCTCATGGGACGATTCTAGCGAAGAGACTCTTCCCACAAACTTTGTTGGACCGGACGCAGGCCCGGGTGGACTTTGACAGCAAGGGTCCATGAGGTTGAAGGATGGATAATGTATCTCACTACCTGTCAGGTAAGTAGTGAGAAGCAGTCAGGCCACAGGGTGAACCTTGGCTGTTACCCGCTCGCGTTGGGGAAGTCGCCCGCAGAATCGACCTTGAATGTCAGCGTCACAGGTTCAATGGACCGCCTGTCAAGATCTGCCGAGTACCTAGGATGCGTGTACCCCGAGGCTGTTCATGCTTGTATCCTGGAGCTAAGCCAGAACGAGACGAGCCCCTTGCCGTTCCTCAGTTGCGCGCTGGTCCTTGCTTTGGCTGTGACAGGGGTAATTCTCCAAGGTATGGGTAACCAATTTGAGGACGACCCGGCTAGTGAGGGAACCTTTCTAATTAGGATGTGGACGCGATAATGAATACGGATAGTGCGCTGAAATATGCCGTTACCATGTAGTATCTGGCTAGTCATGACGAGTCACCAAGGCCATAGTCGAGTAACTCACGTACCTTGGGAGTGCTAGTGTGGACGGGGGATTAGGGGTAAAGGGATAAACACCATTGAGATTGAAGGCGACTCTGATGAACCAAGCTTCCCCCAGCTTCGCGAAGTGAAGGTGGCGCCAATCGGCCTGATGGCTGGGGCAAGTTGGGCGAGGAAAATAATATGTATACATGGTGGAGGTGGAGGTGGAGGAGGGCGGAGGGAGAGATTAGAAGGGAAAAAAAAGAAAAAAAGAAACGAAGACGATTTCTAACGGCGTTCCACTGTTGGGCGGTGGGCACAAACCAAACATGGTCCTCGCAGGGGAGGGGGCTTTCAACACTCCCCAGGACGCCGACGGAAGAATTATGAGTGAAGGGGGACGCTGGAGAGAGAAAATGGGAAAGGAAGTTGGGATGATGAGATTACCTAGGGTGACTCGACGGGCGACGGGCGAGTGTTCATGGACGGAACGGCAGAGCATGTCTGCCATTGCGTTATACTGGGTACGTAGTATCTATCCCTCTTTTTTATTTTTGTCTAGTTGGTTTAGAGGTAGATGTGTATGTCTGTGGGTGCAATGATGCTTCTCCAAACCGTTCTTATTATTCATGCCCGGAAAAGGACGTCGTCATATCAATCGTGGCTTGTCGATTCAGGGACGGTTCTCTACAACTCAATTCTTTCCCCGGCTTGCGCATACCCGGCTCTTTAGTCGACGCAGAGTCGATGGATCGTCCGTCACTTGGCCGCCAGTCCCAATCACTTACATACATACTATGGTAGACTACGTTGTACTTATCTGGCTTAGATACGCTGGCTCGTCCCCACCCGAGTTGTATCGCGTACACTGCTGTGCATTGCGCAAGTCTGTGACTCGTTAATTAGTACCGTTGTGTCGTAGGTTGTCGGCATATCCAGGCACAAGTTTTTGTGGGGTGTCACAAGGTCCCCAACCAGGAACCAGAGGGAAAACATCGCACTGGCGGTACGTACCTACATGGATACCTTGGGGGTATCCACTCGCCCACTATCGCTACTGCGCCAGTGTGGTGCAGCAGCCGGTGCAGTGTTCCAGTCCAACTGGAGATGAGAAGAGAATGAATGGGTGGAAGAAGGAGGGTAACCGAGAAGGAGAAAGACCGTCCCTCTCCTTCTCCTTAGGAATCAGAAGTCAGGAACTGACATTGATGAACGCGCGCCTCGCACGGGAAATACGCAAAACACGCACACGCTGTCTCTCGCTCTCTCTATCTCTGTCTCTCCCCCCCTCCCTCCCCCTCTCTCTTCCTCTCCTTCCCTCAAGTCCGACCCGACATTCGCTGGCCTGGACCCCGATCAATATCGCCCGCTCATTCCCCGAAACAACCAAGTTCAACTTCCACTTCTCTCCCCTTTCCAGAAGGAGAACGACGGCCAGTCCCCGCTTCCCTGACCGTCTACAACACTAATCGCACCGAGACGCACTTCCCATCGCAATTTCTCTCCTCGCCTTCCCCATTATCCCAACCTACTGACTCCTTATCATCTCCCCTCGCATACGCCCACGCTCACGCGCACGCACGAACTTGGTCTGATGCCGACTTTGATTTGAACGGATCCCAAGCCGGACTCAGCTTCCTCCCTACTAATTGGTTTCCGACATTTCCATTCAGTCTTTGCCAAGGCCAAACAACCCCGTCTGTCCAACTCTTGCATCTCCGTTTCCACAAAGCCTCGCCTCGCATCGCATCGTCCGACTTCCCGCAGGTTCAATTCCAATTTACCTACTTACCCACGCAATCCGGCTCACTGTCCTGCCGAACCCTCTTTTTTTCAACTCAACTTTGGCAAACTTGTTTCCTGCATTGCAAAGCTCAGACGCAAGACTCTCCGACTGCAGCGAATCCGCGCTCGCAAATCCCGCGCTCAGCGCCTTCGTCGAAACATTTCCACCCCAAGAAACCAACCTCCACCTCCAACGTCAAACCTTTTGACTTTCTCCCTAACTGCCGCCCAATCTGAGTTTCCGTTGCCATCCTAGTCCTGCGACTTAACCTTAGCTGCGCGAGACACCAGAGGCACCGTGCTCGACCTCACACACTCCCTACCCAGTACCGACGGACGAAAAAAGAAAAAAAAGAAAAGCAAAACCACGCCGCCAGCCGCCAGCCGCACGCTAGCGCAAGGAATACAGCTCGACGAAAATCCACTGCAGCCAGACCTTTGTTTTTCCCTCCGCACTTGGGACCAAGACACAAGTCTAAAGGCCCGACGTGGACCTCAAAGCCAAGGACCGCGCTGCGAGACATCCGAATCTTCTACTCCATCCTGGAATTCTCCCCCAAAACATTCGACGTCGGCAATCCATACCAGTCACCATTCCCCGCTCACCACCAAACGCGCTGGGATATACACAACTCTGCAATACATCATTTTCGTAAGTTCTTCGACCTCCCTGCTGCTATGCGCTCACTTTCGTCGGATCACCCCCCAATGCCGGCCCGTCTGCATGTCATGTCATGCTAGACCCCCAGTGCCCGCCGCTATGATTGTCCTGATCCCGGTGCACTGACGAGTGCCCTGCCAGCAGAACCTCGACCCCCGATGATTAGTTCCCACGCCCTTAACGCATAATAACGTTTCATCCGTCCCTGCCTCCGAATTTGTCCAGAGTACTGGAACACACCCATCGCAGGCCAGGTCCCAGTACACACTTGCGGTCTTGGGACGAATTCAATCTGCACCGACGAGTCCATACTTTATCGACGTGATCAGCCTCTCGACGATTCCCCCTTTCCACCCCACGATTTCATGGACCGACCGACTTCTTGTCTGCTCCCGACAGTTTAATAGGCCTTCTGCCCCAGCTGGGATACTGGTGTTTGCAGATCACGGCTCCCGTTTCTCCATCTTTGACCGGAATGGCGACACTTCCAAGGCCGTCGCGGCCGTCGAACGGCCCGCCATCAATGGTTCTACCCGCTCTTCCTGTCGCCAAGACGAGGAAGAGCACTGGAGGCATGGCCGTTCCTTCCTCCAAATCCAGCCCAACCACTCCCAACTCCAAGAGTGGTCTTCGGGCCCCCTCCACGAGTTTCCTCCCTCCCACATCTCCCGCACCCACCTCCGCACTTCCGCAACCGCGAACCGCCTCTGCCATGAGCAATTCATCAGTGAGAACGTTGCGTAAGACAGTGAGCATTAACTCATTCCCCCAGCCGCCCCGGGGCGACACTCGCGTCAATAGCCTACCTCCAAGTCCACTGGGTGCTGACCCCTCGCGGACATCTTCATTGCGTAAATCCAAAGGCTCTACACCACCAAGCTTTCCGCATCTGAGCAATGGCGCCCCGAGCCTGCTCAACAACAACGCAGACGGTAAATCGATATCGAGCGCGAACGTCCGCATGTCCGACGGTCTCATTAGTATTTCTTCGCCGCCACAGAGCAGAAGTTCCTCGGCCCAGGATTCCTATTCAACCTCTGCGACGACGTATGATGACCCGATCGATGGAATGGCAACCAAATCCTCATCTGACGGCACCAATGAAAAGAGAAGCTCCAAGTTGGACGGGAAGGGCAATGTGGTGGTAAGTGTAAGAGTACGGCCAGACGCGAGCGGAGGCGACAACTCCAAAGCCGAGGGCGAGTGGATGGTCGACGGGCGCCAATCCTTGGTTGCCTACCGAGGAAAGGAGGGCGGCGATCATTTTTACGGTAACGTTTGCACCCCTCCTCCCCAAGGCCCGTTCTAATACGATTGCCAGATAATGTTTTCACAACACACGATGACAACAGCCGGGTCTACGACTGCATGGCCAAGCGCCTAGTTCGCCGCGTGATGGAAGGCTATCACGGGACGGTGTTCGCCTACGGTATGACGGGTACCGGAAAGACGTTTTCGATGCAAGGAACAGCCTCTTCGCCGGGTGTTATCCCACTCGCCATCACCGACATCTTCTCCTACATCAGGGAAACGCCATCGCGCGAGTTTCTTCTGCGCGTCAGCTACCTGGAGATCTACAACGAAAGAATCCACGACTTGTTGAGTATGTCTACTGGGACCGGCGGTGGAGCTAACGGCGGACAAGAAGAAATTAAGCTGCGCGAAGACAGCAAACGCGGGGTTTACGCCAGCCCTTTGAAAGAGGAAATTGTGCAAAGCCCAACTCAACTCCTCAGGGTGATTGCTCGAGGAGACCAAGCGCGCAGAACGGCAAGCACCCAATTCAATGCAAGGAGTTCCCGAAGTCACGCTGTAGTTCAGATCGTGGTGGAGAGCAGAGAACGGATACCGGGCAATGCTGGAGGCGCCGGCGACAGCAAGCGATCAGGAATGCTGCCCGGCGGCGTCCGTGTTTCGACATTGAGCTTGATCGATCTCGCTGGGTCCGAGAAGGCTGCTGAATCCAAAGAGCGAAGGACGGAGGGTTCGCACATCAACAAAAGTTTGCTGACCTTGGGCACCGTCATTTCAAAACTCTCCGAATACAAAGACAAGGACGGAAAGGCCGCCGACAAGGATGGGAAGCACCTGCCATACCGAGACAGCAAGCTGACCAGACTCTTACAAGGAGCCCTGTCGGGCAACTCCCTTGTCAGCATTCTTTGTACGATTCAAATAGGTGCAGCCAACAGCGCCGCTTCCTCAAACTCCCACACGACAGAGACTCTCAATACTCTCAAGTTTGCGTCCAGAGCGAAGAACAGTATTGTCAGTCATGCCAAGAGAGCGGAAGAAGCACTCGGAAGTGGTGGCGACGGTGGTGCCCGAGTTCTCCTGGAGCGATACCGGATGGAAATCTTGGAGCTGAGGCAGCAACTGGAAACGCAAGCCAAGGAGAAGAACGACAAGTTTGCTGAGGCGGAAAGGGCGCGCGACGCGGAGGAAGAGAAGGCTCGTGAAATAGAGGCTGAACACCGGCATGAGGAACAGATGCTCGAGATGCACCTGGCCCGCACCGCGCTCAAGGAGCGGATCGATCACCTTAACCGTCTGATCCTGAGCTCCAAATCGATCGGCGTCAACCTCAGCGGCTCCTACAGTGCCCTCGGCATCCACCATCGATCCTCAATGGCATCCGTCAGGTCTTCGTACGCTACCTCCAGCAGTGGCAGACCAATGCTCGAGAGAACAGCATCGATGACCTCGGCATCTTCTACCATAGGTCGTCGGTCCAGCGGTCGGTCGAGTGTCGGTCAGCGTCTGTCCAGTGCCGAGGGAGGTGTTATGACAGATGATGACAGCATTGGCGAGTTCGGAGATGGCAGCGCTTCGTTGACGGCGCAGAACCGTGCCCTGCAGGCCGACCTGGCAGACAAGACCAGATACATCCAAACCTTGGAGAAGAGACTGATGCAAGCTCGAAGAGCCAGTTCTTCTCGAACTTCGGTCGGGTTTTCCGCGCCCAACAAGGGCATTATGGTTGGAGAAGACCATAGTGTGTCGACGCTATTGAGAGAGAAAGACGCCGAAATTGCCGAGCTGCGAGCTCGTCTGGATGATAAGGACCGGATGCTGGCTGCGTTGCGTTCAGCAGCTCGCTCCCGAGATACGGCGGAAGGGACTGCGGACGGTCGCACAACGGAAAGCAGGGCAACGGAAAGCAGGGCAGCAGAAAGCAGACTGGGGGAGACCAGGCCGGCAGACGGTAGGACGTCAGCTCTGTACGAGCACAGTCCCCCGCCAACGATGAACCCGCCACCAGCTCCATCAAACTCGTTGTCCGAAGTCCGCAATCGCACCAAGAGTGTCGATGAGGTGAACAAGATTCTGGATGAAATGATTCAAGATCGTGTCGAAACAGGCCATCTGGTAAAGGGGTCTAGAGGGAGCATCAGAGTTGTCAGCGATCGTAAGCCTGAGGTTCACTCAGAGGCAACCCTGAATCTCGAGCCGCTCCGAAAGACGGCCTCGTTTGACGAGGCACACAAAGTGTCGGTAATGGGGATGTGAGAGAGGTTTCTTGTTGGAAGTTTCAGCATCGTTTGGTTCATTGCTTTATCGTAAGGTCGGGTCAGGGGCTTCGTACAAGAGGGGTTTCGCGTAACCAGGGACAGGCGTTCAGGAAAGGCCGACATCGACCTCCGTATGATTTTCCTGTTGTTTTCCTTTCACTTCTTTTTCTTATACCCGAGACTTTCTTTCGCCATGGTTAGCGGCTGAGAAGGTGGTCCTGGCCTCTTCATTTTGAAATCAGCTTTTCCGTCGGCCTGTTTTATTAGCGTGTTGATACGAGCAAGAGTCGGGAACCGGTAGAGGCATTAGTCACGAACGAAGCGCGTGTTCTTGGGGCTCGGGATCATGATTCTCAAATATAGGCGGGAGGAGGGGTTGGAAGGGTGGCAGAAAAAAAAAAGATGGCGACGTACCGTCTGCCAGTGGCTTTGTAATATTGGATAGATGATTGTGACGAGTCATTACATCAGAAAGCAGGCCTGGTCAGCTAGCTTGATCACGGAAGAGGCAGCGATGAGACGCAAGACAGAAAGGATTACGATTCAGCAGATTCAGACGCCGGTCGCCATTCGGTTTTCACACACTTTGCGATGCTTGTTGTACTTGAAGAGTCTTCTCGTTTGTGTCTCTCTCGATGTCTCCCTCCCCTGGCCCTCGGTCATCTACCTACATGCGGGAAGCCTCGGTTCCGTAGAGTCAAGGACGGGTTCATGAGCCAAATCTTGACAAGACCCTTCGACAAGGGAGGGGGTGCGCAGGATATCGTTAATGTGCAGCGTGATTCCGTCCGTCCCCGTCTGCTTTTTTAGTCTTCCTGTTCCCGTCCTTTTATCTCGAGGTAGGGCGGTCTTCTGCTGTGCTATCCGATGTGTCTTGTGTCTCCTGTCTAGGCCAATTCGTAGTTTGCCAAGAGAGAAAGAGATTCAGAGCGTTTGTGTTGGAGGGGGGGAGGACTCCAACCCGTAGGTTCCAGCCAGGAGGCATAGGGGCGTGGTGTTCAAAGCCGTTCGATGGTCTAAACAAGATCTGGGCTGCGGGCGCTGTTTGCCGGTTCTGCTCTCGAAACCCTTAGGGGTACGTTACACGTGGCATGTGCATGTTACATGGGACGATCGCGTCGAGGAACGGGTACCTGCGTGCAAACCAAACGGGCCTGAGTGAAACCTGGCGTAGGTTCTCGGTACCAAGAATGGGAGGGTGTGAATCTCGGGTGTCACAAGGGGGGTGGGACGACGAGGGGAAAGGTATGGATGTGATTAGGTTGGTTCTGCCTGAGCTTTGATAGCTCTTCTTCGTTTTTGTCGACTCGATCCGCATCACTGGGATACTATGCTCCCGGCTGCAGTTATCAAAGTCTCGTGCATTCTTCGCGAGTAACCAAGGTGTGGTTGGGGCGATGCTCTCTACTGGTTCATCCCTATATAATCCGATCTTTATGTCACTCGCCAGACAACACACGACAATACCCGTTGGAAAAGTCGGGATTCGGCCCGCTCTCCCGTCTTTAAGCCGTGATGCTTCCTTTGCAGGCGGTCAACAAGAAAGCGAGTACGCTGGCCTAGTGGCTTGGTAGTATCAACCTTGTAATCATTGCCTCATTCACTCTCCATTTCATACTCAGTAAACGTAATACTAATGGCCGAGAGTCCGGCATTCACATTGGTAGGCCTGCGTAGGTTTCAACACTCAAAACCCGCCTCGCACCATGCAATTACCTTTCTCGCACTCGGAACCTTCTACTTCAATGGTTGCCCGGCGGCAACCTTCGGCTTCTATCGCTCACGTTCCAAGCCTTCTCTCATGGAGGAGACAGACTTATGACACCAGCTTTGCTTGTGCGAGCTCGCGTGTGGTGGCGGCGGCAACCCGTGTCAAAAACGATGATACTGTTTCTTTAGGCGAACAGTCTGGATAACGACTGCGGATTACGCCAGGTATAAGACTCGTGATCCCAGTTCTTCATCGGTTCGGAGCAGCAGGTCCACCACTTTGCGCGATGGGTTTGTGGCTTGAGGCACATGTCCCTGAGACTGACGCCCTCATGGCGCGCAGCATAATAAACCAGGCATCCAGGCTGTAGATTGGCACCTTGATACGACCTTGGTACTCCTCTCCATCAGATACGGTGACATATGTGCAAGCGGGCTCCCAGTCGGCATCGTATGCCCAGACCCAGAAGGTCCCGGCGGACCGGCCCCCGGGATATCTCCAAAGGTCTTTGGGAATGTCTTCATCGTCAATCACAATTAACGTGTTCCGCAAGATGCTCGGGGACGACAGCGACTCTCTGAAGTCCTTGAAGTGTCTACGGCACGATTTTCAGGCCTGTAAATCTGGCAAAAACGGGGAGGGAGAGATCAGGACACATGCCTCACCGTCGCAGGGCATCGTCTTCTGGTGGTTTCTCAGCAACAGGGCTAGTGGCCCAGGTATACGTCCATAGACGCCTCAGAGCAGGTTCGTTCCCCTTGCAATGAATAGAAATCTATCAGTGCGTACTCATGGGTACGTTCTCCCTCGATGGGATACGGGATAAAAGCGTGAATCCTCTCTGATTGCATCCCATGCCTCATCACATATGTGACCATATATCCGCTCGACGGCTCTGCTTTTGTAGCAGACGAAACCCCAAGGCTGCTCAGCATCGGCAATCTGTTGGACCCGAGCAGGAGGCGAAGGCGAAACCCGTTTCCAGATTGCTTTGATGGCGCCGCCCTCGTCCCTCTCTGTTTGCGCAAGCTAATCGGTCGACATGCGCTCGGGATAGGGGATGATGAGTCTGGCGTTTCTCCGCGCCGTCCTTCCGTCTTCCCTACGGATACTCTCCCTGGCGAGCTCCAACGGTGTTTGGAGCTCTTCTACCCGCAACTGCGCGTTATACGCGTCCCGTAGACTTGCAACCCCCTTGGGGCAGCGCGCGTCGCAGATGATCAACTTGAAGACATCCAGCAGAGCGGGCATGCGGCCGCCGTCATGCTTTACGCCAGCTGCGATCAGGTGGGCATGGGAACTAAAAGCGCCGTCGGTTACGAGTCTGACAAAGGCTTCCTCGTCGCCGGGATAAGCGGTTTGGCTGAGAACGGCTCTCCGCAGCGTCACATGTCGAAGGACTTCGTCGGTGTCGTCGGACAGTTATGGCCACAAGGTCACGTCCCGCGATTACCTGCTCGCGTCTCGAGATTGACTTCTCCCTTTGTTTCTAGTGTAGGAAGAGTCCACGCTCCTCCGACATTGGGGGAACGTTGTTGACCGGAAGGTCGGTCTTGATGGTACTATTGTCTTGAGGGCCGGGTCTCTTTGGAGACCAAATGAAAAAAAACAAAGCAGAGACAAGGGGAATTTTCATAACCCGCTCTACAGAATTCACGGCGTGGAATTCGGGTTCCACGTGACGAGATAAGCGATTTAAAGTCAAATTCGTGCGTCCTACTGCACCGCATCTGGCGTGTTACGCCGGCCAGCGAATACCTGGTGTTGTGTGTGTGTATTCTTATTTTTCTTTCTTGTTTTGCCGATAACCTATTGGGATGAAATCAAGAAGTTGTGTAGTCAAGCCGATGGGAAATTGCGAGATTCCATTTCCAGGGAGGTTTAGGACTTGAGTTGAACCTTGGGCAGTTTCTTAAGCCCTTATGTCTGCCCAGGTCCTGAGAGGAGCTCGCGTCTGGCTCACCCAACACACGTTTGTCTCCCGGTGAAGCACTTTTCTGGGCAGACTTGGGATACCTTGGCATACGTCTGGAACACTGAAGAGGACTCTAATCGGCGGGGGCTAGTTTTGTCTATGTTTTAAGACTCTTTTTTATCGTAACAACACCGATACATCGAGACACAAACGCACTCTCGCTTCCGCCTTGCCAACAGTGGCCGTTACCAGACCTATCGAGATCCTCAAGGCCCGTCACAACACTATTAATGCGTCAAGTGACACGGGGAAAGGCTTCACTGTTGGCGAACACCTATGTCGAAGCCTTCTATGCTCTACTACTCACGCCTCTTGTGCTTTAGCCTACACCACATCCGTTCTCTTCAGTCAGTCTTTTTCTACTCACTGCCTCTCAACTCCGCCACTCGCACAACCATATCCAACGCCTCGACGTCTGTCATTAATTAATGCCCACCTTTCCCTCATTTGAAGAGCGGCGCAAAGCGGATGCCCCCCGTTTTCCTAGCCCCAGACGCCAAGCACATCTTCCGAAGACTGCAAGGCCAGCTCTCGGGTTGTGCTTTCCCGATGAAGGACCGGCGTAACGTGAAATCGCCGCGCGAGCCCTTTGCCCATGGGGACTTTTGCGAGCAAAAATTACCAGCTCGCATCCCATCCAACAGGCGCCAGCCACACAGCCCAAAATTCGAGTCTATTGTCGTGAGCCCGACGCCTTGGCGCAACTGGCAAGGCCAATGGCTCGAGCGGCATGAGCGTCATGCGGACCCCGAAGGCCAGGACAACAATGTTGACAAGGAGCTTGACACGGAGTTCTACGGAGGTGAGGAGGACGAGAGGCCGCAGCTCCGGCGATGCTGCAACACGGGCAACCTCGGAAAGTGCTGTGTCTAGGTATCAACCCATCAGTCGTGGAGAAGGGATATGATACGGTGTGCCGTGCGACTACGTATCGGCGGTGCCCCCCGTACCTCGCAGGATAGCGTGGGGATATTAGACAGGCGGATAAGACGCGGGGTGATGGGAAGCGTGCGGACTACGAGAGGCTAGTAGTCGGCCATCTCGGGCTCGGCCCTCGTGAAGATCGCGGACAGGGAGCGCTTTTTCTGGTTGATGGAACCGTGGCGGCAGGGACCCGGACCTCGGACCTATCGCTGCCGCCGCAGCTGTCCTCGTAGAGTGAATACGGCAAAAACCCACTGCTGCCGCCAAGTCACCAGTTTCTGTACACACTGAATTCTCCGGATCAGCTCGAGGGCTCGCAAACTGGGCGACGGCCGTGATGGCCGTGATGGAGTGACCGTTCCTCGCAGAGGGGATCAGTCCAAATCACGTACCTGCGTCCTGACTCAGCAGTCAACACTTATTTTTCAAATATCTAGTGCGACTCGACAATGTTTTTTGCTTCTCTACGAAAGGTAGAACACTTGAGCGGCGTTGCAGCAGTCAGGAGAGTAGTACGCCCGAGGCACTCGATTACACGCGTGCAAGGTGGCCTGCCGAGCTCTCATGATGGCACTCACGAGCTCCGAGCGGTCAATGACCGTGATTGCATATAAACTCGCGCAAGTCCACACAGGAAGCGCAATCCGGACCTCCGTCACCCCGGTGGCGTCATCATCCGCACGGGTCTAGCGACTACATGATAACCTGAGTGCCATGAAGGTCGACTTGGAAGTCAGCCCAGAAGGCCAGCTGAAATTTAGTATTGTGTGGTTGTGCTCTTCTAATGCTGGTTTCCTACGAGGGAAAACGGTCCCGGGGCGATGGGAAGCGATAAAAAAGGGGTCAATCCGCAAAGTCTATCTAGCAGGTATTGGGAGAAACAGCGTATTGACGGACGAAACGGCGACGAACCAGTGGCGTAGAGCTTAACATTCAAATCTGCTCTTCTTTCATTCTTTAGTCTCCAACCAGATGGTATTGGAGTTTACGTGACGTGATGACTCCAGAAGCCGAGACAAGGACATGTAAGTTAACGCTGACTGGTTTGAATGATTGAGGCTGGCATGATTTGGGGGCCTTTTGCGGCAGATGGGAAAGCGCACGGTTGATTTTCTTTTTTTTTTCTCGGGGCACGGGACGCGCGAACCAAAGTGCATGTTGTCGACTCGTCATATTTTCCCATGGGAGTTCCCTTATTTTGACGAGCGAGATGGGTACCACGTCATTGGGTACGGGAGATGTGGGCTTGGCCTGTGGCCGTGATATCTCTTTCCTTTGCCTCTGGGGATGGCAACGTCGATTCCGCTTCTGTTCCCAATCTGGTTTCCGGTGTAACTTGGACACCTAGAATTCTACTGACTAACAGTTTTGTCCTTGTTTGGTGTTTGCATCACCCGGCCGGTTGGAAGAACAAAAGCCTCGAGAGGCTGACGAGAGCAGGGGGAACGGGTTTCCCCCGTCATTGCCTGCCGGCCATGGGGCTCTTGAGGGGGGCTGGATACGACTGTTGATTTGACCATGATAGATCACATCGCATGTCAGTTGTTTTTCCATTTCTTTTTGCCTTTTCGTTTTTTTTTTTTCCTTCTGTTTTTGCTTTATACGAGATGGAATGGGGTGAAATGAGTGAACCCCGTTTGCAATGGCGATCTGCAGAGGAGGAGAGAAAAGTCTAACCGACGGGTGATTATGTTTGACTCGTTTGTTGTGGCCTCATTTGCAGGGCGCTCTCGTTACAGAGATGTCGTGTTTGTCCGCCCATTGAGAGAATCTCGGGGGCACACGCGCACAGGGGTCGCACAACGGGGAATCACGCGATGATCCGAATCCCTACGATCCTCGGTATGCGAACCCCGTCCCGAAATTCTCTCAACGCGGAGCGAAAGGGCGACGGAGCAGATTTTCTCTCTCCTTCAAACCAGCTTGTCGAAATTCAGGCTTCGAAATTGACCCATAATCGGGGACCGTCTCGGACTGTTGTCCAGGGGGGTCAGCCGGGTGGGGATATGTTGGTAAGGGAAGAGTGGTGTTTCTTCTTCTTTCCACCACCCTTTTTGTTGACTACGTGCGATTCTTTGGCTCAAAAGCATCTGGGTACATACGATTGTGGCACGTTTTGACTTGTTCTCTTTCGCTGTAGGACAAGATACCCTGGTTGTAAGAAAAGGGAGACGGGGGGAAGGGGCTCATGGATGTTTGTGATACAGGCAAATTCGGACAGGACAGCGATGCGCCCGCCAGGAAATTTTAAAATGGGATTTGCGGGACTTTGTTTCCAGAGTCTCAAATGGTCATTTGGGGGGTGGAATACACAAGGTGAGGCAGCAAATGGCGCCCGTTGTCGATGTCCAAAATGACAGCTGGGGCACAGGACAGAGAGGGAAGTGATGGCCGTCTTCGGGATGAGGTCCGGATGAAAATGCGGCGACGGGGGCGGGAAGGAGCCAATGGGTGACCAGGGACTGGAGACAGCTGCACCGAAAAGGGAGAGATGGTTGGGGGGACGTGGTAAGAACAATATCTGATTGGGTTCTTTCAAGGAAGGAATGGGGCGGATCTCATCCGAGACCCTTGCTGCATCCTCTCGTCCATGAGTGGCTGCTTCATCATCTGCTGCCCCGAGATTCTGAAACGTCCTAGATGGTGACTGGCGACCACATGAGAGGGGGAGAAAGAGGGAAAGACCCACATGGAAGGTGGCACTTGGAACGACTAGGAAGATACTTGTGCGGCGGGTGCCCCCCTGGACTACCGGCTTCCTGTTCGGGAACTTGCTCAGCGCGTACCGATCCCTCAGGCCCTCTATTGGCGCATGTCGCCAGGGTAGGTGGAGACCTGGGTAGAATGTGTTGCAGATGCTCGCTTCATCATTTTTTCCCCCTCTTTCTCTACGGATACCTCTCTCGCGCGCGCTCTGTATCGCTTCGCACTGTCGTATTTTTCAGACTTTCCCGCTAGGTGCATGATGTACCTTATCAGGGACATGGAACCTCTAGCAGTCTTTGCCAGGACTACCAAAATCATTATTGGCTTCATAAGGGTCGGCTTGAATGATTTGGGATTTCGAAAAAGTTGTCCACCCGGTGTCGCCGCCGCCAATCCGTGATCCTGGGATTCTGGTGCAACTCTGTACGTAGTGGGTTCCTGTGGTCATGGGAACCTCACTTGCCTTAACTTGGTCCGACCATGTAGCTCTGCTCGATTCCGACGATCCCGTGTGATCTCCCTGGTTTACTTCTGCTTCTGGCTTCAGCCTCTGAGTTAAATAGGGCCAACTAATGAGGTGAGGGGAAACCCTGGGGGGAGGGGGCATGCTATTCAGGGAAGAACTGGTTATGACGCTGCGAGGAACCCCCTTCGCAGACTGCTGATCTGCATCAGCGACGCAACAACAACGCGACCGCACTGCCACGCGGCTGCTTCGTTTCGCCGTTTGACTGCTTGTGTTGACTGTTTGGCCTGTCGTCAAAAGGGTAATGAGAGCGGAGAGCGGAGGGCATCGGAATTCGCGGCTCGTACAGAGTACATATGTTGATTCATCGGTGCTCCGCTGGCTGAAAGGACAAAAAAAAAGAACGACGATCGATCAGGGCTGAAGATGGGATGCATGATTGGATCGTCTCCTCGTATCTTCCTCTCTGTCCCATACCCAGCTTTATCCTTTGTTCCAAGCGCAACGCTCGACGCCTTGCATCAACTTTCTTTTACTAGTAGGCAAGCGCGAAAACAGATCAACCCAAGCGGTAGCCTTAGAAAGCTTAGACAGGAACACCCAACACTGACATTTATCCCACGGACAATTCGACGCTACACTTGGGCTTGGTTGGGGCTTCAAACACTGACAAGACAAGACACGACTCGGCACTGCACGACATCAATTCACATGCGCACAAGCTCACCGAGACTGGGAGCTCTGACACAATCCTCATCCTCCCATCTCCCGCGTTTCCTAATCCACTCATCCCTTTGCTGGTCAACCCCTCCAACTCCCTCCCCCACTCTCAAGGTTCTGTGAGACTGGGTACCAAATCCAAAGACCCGGACGAACAAGTCATCGTCCCATCTTCTTACCCTTCGCTTCTACCCAATTGATTCGCGGTAACACACACCCCTCTTTTATTATTTGTTATTTTAATTTTTTGCTTCACGCTGTCGTTCGAGCTGGCATCGGATAGAGTTTGCAACGGGGAACTGGAGGGAATACTTATTCGCACACACACATAATCACACACATACACACGACGGGGTCGAACGAAGAGAGGGGAGCACAATACACCGCAAGCTGGACCGGGCACACTCATCTTGTCTTTCTCTACCTCTCTTTCTCTCTAATATCGTCCGCGTACCCTTTCAAACGTACAGGACTATTTCGGCGAGACGACATAGTTCTCCATCGTTTTCTTCATCTTTTTACAGTTTCCTGTCTCCAGTCTTTTGCTCGGACTTCTCTTCACCCTTGTCTTCGCCCCAATTCCACCCGCTCCGCTCCGGCCGAGCGTGGGAGAGAGAGAGAGAGAGTGTGTGTGTGAGAAAAGAAGAAAAAGAGGAACCGATACAAGGAAGAGGGAAGTTTTAACACCCGTTGCGTTGCAGCAGCTCCGTTTGTGCTCTCCCAGTTCAAGTTCCTAGCCAAACCCTGGTCTTTTCGATGATCGCCGCCAAGGCCCACCGTCGGTCATTTACCTCACGCAGTTGATCGCATTTTCCCTCCTCTTTGGGCGTCTCCTTGGGCTCCTTTGACTGCCTCTTCCGCCTGGGTTCGGACAAGGACCGGTTTCCTTTTCCGTAACCGCTGCGAATACCTTACATACTACTTGTAGCAAGCTCCTGCAGCTGCTCCTCTATCATTACCACCTTACCACTACTACCCGGAAGCTACCTTGCGCACCTCCGGCAAGGAACAAAAGAGCTGACCGACGAGTCGGAGTCGGAGTCGAAGTCGTCTTGTCATATACTTCTTGCCCCCGCCGTCCTCCCACGTTTCTTCATTACCTTTCTTCTTCTTCTCGTCCCGACCCGATCACGCCACCGGCCTCGGTCGTCTTGTACGCAGACGCTGCATTGTTCGTCATCCACCGCGCTGACCACCACATTGCACTGCCGCCTGCACTCTTCGGCATTCCATTCTGTGCGACCGTTGCCGGAACCGTTACTATCATGAACGCTTCCTAGAAGGAAGAGATATCCTGTCTGCACCCATGACCAACTAGGCTCGACGCCCACCGACGCTCCTTTATCCAAAAAAACCAACTGTATTCCCTTCTCAGCTTCACCCTTCACCCCACGAAGCTCGTCATTTTTCAAAGATACCCATTTGCGTCGATCCCTACCGTCGGATACGACCAAGGAAAAAACGACTCTACGAACTTCTTACTTCTCCGGGAAACCAACGCGTGAAATATTCCATCATCGCTTATAATGCGAGCAAAGATGCCGGCCCCTCTGGATCTCAGCAAATCCAAGTTGTCGGTATCCAACCCACGGATGAACCTGCGGCGATCTGCCTCGCACACCAACTACGAAAAGGTCCCATTGTCCGCCACCTCGGCCCGCTTCAGCTTCAATCATCTCCTCTTCTCTTCCCCGCCACCATCACCCAGCTTGCCCGCCCTCATCCCACCGGCCCGGAAATCACCCATTCACCCGCGGCCAAGCCGTGTGCTCCGCTACACGTTCTGGTTGGCATTTACAGTCTTGCTACTCTACTTCGCAACATTTCCCTTCCGAAGAAGCTTTGGCGTGCCCAAGCTCAACTTGCCTTACCTTACCAATCATGACGACTTTGAGATGGTAGGGCAAGATGACTTGCCCGACTTTCCGACCCCCATTGTCACAACCGACCGGAGTGGCAAGTCAAAGTGGACCGTATCGATCCCCCCGAGCTACGACTTCCCCTTGTCGGTAAAAGAGTACGGAGACATGTGCAGCAAATGCCGAGAGGTGGCTGCACGCGTGAGAGACATGCGTCACAAGACTCAGATACCCGACCAGAACCTCCTCACTCAGGATGCGTCGGCCGACCCGTACTTCATTGACGTCGCGGAGGCTCAGAAAGAGGGCCTCCTCCCGGATGTAGCCAACAGTAGATGGCCGACCAAGGGGCATGGTCGCGATGGGGACCTCGTCGGGGAGAACAAGGACTCATTGGTCGAGAAGCCAGTGTGCGAGCGTTCCTTGACTGTCATCCTGGAAACGGCGGACGCCGGAATCGGACACACCATGATGCAGCTGTGGACCTTTTACGGACTAGCGAGGAGACAAGGCAGGGCGTTCTTCATCGATGACAGCCGCTGGGCATACGGCAAATATACCGACATCTTCCAAGCACCTCCGATTCCCAACTGCCGCCCTCCACCCCGCCATGAGATGATTCCTTGCCCGGCCGGGGCCCGTCATCTGGTTGTCACCTCCGAGACAGCCAAAGAGCTGTGGGCCGGATCTCTGAGCAGACCATATGCCGACTTCCGCGCCCAGGACGACGTGGGACTGCGTGAGTTGTACGGATTGGCGCACGAAGGTTATCGGGCTCTGTTCGACCTTAACAAGGATGACACTCAATACGTCATCAAGCGGGTTAAGGAAATCAAGACCAAGGCTCTCGCAGGAGGTGCCGACTCCCATGACGGCCTCGTCGTCGGCGTCCATGTTCGACACGGCGATTGCCATCCGCTCGAGTACAAGTACCGTGGTGCTTACGTCCCTATGGAAGTCATCTCCAACCGTGCCCAAGAGATCATTGATGCGCATTTTAAGGGGGCCAGTAAAGATGGCTTTGACGACGAGCTTGCCAAGAACAAGTCGTTGATTGTCCTGGCGTCCGACGACCCGACGGTGTATGATTCCGACGACTTCAAGGGCTCCATGCGCGCACAGGAACAGATTCGACTCGCCTCAAAGCAGGAGGTCCACAAGGCCACTCCGGACAGACACGTCATGCACCGCTTCGAGGACGAGGCATTCGGATGGGAGGGCGGATTCTTCGCTGCCATGTTCTGGAACCTCGGTCTCTCGTCCATGAGCGCGTCCAACGCTGCGACCGCCAAGAACAAGCAGCTTGCCCCATCGGCCGAGACGCTTCGTCTCCGGGGCTATATCGGCCGCGCATACATGATGGACCTAGCCGTGCTGGCCAGTGCGAGTGATGTCGTCGTTTGTACCGTGAGCGCTATGGGCTGCCGTCTGCTTGCTGTTATGATGGGCTGGGAGAACGCCATGGAGGCGCATAACTGGATCAACGTCGACGGGCCTTACGGATGGACGGGAATGTCCTTTTAGCCATTGTCCCGTTGAAAACACAAGGATTTTTTTTTTTTTTGAAAAAGAAAAAAACAAACAAACAAACAGGAGGATACACATATATAGGCTCGCCCAGGCCGAGTCACCAGGGAAAGTATCCAAAAGTCTTGCTACTTTATAAGCATGGGTCCAGGTGTACGGCGTCAAAAGCGAAGGCACATGGTGAACGTTTTCGTTCCCTTTTTCGGTCATTACGATTTCCTTGGTATTCGATGCGGCTTCTCATTCGCATCATCTTTCTGGGATTCATAAAAGAGATACCTCTGCAATTGTTAGAACAACTTGCATACAATAAGGCTCAGATGGGGGATTGGACCACACAGCCGACGGTCGTTACCGTATCACACTTAATCAGTTCAAAAACAATAAAACGGACACAAAAGTCTAACAGCGCTGTCTTGTGACAGCAGATGTAGCTCGACACTAGGTAGCTAGCAAGGCCACAATCAGAAACAAGATACCATTATTTTTTCTCTGCATGAAATCTTTGGACTCTTTCGCCAACACAGCCGGGCGGGAGTTGCATGATGGGAACGAGCCATGTCCTTTGTCTGATGCTGGTGTGACTCCTCTTGTTTTCTGTTTCGTTCGTTCTCGTCATCCCACAAGGATATGTTGTGCCACATACCGTCGACGTAGAATTGAGGGATCAGGCTGTACATGAGGCGTGACTGGGATGTGTCGGGCCCATCCTATGCCCGAACTATGATATCGGATATCAGGAACCCGATGGCAAGGTGATGACCGTGTGGGCAAAGAGCTGGTGATACCTGAGATACGGCCCGGGGCAGGCGGGCGTTGACCGGGAGGGGTTACGAGTAGCGACACTAAACATCTTTCCTGCAAGTGAGGCGTCAGCCACCACCGCGCGTCGGGAGTGCAAGTCGAATACGACGATCGCCTCTGTCCGTCCTGGCGGGTAGAAAACCTTTTTAGCACTCGCGGGTTCCGAGGCCTGCGAGGGGCCGCAGTACTCGCCGGAACCGGCCGGGCTGACCGGCTCAGCCGCAGCATCTTTCTAAAATACGACTCCGGACTTTCTTCAGGCTTTTATCGTCGTTCCGGGGCACGCTCACGCAGGTCATGTGGCATGATCATGGAATGAGATGGAAAGTCCTAATGAATGAGCTCTCGTCTGTGATGATTATTTCCCACAACGAGAAGCCGTACCGTTCAAGAGGTAAGATCAGCCCCCCCCCTTTCATCATGGTATGGGATGTGGCTTCACCTGACAGCTCGAAGTGAAGTCGCCACGGGCCACGCCCTGGCTTAAACAAGAATCCTGCAGCAAGATTCTGAAGCCTAGGAGACCCGGTCGCCTGGATAGCGGGCCATGCGTTTGGCTCTTCTGAGACCGTTTGTGGCGTACCTGAGATCGAGTGAATCTTGGGCAAGTCGTCGTTGGGCCTCTCCTGGAACCACCACACGCTGGCAAGTGAGCGCAGCGTGTAAGATGAGCCTTCGGGCATACGCTGAACCCCATGTCGGAGAGGATGAAGCCAAGGTCGGCAACCCACGAATGCTTTTCTGTTTCTTACTTTCTGCGGAGCATATCAAGTAACTCTTTCAAAAAAAATCAAGCGCCAACAAACGAAGAAGCTGTTAACGGGTCGATTCGCGCGCAAGTTACGGTTTAACGGTACACTCTTCTGTGAAATTATGCGTTGAGAAGTGCTGCTCCACACGTCGACGTTACGCGTTGTCTGTCCTCAAGTCTTCGAAAGATGGCGTAGCCCACCTTACAACTTTGGTCAATGTTCCCAGAGCCACTCTCGAAGTGGTGGAAGTCTAGGGTTGGTCATCGGCGGGTAACGGGGATTCGTGACGGAGTCTCTTGTACCCAAAGCTATGGCCGCTTGATCAAGTTTGGGTTCAGGAGGTTTTTGGCGTCTGGTACCAGAGAGCCTAGCTGGCAGGGCGGGGGGTGCATCCATGTCTCCCTTGAGAGCAATGAGAAAGCTTCACGCTTTGTAAGGTGTGATGGGAGACACCTTTGCTGTTGTCTGATTTGAACCCCATTCTACATTCACCGATGGACACCGGGGCAGGGTTGGACGCGCGCCACACGATGCCGATTCCAGAACGGAAACCTTTCCCGCTCCTTTAAAACGATCGAGCACACAGAAGTCTGGGCAGACCAGTGGAAGGACCATTACTTGTCGGGATATCCAAGGCGCTCATGTCTCTACGTTTGAATCGTCGGCATGGCTTACAAGATCCCGTCGAACGCTGACCGCGCGAGGCACCTCCAGAACATCATTTTTCATTTGGGCCACTGCTCACCCTCTGCCTCGCAGCGGTCTGTGAGATTTTCAGAGATGCTCGCGTGTCTCTCTGTCCGGTGGACGAGTTTGGTCGGCCTCCTTCAGATGGTTTATGCTGCGTCCCGTGGCCAAGCACTCTCTGCGCAGGTACTCGTACGGGTAGGGCTGGTAGTACGAATCCGGCATCTCTGACGTGCATGTTGCTGATGACGGTCTCGGCTGGACGGGCAGCAAGTATTTGCAGGTCAAGACGTCGGTAAGTCGTCAGCAGAGGGGTCAGTTTCAGAGGCAAGGTGCGGACTTTCTTATCAAGTAACCACGAGTACAGTTCCACACTTGTGTTGATGGGCTGGAAAACATGAGGGACACAGGGGTCGAGGCAAGCGCCCTACGCAGCACATCGTACTAGGGGACTGTATGGTCTTCTCTCGTGAAGTATACGAATACGAGGGCCTTCAAGAATCTTGATTGTTGATAACCAGGCGACTCGTCCGCCTTGGCCCGTCATGTCGAGCTCCGCTCCTGGTTGACTACCTTGAGTCTCGAGGACCCATGACAACCAGAATATGTGAGGCCGCACGGTCGATTACGACGAGGAGTCTGGTCTACCTCCTTTGGAGATGTAAAGGCTGCTGTATGAGTTCCGAGGACTGATGCACATATCTGTATGTATCTTGACCTCCACTTACCACACATTCTGTGTTCCGCGGAGAACAATTTCCACTTGCCAGATGTCAAGGCGAGAGGTCAGAGTTGGTACTTGACCTGCACCGGGGGCGATCGTGGGATTGCTGAACCCCGTCATGCACGAGCTGACAAGCATGCCTGCGAGAGACGACAACTCAATAGATGGACTATCCTCTTCCTCTTCCACTGAATGCCAAAACCAAGGTTGCCTTTTCGCTGATCAATACAAATGGATGATATTGGGATTGAAAAGCGGCGGAAGGATCCATCTATCACCCGTCCCGCCACCCGGAGGAGCCTACCTTCGAACGATGGGGAGCTGGGTCAAGGGCCCTCTTCTTCTGGGGGTCGTCATGGCAGAGCTGAACTAGGCTCGGCGCAGCGGGGAATCACACGGTTAAGCATCCGGGAGCCCGCGATCTAACAGATCCTCCCCAGCAATCAGGGATGGTAGACGCGCATAGGTTATCGACGTAGGTTGTCGACGTACGTTTCGTGGACCACCTCTGTTCCAAGCAACGTAATATTGTGCTCGTGGAACATAGATACCCAGCTGTTAGCCATAGATTCTGTAATCATCACCGCTCCTTCCATAGAAGAAGCCGCTGGAAGCTGGAGTACAATGAAGAGCTATTATAGGCAACGCCGAAACAAACTCAAGATCGGCATGGTTGATCCGGTGGTGGCTCATACTGGTGTGTGTGGCTTGGTCAGTCGGTCGTAGCGGGACGTTCCTTGTGAGATGGAGGGGCAGCCCCCTCAATCACATCGATACTGGCTTGTCTTAGCCCGAACGACAAAATCCCCAGCCAAAGAGGGTCTCTGGATATTTGTAGTGCAGATAACATTTCGATACCACCTTGGAGCGGAAGAATGTGTAGATATGACTGGGCTTTATTGCATGAGAGAAAAACGATTGACGTAAAGGAAAGGTGGCCGGTGGTGAGGTTCGTCGTTGGCGATGCCAACGGCATTGTCCGTCTCGAATTCTTATTCGGATCCCAGTTGGCAATTGAGCCCATGCGAGTGGCCAGACGAGGTCCTTGGCAGGTGCCACGCTTACCTCGGGGAAGTTGGCAGGTTTTCCGTTCCGTCGATGTACCCCGGTCACTTACAACCAACAGAACCATCTGGGCAGAAAAGGAGCCGACGAGTCCGACGAGTCGGGAAATGATGCAGAAACCTTGACAGGTGATAGCTGACAATGCGTTTGTAAGACGCGCAAAACTGTCGACCGTAGCAGAGCAATTTCGAAATGGCTTCATTGCATTCAAAGATGGTTTCGAGACTTGCACTCTATCGAATCATTCCATTCGCGCACTACTCAATTAGGCAGGGAGGGTCCCGAAATACGAATACGAACGACCTATCATTGGCCAGAATTTGGTGCGACCCATTGGCTCGTTCTGACCGCTCTCCACACCTTTCCCGATTTTCTGGCGCAACATCCAACTGGACGCGACATGATGCGTTACGTCGTGTGGGCGCGCACAGGACATGCCATTTCCTTTGGGGGCAGGAAAAAGGTCGGCAAAAGGCAGAAAAAGGGGCGGGGGATGGAACAGGAAGGGGAAAAAAGGTTGCGGCAGCTCCCACAGCTTGCGCCCAGGGCAAGGTACACGTCAATCTTACCTTGGGGGACCTTGTGGGTGGCCTCTCACGACTGCAGGTGGCCGAACGGTACCGACGTCTAAGCCTGCAAAGATGCTTGACCGCCTGAAGCTACGATTGCTACAGGAAAGAGACGTTTGATAGCTCTACGCACATGTGAACCGGCGCAGCTACCTACCTACCTTGAGGCAAGGTACCTAGGTAAAGGTACTTAGGTAGGTCGGCTAGGGTGGATGCAGCATCTTACCTGCCTACCTTGCCTTACGCAAAGAATTTGTGGACCCAGCAAAACACGGCAGATATCTAATCTTTCCTGTCCATTAATTTAAAACCACCTCCAGAACCCCCCTTCTCGTCGCATTTCCGTTCTACTGCTCGTGCCACTGATACTCGTGTGCTACGTTTTGGACAAGACTGCTGAGATCGCAGCTATAGCCCACGACGACAACATCGCCAGATCTCTTCGACTGAACGTCCTACTTCTTTCGTTTCCCTTTCCATCCCACCATGGGTCTCCTTCAGGAGGTCGCGGGACCGTTGGTCCAGCAGTTCCAAACCCTGGGAACCGCGTCACAGTTCGGCATTATCGCCGCCTCTGTCGTTTTCCTGTCCGTTGTCGTCAACGTCCTCAACCAGGTTCTCTTCAAGAACCCCAATGAGCCACCCATGGTCTTCCACTGGTTCCCCTTCATTGGCAGTACTGTCACCTATGGCATGGACCCCCCTGCCTTCTTCAAGGCCAACCGTGAAAAGGTATACGCCGTTAACCACAGCCAACTCTTGCGGCTACGGCGCACTTGCTAACAAACATTCCTTCCAATAGCATGGCGACGTCTTCACCTTTGTTTTGCTTGGCAAGAAGACCACTGCCGCCGTTGGCCCCCAGGGCAACGATTTCGTCCTCAACGGCAAGCTGCGCGATGTCAACGCTGAGGAGATTTACACCGTCTTGACTACCCCCGTCTTCGGCCGCGACGTCGTCTACGACTGCCCCAACGCCAAGCTCATGGAGCAGAAGAAGGTATGCTTGCGCGCGCGCGAACTCCCACCACCAAACGGAAACCATGTGCTGACTGTTTGTGCGTTTTCCTCCAGTTCATGAAGGTTGCCCTCAGCACTGAGGCTCTCCGCTCTTACGTGCCCATCATCGCCGATGAGGTCACCAACTACTTCAAGCGCAACCCCGACTTCAAAGCCAAGTCCGGCGTCGTCAACATGCCTCCCAAGCTGGCCGAAATCACCATCTTCACCGCCTCCCACGCTCTTCAGGGCGCCGAGATCCGTAACAAGTTCGACGAATCCCTGGCCAGTCTGTACCACGACCTCGACATGGGCTTTACCTCCGTCAACTTCGTGTTGCACTGGGCCCCTCTCCCCTGGAACAAGAAACGAGACCACGCCCAGCGCACCGTCGCCCAGATCTACATGGACACTATTAAGGACCGCCGCGCTAATGGCCGCACCGACGGACTCGATATCATGTCCCACCTCATGAACTCGACCTACAAGGACGGCACCAAGGTTCCCGATCATGAGATCGCCCACATGATGATCGCCCTCCTCATGGCCGGCCAGCACTCATCCTCCTCCACCAGCTCCTGGATCATGCTCCGTCTCGCTCAGTACCCCCATATCATGGAGGAACTCTACCAGGAGCAAGTTCGTGTCCTCGGCGCTGACCTTCCCCCTCTCACTTACGAGGATCTTGCCAAGCTGCCTCTCAACCAGGCCATCATCAAGGAAACCCTCCGCCTCCACGCCCCCATCCACTCCATCATGCGCGCCGTCAAGACTCCCATGCACGTCCCAGGCACGAAGTACGTCATCCCCACAAGCCACACCCTCCTCGCCGCCCCTGGTGTCTCCGGCTCCGATCCGACCTACTTCCCCGAGCCCGATCGCTGGGACCCCCACCGTTGGGAGGCCGACTCCCCCAACGCCCCCAGAATCGCTCGCAACGACGCCGAGGAGGAGGAGAAGATTGACTACGGTTACGGTCTGGTTAGCAAGGGTGCCGCATCACCCTACCTGCCGTTCGGCGCCGGCCGTCATCGCTGCATCGGCGAGCACTTTGCCAACGTGCAGCTTCAGACCATCACTGCCATGGTTGTTAGGCAATTCAAGTTCCGCAATGCCGACGGCAGCGACAACCTCGTCGGCACCAACTATGCCTCGCTCTTCTCGCGGCCCTTGGAGCCCGCCAACATTTACTGGGAGAAGCGCAACCCCTGAGCGACTGGGAGATGAGGTATGTTTGCGGAGGTTTACGTTTTGGGCAATGTACAATTTTAAGCCATTATGACTATATAGCACATGGCCAAGAAGGGAAAAAAAGACATAGACATGAGTGCGCTTAGGCGCTGGTGGTAGACAAGACGGTCACCACCGAATAATCTTAATACAAAAAGACCGTTATGACATCACGAAAACCCTTGCACCACAGCAGGTCATGTGCGGGCATACGCATTCATGGGGCCGGAGATTTGACATGTGCTTAATCCTCTGGTGAGAACCAGACGGCGCGGTCCGGTTGGATGACACCATGGGTGAATGGGTAAAGTAGTGATGACAGCGACGCCCCGAACGCACATTTGAGACTGGTTCGGCTGGTCGGCACTGTTTTTTTGTTTCAAGGTCAGTGCGGCAACCCTCGCATCCCCCCGTCTCAATTCATTCAACTGGCCAGAGCTCGCTCGGCTCAGGTCTTTCCTTTAGACATTCTACTGTACCTTGCAAATGGCTACATATTGGTGTGGGGTTTTAGGTTTCGCACACTGACGTTGCCCAACCGACCCCGATGTACACGGACAGCTTTCCGTCTCCGTCGTATATATAAAACCACCTTTGCATCTACGACCTATTCGTGTGCCTGAGGTGTCGTTTGCGACGACGCACGCGTTACCGCAGACATACCGGGATCGACGGATAGACCAAACGCATAAAAACAAGAGCGTAATGAACAGGGAGGATGAAAACCTGGGACCCCTAGTCCGACTATGGGGCCTCAAAACGGAGCAGCTTCCGGCGCCAAGCTCCGGCGCGCCTGACTTAGCCCCGTTCCTCATTGCTTTGCTGCAGGAGGCTGTCCCTTTCATCGACGCGGTGGCGCCCAAGGACGGCACGGCGCGGCCCAACGAGTGGAAGGCCAAGGGCTCCAAGACGTATCCGGAGTCGACAGCGCCGGTAGAGCTCTACGAACGCACTATTTCATCGGTGGAGCTCGAGAAGGAGGCGGCGCGGAACCAGCTTCTGCCGGACGGCAATCTGACAAGCGAGACGTGGGCGTGTCGGCGGAGCATCCACAAAGACAGGCCCGGCAAAGGGACGGCGGCCTGGGAGGAGTTTGTGAAGTGCTTCAAGGACGACCATGTTGAGGCTGAGAGGGCCTTTACGCCAAACGTGATGGAGGCGAGGGAGGCGCTGGCTTGGAACTGTGCGGGGGTCGCTGTCGACGAGGGGGGTTTGTCTTGGGAGGATTTCAGGCTTGGGGTGTTTGAGATCAAACACAAGCTCGGGATGCCACTCAAGAACCGTGTGTTCCCTGAGTTGATCATGTCGGCCAAGGCCAAGGGTGTCGATGAGTTTGTCGTTGTGTCCGTTTTCGTCTCAGACCTTGCTGGCTCGGACCATGGCCAGCTAGTCAAGGACAAGAATGTTGTTGTTGGGGCCTACGTGAGTGTTGAAAGGGTGAGGAAGCTGCCGACGGGGGCGATCGAGTGGATTATGGCGACAGCATCGGACGCAAAGGGCATTTTGCCTGCTTGGATTCAAGCAAAGGCGGTCCTTGGCGTTGTGGCGAAAGATGTTGCGTTGTTTTTGGGATGGATCGCCGAGGAGCGGGAGAAGGGGACAAGTGTTGGGAAGTGGACTGCCGTTAAGGGAAACAGCGGGCATGAAGTTCCGAGCATCAAACCGCCAACGGCGTTGGAAGATGGCGGGGAATCCTCAGGCCAGGGTCGGAACTCGAGACACGGGCAAGAGCCAGCTGTTGGAGGGGCGAACGGTGTTGGAGGAGGAACGAATGGGCAGATTCACGGCTGAAAAGGAACGATATCCCACGCGCACGATGCGTCGGTCAACGGATTTGAGCATGCACAAAGTTGCAGTATTATAGCCATGAAAGCAATACGATAATAATAAGTAAAAAGCCAAGGCCGGTCTGCTGTTGAAACGGCAGAGTTGGAAGCCATACTCAATGTTCCTTCCTGCCGTAACCCCCTTCCTTCCACGGCAGGCAGGGCCACACCTGCCACACCCTTCTCTCATGCTCAAAATCCCAACATGGACCTCAACATAAGATATGGCTGCACCTGCAACCCGACAAGTCTTTTTCCGCCCCTTTAAAACGCCTTCTTCAACCTTCGAAGGCCAAATTCGCTGGCTGACTGACTACATCGAACTACAGCTCTGCGTTCTCTTGAGCATTCTATTCGGTCCCCCTTTCACACACACACACATCTTTCTTAAAGAATATAGATGCAGAGACGTATCCAGTGGAACCCCAGGTTCTCCAGCTACGTCTGCAACGCTCTCTAGCTCCTGCAAGAGGATCTCATAACTGTCTTATCTTACGATGCCTCCAGCGGATAGGGTAAATACACTCTCGGCTGCTACTTCTGGGTCAAATCCAAGCCAGCAAATACTGCCCGCATCGCCCGTAAGTGGCGGTTGTTCCCAGTTCTCGACGCAGATTGCGGAATGACGATTCTGGAGCTCTACTGACCTACAGGCCCAGGTGAATGGTAGTGCTTCGACCGGTATTGGTAATACTGGGAACTCTGCAGAGGCTGCACCGATGGCGTATCGGATGAGCAATATCTTCATTCTCGAGGAGATCTTGAAGATGCGCCGTGAAATCGAAGCCCTGTCAGCCCGCCAAAAGACCTCGGACCGGAACATCGAGAACAGCGGTGCTAGCTTACAAGAGCTTCAGCTCTTGCCCAAACAACTTGACAACATCGGTAGCGAGCTGAACGCCCGGTACTCGGAGGCCGATGAGAAGCTTCGCAACCAGGAGGCAGAAATCCAGGCCTTGACCGACAAGATCATCCGAACCGGCGAAGATGTAGTACGCCTAGCAGAGAAGGTTGAACAGCTATCAGCAAAGCTTGCTCAGCAACCATCACTGGCGGCACAAACAGGAGACATACGAGTCGCCGGGCCTGGTAGGTCATTGACGCCCTATCCTGGGCAATAAGCAGCTGAATGATGCTTGATAGTCCGCATTGCGACCAGAGACATAAGCGATAACGATACGCTGGTGGCACCTGCCGAACAGAAACCGAAGCCCCTAGGTCGGACTTCGGTTTCCCACAAGTCAAAGTCTGTAGTCAATACTGCACAACCGCGCAACAACCACAGGATATCTCGAAAAAAGCCTGCCAAACATCGTGTTTCGGACCTGCAGAGGCATAAGCAAGTTATGGATGAGAGCTACCGGCGAGAACATCCAAGGAGCATGGCCGATTTGAAGCGATTCATCAACCGTTTCATCGAAAGCATTGAGGACCAGACTGCATCCGTTCTGTTGCAGAACGGGTTGTTGGAGGAGTTTCCCCAGGAGGTCCGAAGAATGAAGACGAAGAAAGGACCCCGGTTTATCGTCGTCGACGGTGGACTTGGATGGGACGACGTGTGTCGAGTGGTTGATGCTACGGAGAGGCCACAGGAGGAAGATTGAAGCGATGTACAGTGTAGCCAATCGAGAGACAACTTATGGGTGCTTTTGGTGAAGCATTCAGTATGGCCGACGTGGAAGGAGGTCTCGATCCAAGAGATCTGAACGAAGAAATCTGGGGTTTGTTGAGGTAATGACGCCCTTTAACGGGTATGCACAAGCTAATTCAAACAAAGCAATGCGGTGCTTCTTCAAACCTCCAAAAGTCTAGTCATGTGCATGTGTCTTTCCAGTCTTCAATTTGGATCCTGTCCAGGATCTGGTTCAATTGGCAGGAAACAGTGTCTGTGCGCCACACGTTGTAGTTGATCAGGCACGATACAGGCGTTTGTTACGCTAAAACCTACGACTTGCGACCTGCAAGGCTGTGGTGCCTTCCCCCAGAAAATGCCCTTTTAGGTGGGACTTCCAGGTGCATCTGAGCTTTTTGGCTTACCCTCCGGCTTGGAAGGTACCAAGGTACTCGTGCCTGGGCACCTGTGGGATTTTCGGAGTGCGAACCCGCTGGACATCTCGCGAGGAAGTTGCCATCTATCAACACACCCTGATCTTATTACCTGTATTTCGCGAACGACATTTGACCTCGACTGCCTTCGCTGCCTGCGCACCTTATCTGTGACAATATCAGATATTTACTCTCGCCTGTTATCCCCCCGCGACCTAGCACGCCTCGGCTACTTATCCAAGAACAACCAAACGTGCCCGCTGCTTCACCTAACAAAGCTTTCTCACCACGAACAATTTCACAGACTGGTCGCATCGCCAACACGTCATCCAAAACCCTGAAGCTGACGAGCGAACCGAATCTATCCGGCGAACAGCAAGAAATGCCGGACATTAGCGCGCCGCCACCACGGCCGAAGCTGAAGCTCAGCGTGGGCTCGCGACAACCATCATTCAGCGAACAAAATGGCGCCGCGACACCGTCAGTGTCGACGCCGTCTTCTACGATGAAAATCAAACTCAAACCGTCACAACCACCAACACCTGCGGGGCCAGCAGCACCTACTCCAGTAAAGACGAAGGCCGGGCGACAACCGAAGCCCACGAGCAAGCTCATCGAGTCGAAGAAGCGAGAGCAAGACGAGGTTGACGAGGATGGCGCGAACCATCCGGCGAAGAAGATCAAGCTTCTCAAGACACCTACGGTATCAACACCAAGATCGGGACACATTGTCGTCAGAGCGAAAGGCAAACCCCCATACCACCCACCTGGTGACGGTTACGACTCCGAGGCAAGCGACCAGGAAAAGGACCCAACAGTCGAAGAGCAGTTTATCTTGCGCATGATGCCAGGCGAACACTGTGAATACGTCAGAAAATGTGTCGAGGAAGGCAAGGTCGGTCTTCCGAGAAAGGATGGAGGTGCGGATATTGCCATCAAGTTTTTCGATGACGAAAGCCGGCGCGCCATGGTCATGGTTAAGGGCCAGCAGTACGCTGCGGTCATGGTGGAGCTACCTACAATCACGGAAGGCATGAAATCATGGGATCGGAAGACCTTCATGAAGTCTGCCGATATCTGCTACATGCTTCTTGTCTTTCAACCAGTGCGGAGCGAAGAGGAGGCGAAGAAGGCACCGCTACCGTCGATGATTCAGCCTGGACTGAAATGGCCACACGGTCTGACACCACCTATGCACGATGCGGTGAACCAAAGATTTGCCAAAGTAATTAGTCGATCCGAGATCGAACTCAAGGAAAACGAGGTTAAGAAGCTCCTGGCAGCTGACGCGGCAGCCGAATCCTCGAGGTACGAGCTCATCGACGACAGGAGGGTGCAGTCAGGCGACGAGTACTCCGAAGACGAACAGGATGCCGAAGGCGAGGCAGACGATAGCGGCTATTTCCCTGCCGATGGTTATGCCAATGGCGCGTTGGCGGGTCTCGATGACGACCTCGAAGCCGACTTGGAGGCGGCATTCGAAGAAGAGTACAACCAGCCTACAACCGAGGTCGGCACTCCAGCCACACAGCTCGAGGCAGCTACGCCGATGACAATGAATACTGGCACCCCAGCACCGCACGCTCACGATAGCGGTGATGGCGATGAGTCGGTGGCAAGTGAGGAAGACGAGGACGATGATGACGATGACGACGATGACGACGATGATAAGGAGCGTCAAGACGAAGTCAAGGCCGTCAAAGAAGATATAGCGCAACTCAAGAGTGAAATCGCCAAGAAGGAACAGGAAATGGCCATGCAACAGAACAAGATTCTCAGGAATCGTGTTGAAGCGCGTCTGAAAGATCTCAAGGCCGAGCTCCAGCTGAAGCAGGCGTCTATCGGAGAGGAGGAGGAGGAGGAGGAGGAGGAGGAGGAGGACCAGGAGTAATACACACAACTGAGCTGCCGGACTAGTACGGCAACGCTCATGTATCAAGCGCTTACAGAGAAGGCCATTCCAAACCCACTGTTACCGTCATGTCACAGTCAAATACAACCATACCCTCATCCATATCGAAGCTTATAATTTGGCTCACAAACACGTCTTCAAAATGTGACATTCAGTGATGATATAACAAGCCGGCCATCCCGACAGTAGATGTTGTACAAGAGCCTCCATCCTAAGCTCTGTATGATACACAGCACCCAACCCCAAAACACTGCTAAAATCTGCAGCAGCACTACTTCCACCCTTGATAGCAATGTTACTTCTACATTTACATAGACTTAAGGTAGTTCGATTCCTTGATCTTGGCCTTGCGCTCCTTGCGCATCGCCTTGCGCAGCTCATCTCTCTTCTCTGCGGCGTGCAGGTTATGCTCGACGTCGCCACCCTTCTCACCAGGCAAGTTGATCGACTGCTGCGGCAAGGGGACCTTGGGTGCAAGTGCTTCGAGGTCGCCCGAGGCGAGAAGCTTGGCCTCAATAGCCTTTTGGCGCTTGGCAGCGGCCTTGCGCTGCTTCTTGGACTTGGCTGTTCGCTCCATGGTTAGCAAGGGATCGTTGAATGGTACGAGTACCCTCGAAATAAGGGGTTAAGAGTCGGTGGAGAACAGTATGAACGTACAGAACATCTCGGCAGCGAGGTCATCTGCGGATTCGACGGCCTCCTTCTTGGACTCGAGGCAAGTCCAGAGCCACGAAGGGTATTCTTCGTCGGGAAGAGCGACAGGGTCCGTCTTGCCCTTCACATAGTTGAGGCCGTTAAGGACAGTGCCGGCCGGACAGGAAGAAATAGGTGTCGCGGGAGGGGCGTCGACCTTCACAGAGGAGAGTTTCGGCGGTGCGGTACTCGCATCGGTCGTCGCTGCGGGCGCATCAGCGGCGGCGGCGGCGGAGGCTGCGTTTCTTGTCGGCGCGCTGAGAGAGAAGGGTCTGGCAAGGAGGGCGGCGCGGGGCGCTTGAAGAGTGGGCAGAGCCGTGGCCCGCCTCAGACATGTTTTGCAGATCATTTTGGCGACGATGTGGTTGTGCGGACGTGAAAACGTTGCAGCCGACGTCGGGGTTGCTCGTCAACGTCTCGGGGGGTCGTGGTGGTGTTGCAGGATGCGTGAGCTTCAGCTCGGAGTTGCAGTGGAAAAATTCTGGGGCGGGCGGGACGATCCTGTTGCGCACTTGGCATGGGAGGCTGCTCGGTCCCAGCGCCTAGATGGATACGGAGCTTTCAACCTCACTTGTTGGTCACTGAGAAACCAACGAGGTCATGGATTGAGATGCAATTGGCTTCGTTCTGTCCAGAAAAACAGCGAGAATCACAAATTCGAGCAAATTTCATGTAGCTTTATCAAGTTTCTGGACAATTGGCTGGTAGTTTCGCTGTGTATATCGGGTAGATGCATAACCTCGAAAGCCTTGTATGATTCATTTGTACATATCGTGAGGGATGTCGCCCATCACGCGCCGGCCAATTGACATGACATTGTCATGGCCTCGTCCCTGCGTTCCCCTTCCTTGATTTTATGAAGAGATTTCCTATCAGAGCGCCGCCTCCTGAACCGCATCAGACTAGTCCTAACCCATCTCGTACAGACAAGACCCGTCCATGTTTAGTTCTGCTTGCTGATGTAGTTCTGCTGCTCGAACAGCGTGCCCTTAACCTTCTTCTCCTTCAACAGTTCCAGGTACTTCTCTGTGCAAGTCGTCAGTAATTATTCGCGCCCCTCCCGCAGAAACTCATGCGTGGGGGAGCAAGTGATCCTCCAGCATCCGCGCATCGCCTACTCACCTCTCAGGTGACCGCAGTTCTCCAAGTGGTTGACGCCCTCCTTCTTATAGCACTTGCCAAGTTCCTCGCCAACGAGACGCAGCATCATGGCGCCGACCCATTGCTCACGGATGATGGCATCCTGGGCCTGCTTGAAGGCCTTGGTGTCGTTGTAGTCGACACCGTCGAATGTTGGGGGGACCTTTGGCTTCTGGGCCAGGAACATCTCGGACTCGGGGGTCGGCATCGTGGACGGCGCGATTTTCTTCGTTTAAGTTTCTCTGGGGAGGAGATTGACTTCGAAATTGGTAATGGAGTGACCGGAGTCGGAGGGTCGCGGGCAAGGTCAAGCTTGTGGTTCGGGTTTGGTGATCGATATTCGGCGGCCCGGAATTTGGAGTTGGCTGTCGGGATTGGAGGAACCTGGCAGCTCGGGTCGGTCAGCCAAAATACGGCGGCCTTAATTCGCAGGCTCAGCAGTCGTAGACGACCACCTTTGCCCCGGAGCAACGCTAACGCGGTCCATCTGCGGCTTTCGTGGTACGTACCTGAAGGTACCCACCTGCTCATGCAGCCCCTCGTGCTGAGTCGCTCACCGCCCGCAGCAGTCACAGGAACGCCCCGCTAAAAAGTTGGCAAATCGCGAAAAAAAATCTCTGTCCTAGGACCCCTTCGCCCCAGCCTTCGGACCCTTGGCTTAAAAACTCAAGCTACCGCCCGCGAGAACATATCTGATTTCTCTCTTGTCCAACCGCTTTCTGGGAAAAAGTTTTTTTTCATCACAGCTCTTTCCCATCCCTCTGTTCTTTCTTCCTCTCTATACCCCCTTTCCAATCCATACCTCTACATTCGTCACAATGGGCAAGACCAAGTCCGCGACCAAGGGCAGCAAGGCTGCTGACCCTCTCACCAAGGTGAAGAACGCCGGCGTCATCAAGGCCTCCGAGAGCCCCAAGGCCAAGTCTAAGCAGATCGCCAAGGACGTTGCCTCTAAGGGCGCCAACGGCAAGGAGAAGTCCAAGAAGTCCAAGAAGGCCATCGAGCCCGAGTCTTCTGACTCGTCCGACAGCAGTGAGGAGGAGGAAGAGGAGGAGTCCTCTTCCGACTCTGAAGCGGAGGACTCTAGCGACTCTGACTCTTCCGACTCTGAGGAGGAGAAGCCCGCCAAGAAGGCCGCTACCAAGGATGTCAAGAAGGCTGCCGAGTCCTCCGACAGCTCGGACTCTGACTCTTCTGAGTCTGAGGAGGAAGCCCCTAAGGCCAAGACCAACGGCGCTGCTAAGGAAGAGTCTTCTGACTCTGAGGAGGACTCTGACGACTCTGACTCCGATTCCTCTGAGGATGAGAAGACTGAGAAGAAGACTGAGGCCGTGAGTTACTTCGTGTTTCCCAATACTGTGGACCACACCAGCTAATCATTATTTTTCACTGCAGAGCTCTGACTCGTCCGATTCCGACTCTGATTCCGACTCTGACGAGGAGGACTCCTCCGACTCTAAGGAAGCTTCGGAGCCCGAGGCCAAGGCTGAAGAGCCCTCTAAGAAGCGCAAGGCTCTCGACGACCCTGTTATCCCCGGCAAGAAGGCCCGCACCGACGTTTCTGACAAGAGCTCTACTCTTTTCGTTGGCAGCCTTGCCTGGGCTGTCGATGACAATGTCCTCTACGAGGCTTTCCAGGAGTTCGAGGGTATCACTGGTGCCCGCGTCGTTACCGACAAGGCCACCGGCCGCAGCCGTGGCTTCGGTTACGTCGACTTCTCCACCCCCGAGGCTGCTGCCACTGCCCTCGAGGCTTCCCAGGGCAAGGAGCTTTCTGGCCGTGCTATGAACATCGACTTCTCTGGCCAGAAGCCCCAGGGTGACGGTAACCCTGCCGCCCGCGCCTTCGAACGCGCTCAGAAGCACGGCGACACTGTCAGCCCCGAGTCTGACACTCTTTTCGTCGGCAACCTTCCCTTCGACGTTGACCAGGACACCGTTAGAGCTTTCTTCAGCGAGGTCGCTGAGGTTGCTAGCGTCCGCCTCCCCACTGACCCGTGAGTATCATCTGCACAATCCGCTGCCAACATGAATTTCTAACATCTTTTTAGTGAGAGCGGTAACCTCAAGGGCTTTGGCTACGTCTCTTTCAACTCCATCCAGGATGCCAAGTCTGCTTTCGAGCAGCTCAACGGCCAGTACGTCGGTGAGGGCCGCAGCGGTCGTGCCGTCCGTCTGGACTATGCCGGCCAGAAGCCCCAGCGTGAGGGTGGTGGCTTTGGTGGTCGTGGTGGTGGCCGCGGCGGTAGCCGTGGTGGCTTCGGCGGCCGTGGCGGCGGCCGTGGTGGTGGTGGTCGCGGAGGCCGTGGCGGCCGTGGTGGATTCTCTTCCACTAACCGTGGTGGCTTCGGTGACTTCAAGGGCAGCAAGGTTACCTTCTAAATGGTGACACAAGCCGCATAATGATGATTAATCAGAGGGCTTGCGCGGGCATCCTGTGGGCTTTGTGGGCTGTCGGTTCGAGACAAGTTTCTTCCCTTTGGGACAGTGGGCTTTGAGAGCAGTCTTTTCGGAGATGATAGACCTGTGGGCTTTTCATTTGGGACCGTGGGCTTGTGGCTGCTTCTACTACGGTAGAGGCATTGCGGGAACTGTACGCTATTGTGGGCTGACCAAAGAGGGCATGACATCTGCTGCGCATAGCGGCAGGATCTTCACAGTGGGCAGACGGCTTATTATCCCGAAGTTGGAAAGAATCTCCTAGTTGTGTTTGTGTGTCTGTGTCGAAGCATCTCGCAGCCATTCACACACAGGAGGGGACCAAACTTCTAGATGACGACGGCTTCTGTGGGCTCTGGGGGTTGCTTTTCAACGGCTTCGGCTGTTGATCTGGCTGGTCCGGCGTTTTCTCTCTCACCATATCTGTTGCACCCATGAAATTTGGAACGATACCAATGCAATGCGACGCAGATCGGAGTAAGTATACTTCTACCCGTGATTATCATTTTAAAAAGGCAAATATTGCCCGGTGGACTCGGCGTTTTAGGAAGGCTACTTGTAATAAAAAAGTTGAATGATTTTTTGATGAATGTCCTCGTTTCGCTCTTGATATGACGTGGTGATAATACATGCCTATGGTGATGCTGAGACACCTCGAGCGGCTTGTTTCTTAGCAGGGGCTTGGCTGATTCGACGCCCCATTCGGCGGTAGCCTCGTGCCAGCTTTCCCGCCCAGAGCTGCGTCATTGGGTGGCACGGGGTGCAGAACTCAGCCCCGTGATGACGGGTAAAATGCAAAATATCCCACTCCTCCCACTGTATGGCACAGTTGAGAAACATCGGTTCTTGATCACTGCGCTCCCCTTCACTCTAGAAAGAAGACGTCACGGGGGAAACACCCGTTCGCCGGTAGGCCAGGCTGGCTGGCTGGTTACGATGCAAAGTTGCTCAGCCGTTCGTTTGTATGACTGAGACACGCAACACGGGAAGAGGAAATCTGTTGGGGGAACGGTGGAGCGAGACTTGAGTCTAAAGAAGAGGAGGACACGTCAAGTGGGATCTGGCATGACTTGAGGGATGATTATAAGACGACAATCACGGCGTAGTCTTGGGATGTCCTTGTCGCGGGACACAAGTCGCGGACCACTAGCAGGGCCGAACAACGACTGTCTTTCCTCCCCGCAGTAGTTAAAGAGGAGCCGGTGTCGGTATTGAACGTGAGTCGCTGCTTGGGGGCGCAGTTCGCGCTTTCCAAAGTACGGGTACCCCGCCTGACCCGCTCCGACGTAGCACTTCCAGGTTTCCGGCCGGCGGGGGATACAACTCACTCGAACGAGCGACCTGTGAGTGAGGTGGGAAGTTAATGTCTCTGGGAAGACGTGGCAGGCATACCGTAACAATAGCGTCATTGACCTTGCTCGAAACTGGCCGTACCGGTGCTTATCGCTCTGTTTGCGGCGAGGGCATGGCCTTCTAACACCACTTATGGACTCTGATGGTGGCCTAAGCACCTGACACGGTGCCGGTGGCTAGAATCAGCTACATAGTACAGGCGTCGACTCCAGATAGCATGAAGGTAGTTCTGCGCCGGACGGCTGCAGTAACTGTACATACATGGTCATCTGCATTCCGTTATCCACCGTTGCCGTAGAGCACGCCCGTTCCCCCCCCTCTCCCCCTTTCCCCCCTGCCTGACGGCAGCGACAAAAGCCTAGCCAGCCAGCCAACAGGAGTGAGCAGGGCCTCAACACCACCTCACCGACCCTGCGTGCCTGGTGAGCCAGCCAAAGTCGAAGCGGTCTGCTACGTCCTTACCGCAACCTGCCATCTTCACCTTTTGTTTTTCTGCTTCCTGGCCTCGCGTTTGCAGTTCATACCCACGTCCTTTTTGTCGAACCACCGTTGGCGCGCGCGAACAGACACCTCAGACCCGTACTACTAAGGTAGATCGCCAGCGTATCTTATCTCCAAAACGCGGGGTTTCGGACGGAGGAAGTACCCCCACATACGCCCAACCACCTCCCTCGAACGACAACGAACGAACGGCGACATTTCTTTCCGATTACGGCTCTTGGTTTTTCCATTTTCTCGTTTCGATATCTACAAGGCGTTTAAAACAGGAATATCAACATGGATGGGCAACAGCGCGAAGACCGCGCAGGCCAAAACTCTCCGAGCAACAGGATGTCGGTGAACGGAGCCCGCCCCGCCGCAGGGCCGCACAATAGGCTGAATGACGGTCAGTCCCCTACCGAAGATCATGGGTTTGTTGGGGCCGACGGAGTTCTAATACAGCGTTTTCCAGACTCATGGTTTGAAATTTCATCGCAGCCGTCGTCGTCATCCCTCTCGTCCATCGGTGACGAGATCGTAACGACAGGCCTCCGTGTCGGGGGGTCGATGGCCGCCCGCCGCCGTCGCTTACACCACCAACCCGTGCCGCGGTCGTTCCATGTCGACCAAACCGCTATTCACGCCGGCACTAGCAGCCAAGAGGAGTACGAGGAGAGCGAGAGCGAGGAAGACCGGTGCTTGACGAGTTCTACCGAGAACGTCCAGCCTTCTACGCATGCGCCGTTCCAGCAACAGCAGCCATCCCAGGAGGAGTCTGAGGATTCTGATGACAGTGACGAGATAGCTACGGCTCTTGGACGTGCTCCCGATGATCCTGTATTCCGGCCTCAGCCAAATGCGTTTTCCCACCCACCTTCTGGCCTGAACAGGAGCCACTCGGCCAATTCAGCCTACCAGCACCCCCACAGTGGCGTCCGGCCGTCACTGTCACAGCGATCTCAAACCAGAGTTCACCGGAGCCCTCCCAATTTCATGTCGCCCGCGTACCAAGCCGACAATGACGCGGCTCTGCGAGCTTCACTCACAACCTTGCTATCCTGTGCCGCCGCCGCCCGTGGCCTGCCCAAGTATAAAGATGCTGAGCGGCAAGGTGCTCCGCCTGTTCACGCCGGCGTCGGGCCTAGTTCTCAGCCTGTTGAGTTGCGGCTCATGCCTGAATCTGAGCTCATGGCTGAAAAACCTCCACAATCCCAGGGCGCCTCACCTTCAAAGTCGCCTGCCAGATCACGGGCGACGACGTCTTCTGCCCCCTCATCACCCAAGGATGATGGTGTTGACAAACACAAGAGGACTTCTTCACAAACACGCTCATCGAGAGCGACCAAGAAGAAGAAAGTGACCGGAAGCGAGGATAGCCTCATCAGCCCGACGTTGCTGACCTGGGTCGTGAGTGCCGGCGTCGTGGTACTCGTGTCTGTCGTCGGCTTCGGCGCAGGCTACGTGATCGGCCGCGAGGTAGGACGTCAGGAAGCCCTTTCAGCCGGAGTTGGAGTCAACGCATCGACAGTAGCGGACACCTCGTCGTGCGGCAAAGAGGTTATTCGTTCCTCTGGCAGCGGCCTTCGCCGCCTGCGGTGGGGGGCAGGGGCTGGTCGAAGCGTTGTTGCCTGAATCATTCGTTGATCAAGCATTTCCAACAACCAGTCTGAATCACGAAGCGTCAGATGCTATTTGTGTTTACGGACAGACCCGGGAGATAGGCCCTGGACAGGTTCGCGTGAATTTTTTTTCTTTTTTTTCCAAACAAACTTTCTTTACCTGTCTTCTGTCGTCGTCATGACTGGGGTATGGATACTGGCTAGGACGAATATAGATGTGCTTCCCTTCTTATTTTTTTTTTTTGTTTCTGTTTCTCGCTCACAGGGATACCTCTGCCCCGTGGTTTGAGAGGAAACGCGAGGCCACATGATCTGACAAACGAAAACGGGGGAGTTACCTTGGGTGCGGGTATCACCGTTTACCTGGTGTTTTTCCATGTGAAATGATCCAATGACCTGGACGGGAAGGGTTGGGGAAAGCCAAGAAATGGGGGCGGCATTGGCGTGAAAGCTTCTGTTGTCTTGTCTTCTTCTTTTTCGTATTTCTAGCGGTCATTATTTAAGGTTTCTAAATCACTTTACCATGCTTTCATATCTGAGGAGCCGGCCGAGGGGAGGGTATAGTTGTTGTGAGGCTAATATTATTCCTGTTCCTCCTTCTCCGTCGCCGTTTTCCATTACCAATAAATGGGCCGTGTGTCTGAACTCAGAACGGCCCCGTCATCTCGATACAGGACTGCGGCGCGCGGAATGGAAACGCGCACACATTACCCTTCCTTAGTTACGCAACCGCATACGCACACCGGGTGTTCTAAATTAGTACCTTGAACAGTTTCACCGACCTCTTTCTGCATGGGTGAAACCCACGTCCCCTACCTCGGGTTCGGGGACTGTCGTCTCTCTTTTCCTCGGCCACGGGCTGAAGACCAAGCAAAGGGGGAAAGAATAAATAAATAAAAAAGACTAAAAACAGAGTCAGGGTTGCAACAGAGACGCAGGATCTACGTCGAGCTGATCACGGCCCAACTTTGCATGTGAAATCTACATCACCAACGACTTACAGGAGAGTTTCACTAATGCTTCCGAAGCAGAAAGAAATAAGATCGATTTCAGGGCTGTTCGAGCCGTGGAACTACAGCTGTTGCTGTCTCATTCTGGACCTGGGGACTACGTGGGTACGGCTGTAGACGGTACATCGGGTAGGTATTGAAGGGGGGTGGAAGTATGACGCGCAACACTGAGCACATCCTGGGACTGCGCTGATGCTAATTACGGAAAGGCTCTGCAAGGTTCGACGTGATCCAGAATGTTGAACCTCCTTTTCAGGCCAAAGTCTGGGCATTTCTCAGTTTATCAACGCATTGCGTTCTCGAAATCTATGCTGGCCTGGTCTGGAGCGGAAAGTAGAGGATAAAGGAAATATCCCGGTAGCGTCGATGCTCCCTTCCGCGAATATAGATGCAAAATGCTTGACTTGCCATTTACGCCCTTGTTCTCCGAAATGCTTGTCATCAAACATCCCCGAGGCTTACCACGCCAAGCCGTTTCCCATTGATTCCCCCTCAAATGTCCCCAGGCATCCCAGGACCCCAGGAAGAGCTGTCCGTAAACTTCAGTAATAGGGGACTGTGCTTGAAACCCGTCCTTCTTTGGTTCAGGAGGTCGCCGCTCGATGGAACTCCGGAGACAGGGTGATCAAGATTGCCTCAGCCGATTGTTTCACCACGATATCGAGGATGTCACAATGATACCGGTCCCACCCAGTTCCTGCTACAGACGGTAGGCTTTCCCGTCCAATGAGGCTGAGTTAGGTTATTACGGCTCTAAATGTAAGACGATACTGGTGCTGATGGCGGTCTATCAAAGGGAAGCTGAGCAACGAGATGCCGGTCTTGAGAGCTTGAATTAGCGGGAGTGACACAAGGGCCTCTTCGGGATGCTCTATTCGTGAGATCATTTTTTAATGCATGTAGATTTCGGAACCTGTCCGTCGATTTGGGACCCAAACTTTGACAGAACTGCTGGAGGATCCCAGAAACCAAGCTCTACGTCTATCCAAGCGTTCAAAGGGCGCTGAGATCGAGCGGAACACTACTGCCCCTGCCTGCCCTGTAGCGCTTGGGTGCGCCAACAAACTCCCTTGGCTTTGGAAGCATGTTCTCGTCTTGGAATCTCCAACGTGAGTCTTGAACAATGTATCGTCCACCGCCGCCGCCGCCTTGGCCGCCGCCACCAGTGTGAACACTGTTGGTTCGCGTAGGACTGGGGCTCTTGGCACCGTTAGGAGCCAGAGTGAAGGCGCTCGGATCGAGCATGGAAGACCGAAGGCCTGAGCCAGCACGGGCCCGAGAAGGAGGAGCGGCCGGCGGTGGAGGGACGCTCGCAGGTGGCGAGGGTGCGGAGGAGGGGGGTGGTGGAGGAGGAGCGGCACTGGGAGATGCTTGACCCGCAGCACGTAGTGCAGCTTGCATTGCCAGAGGGGATGGCCCATTGGATGCAGGTGGAGGCGGCGGAGGAGCAGGGGACCGCGAAGGAGGCGATGGCGCTGGGAGTCTAGGTGCAGCAGCCGCTGGAGGGGGCGGCGGTGCTGACGGGGGAGCAGATGGAGGAGGAGCTGGAGCAGATGATGGAGGTGGCGGTGGAGGAGCTGGAGCGGCTGATGGAGGTGGTGGAGGAGGTGCCCCAGGAGCCGCCGCACCGGGAATCGGGGGAGGGTTACTCGACGGCGTTGTTGTGGAGGGCTTCCGGGAAGCAGGCAGCGGTGGCGGCTTCTTGCCAATAGGCGGTGGGGGCCCTCTCATCGATGCCGAAGAGCCTGGTCTGGGCACATCGCTCGTCGTCTTGCGAAGATTGGCGATCGATGGTGGCAGGGCAGGGGCTGCATTGGGAGGAGGGAGCGGAGGTCTTCCCGGTATTGCCGGCGCGGCACCGCCAGGAGGCTTTGGCGCGCCAAAGGTAGGCGGCTTCGGCGCGGAAGATGATCGGACATTATTTTCGGGGTCCGAAAGGTATGATGAGTCCGCCGCCGCGCCCGTGTCGACGGCGCCACGAGTCTTGCGCAACTTCGGCATGCCTCCAGCAAACAATCCAGCTAGTTGCGGTGCCGCGTCCATTCCACCTGCTGCAGGCGCACTATCCCTTCCGCTCTGGTCACTGTTGCTTCTAGCTCGATTTCCTGGTACAGGAGGGGCTAGTCCTCCAGGAGGTTTCGGCAAGCTGCCCAGCCCAGGGACCGGTGGTGCACCACCGACGGGAGGTCCTCCTGAGCCACTGGATGGTTTCCCGACAACGGGAGCAGACCTGTCGTTCGTAACGGCTTTCTTCAGGGCCTTGCCTTTGGTGATATCAGAGAGAAGAGCACCCTACAACGCGCGTTAGCCTAATGTTTCCCTGAGGTCTTTGCAGGGTGATGTCTGTCGCCCGCTCCCACGTACTCTGTTTGCTCCGGCCGGTGGTCTCGCAGGCAGATCGCCTGCTCCTGGCGGACCGCCAGGAGGAGGGGGGGGGGGCGGCGGAGGACCACCCATGGCGGGCATTGGGGGAGGAGGCGGCGGTGGAGGAGGCATGGTGCAGATTTCGATGTGCCCTCAGGGCCAAATTGAGGTCGTTGGTTTAGAAATGTTGCTAGTTGTGTTGCTGAAGGCAGTCGATGAAGGATGCGTCGTCAGATGGGGTTAACGGAGGCTCGGAAGCTGGCTTAATGCGGGCTTTGCTTCGCAGGAAGCAGTGCGCGTCCCTGAAAACAATGTTGTGTCGTCGATTTGCGATTCGGTCGGTGGACAGTGTGTTGTTTCGATTGCCGGCGAGATTGAGGCTCTTCAAGGTCGATCAGTGCATTCCCGAAGGCGATGAGGTGATGACACTCTGGGGTTGCTTTCAGCCGCGTGGTGTTTCGTCATCTTCAGGCAGTAGCTATCTTGGTCCTCCACTTAAGTTGAGGCATTGTTAGGCGCTTGCAATGCAACCGTTGTAGTAGAAGTGGGTCTAGGTGTCTGGCTCTTTCGAGGTACTTCTAACTCCACGACATTGACATTAACCCTGAAAGTATTGTGGGCCGGCCAGCCACACATAGAGTAGGTGTTCATACGCATTGTGGCTAGAGATGTGCAAGCTGCATGTGTGAACAGCACGCGGCGGTGAAAAAGGGAACGCAATAATGCCAGCACTGAAGAAAAGGACGGATAAGCCAAGTAACCGAAGACACACCAGAGATATTTCTGTAGATTCCAGGCACTGCTACGAGGAACAATCCACAGAATTAAACATCTTGGAAGTAAGATAGTATAGATAGTGTTAAGAAACATGCAGGTGCACTTGTGGACGGTTGTGGCTGTTGCTAGCTACGTATCTTCAATCCAAACAGACGGGTGCCTTACGTACTTAGGTACTGTGTGTACTTGCATATTCATCTACCCTGACACGCCTGAGTTAGAGAGCATACCTTTCGGTGTGCTGTAAGAATGGAGGTATCGACACTGCACCTTCTGTAGGCACAGTACTTCGCTGTCGCACCCCGCTTAATTGGGGAAAGCTCCCAGCGTTATTGGTGCTGTGCGGAGTACCAGGTCCCGAAAGAGCCTCCAAAAAGAGCCCACTGGATGATCGCCTGTAGGGGGGGGATGTACGACTAATCCGAGCTGCTGCTATTGGGTATTATGGGGCTTCATGTGGAAATTTTGCAGGAGCTCCCAGCTTCCCCGGAACGTCCGTCTCAAATCTACAGTTCTTCCTTTGCTTCATATCAGCCCGTCGCCTCACATCTTCAAGGTTCTTCGTTCGGCCACCCGCTCGTTTTACCAAGAACCGAGACTTAAGACGGCCTCTCCCGGGTGCTTGTACTATACTGTTTCTGCCGTCATCCATTCGACGGCTCCCTTTGCTTGATTCTCTTGGCTCCGGTTCTACCATCCAACCCGATTGCTGAGCTGAGCTGGCTCACCCTACTGCAAGTCCAAGAAGACCACCCGACAACCCATCGCCTTCACGCTCGCTTCTTTCTGCTTCAGATCGTCCAATCCTGCTCGACGAACGCGTAATCCTTCGACGCGAACGACGCTAACACCCGGCCCCCCTCAAAGCCTTGAGGTTCTTCCTGCAAAGATGCTTCGGACTGCCATCATCCGGCCGGCAGCTCGCCAGTCTCGGTCCATTTGTCAACAATGCGTGACCCTATCACGCGCTGGCCAGCAAACTCGACTGCAACAGACCGCCAAGCCAAACGTATCGTCGATTGCCCTTCCCCGATCTGCCAAGAATATCACATCTAGATGGGTTGTTGGAGGAACTCGCCCCGCGAGTACGTTACCCGCGGCGGCCTTGAACACTAATGGTCACGAGAGATCCGCAGCCGGCACAAGCTCGCCGTCCAAGGAACTACCTGATGTGAATAGGCTGGCTGCCGTTGTTGAGCAAAGCAAGCAGAGGTTTCTATCTACAGATGGAATCCCTACTCCACAGCTCGTAATAGCAGCCTTGAAAACATGCCAAGGTGCCGCAAGTGCGATTCAACCATACCTATCAAAGTCGGAGATACGCCCGGTCTCGACGCTTACGGCATCAACCGCCTCAAACCTCCTATCCCTGGACTCGAACTCGACTGCGACTAAATCTGGAAGCACGTCGATCCCGTCAGCTTCCGTCAAGGATGCAGTCGACACAATTTCCGAGTCAGCGTACGAAATTATCGCACACCCCGCAGTCGTCATTGGTCCCCAGATTTTGGAGTTGTACGTAAACATCCAAGCTAGGCTTGGCAGACCCGAGACGCTTCCCCATGTTTTCGAATTGTATGCGTCAAAGCCCAGGCCAAAGGCCGTCGAGGGCTCGATTTCCTATGTTCCGCAAAATCCAAACAGAGCAGACAAGGCAATCGAGGCAGATGTGGCCGAAACAGCTTTGAAGGCCGCCATCGACGCCAAGAACCTCGACGCCGCAGTTGGCATCGTTGAAGCCTGCTATGCAACACTAGCATTTGTTCGCCAGAAGCTTTTGCGCAAGACGGTCCTGCCCGTCTCGGCCGTGGTTTTGGCCCCTTTTGGAGTCTACGCTCTCTCTTCCAATCTCTCAGCATTTCAGAACACAATGGAGCCCTTGACGGCCACCAAATTTGCATTTGTAGCCATCCTGGCTTACCTGGGCTTCACGTCAACAATTGGGTTGGTTGCGAAAACTACTGTTAATGATCACATGCGACGAGTTACGTGGGCACCTGGTGTCCCGTTGCACCAGCGTTGGATCCGTGAGGAAGAACGCGCTGCCTTGGACGATATTGCTTGCGCCTGGGGATACAAAGAGAAATGGCGACATGGTGAGGAGGGTGGAGTAGAATGGGAGTCTCTGCGAGAATATCTTGGTCTGAAGGGAATGATGCTCGACAGAGTTGAGCTGATGGATGGAATGAGTTGAGGAACAGGTGTTGAGGGTTCGTCCATGAGACAGACGTGCGGGGTGAAAACTGGCCTGGCGGCATCGGGCGGCATCGGACGGAGGCACGGAGAGGAAACAGCAGAGAAGCTCATTGTCGAGCCCAGGGAACCGTGGGCCACCTGGATTACAAAGTTTGAACGTCGTTGCTAAGCCCCCTAGTCCGGAGAATAATGCGGCGTCGGGCCAATCCAAATCCACATGAGCCGTTGCTCAGAGTCCACCATCAGATCGGCAATCTACACGCCTTGTCCCGCGCATCTTGCCAAGAGACTGCCCAGACATGGCCCAGACACTGTTGCCATCCACATGCGGATCACCACAGGCCAAACCCACAACGCTGTCGTTGTCATGTTGTTTCGAGCGCTATTCCTAGCCATCCTTCGTTCTCGACTCAGCAAAAGTGCATCATTGGTGACAAGACGGGTTTGACCACGGATCCACACATCGGCGCAAGGTCTGTGGAGCGGCGGACGGCCCAGTATGACTACACAGCTGCAGTAGTGTCTGGAACCCGTGAGCTGTTCTGCCATTTCCAATTCGGGGCAATCTATAAATCCCCTCTCTTGGAGCTTGTCCTATATCTCCACCTCATCCCCAATCCTCTCTTGCGAGAACACACCGGGGTGCCCCTCAAGACTTGCAGTACCACGAAGACCCCTGCCAATCATTGGAACCTGACCTTGACTGAGAGCGCCCCCCTGGCACACGCAAGCTTGGGCAAGTCCGCCCAGACCTTATACAACCCTGCAGATCGGGGACATTGCTAAACGAGCTCTTCTTTATAAGAAAGCGAGCCTCTTGCATCACCACCATCTGTCAAAGTGTCAAGTCAACCAACGCTCAGTCATCTGGAGCATACAGACGACATCAAAACAACCACCCAACACTTCTACAACACCAATTGATATCCACGATGGTTGCCAACGGAGAAGACTTTACGCCTTATGACCCTGTGCGATGTGCGCACTACGCCCGCTTCGCTTCTCATCTGGATAGATGGCAGTTCGACGTCATGTACTGGCTTCTGTTTATCTTCAACCTTTTTGTTCTGTTCCTGGCAGCATGGAAATATACACAGTAAGTGCCTTCTCGCGGAAGGATCGTGTTGCATCTCACGGCCTCTCTTCATCTCGAATAAATTCACTGACTTTCTGTCCAGTACATTAGACGCCGTGAGCGAACTTGCCGAGACGGATGCAAAACGAAAATCAGCTATTCGGCGCTGCATCTGGTTCAATCTGGGCTGTGTTTGCGTATCACTGGTCACAGTCATCATGGAAGTCTTCACGTTGATGGCACTACAGTTCTGTGATGGCGAGGATCTCATGTCACTCTACTGGTCGACCTTTACCATGATTCAGGTCGGATCATTGATCGCTGTTTGCGGAGTCATTCTAGCTCTCGTACACCAGTTGAGACAGCGCAAGCATCCGTAGGAGACCTCCCTTTCCATATTTGAATGCCTCTCCAACTGAATCAACTAACTTTCTGTTCCAGGCCCTGGGCTCTTGCGTTGGGCACGCCCGTCCTGGTTATCGCGGGTCTCTTCCACTACATCCACATGTGCATTTCACGAAGAGCGAAGAACGTCGTAAGGAAGAGAAAGAATAGCGACGCTGGAACGCTGCCAATGAGCCAAGTGTACGTGCACCACTCGCCATCACGCATCCTGGGAAATTGAATGCTGCCCGACAAAGCTCTCGCCAAGATGGACTATTGTCGCTAACATGACTTAAAGGAACACTATTCAGGTCGAGTCCTCTGACGAAGATGAGGGCGTTCAGGGGGCCGAGATTATCGGGCTCACAATGGACGGCGGCCCAATCATCCACTTCAAGGACGCGGTGCCTTACAATTTGCCGGACTCGAGCGAGATTATCGGGCGTTGCGAGAACGACAAGCCCATTGTCATCTGTCGCCGCGATGGCTTCCAACTGATCTACAACGGCACGGACGAGCGAGCGCCATCACCCAATCCGGCCACTAAACGCACGGGGTGAAAGAGGGGCGTGAGGCGTACAATTGCGACGCATCCCGCAGCGGCAGGCTCCACCCTTGCATTGGTGCGGCGAAGCCAAAAAGGCAAAAAAAAAAGTCTAGATCCCGCCCAGATCTACCAACCTCCGGCGACCCCCACGTCATAATTCCAGGCACAAACGAGCTGCGTCCCTGCAACCGGAACGGCATACCACTCTATTATTGCACATCTTCTTTCGCGGTTCATCCACAACAGTCGCAAAAATGGAGACCTATGACAGCAACAGTACAGAGCGCCCGCTTTGCCGCCCAGCAACGGCATAGCCCTCCACCGTCTCCACCAGCTGGCCCACGCCCAAGAGTGTCAAAGTCCATTTTAGGGTTTTCTTCCTTTACGATGCTTCATGGAGGGAGATCCCTGCCAATATCTGGTGCGGCCTCCTCTCCACCACCGTTTGCCCAGGCCGGTCCAAGACCAACCAAAGAGCCCACACAAGCCCGGCTGGCCACGACTTGCGCACTAGAGGGAAGCAAAGCCACTGTCACCTGACCATCCGGGACGGGCGCCGAGTCGACGGCCTCAAAATACGGACTTTTAGTGGCAAGAACGCCCACAGAGACGGCCCTACTCGGACAATCGGGGCCCCGCGGCGATGACGATGTCTGCGTCCTCTTCGTTCGGAAGAGTTCCAATTATTCTTGCATATCTTGTTTGACGTTTTCCCATTTTATCCACTACTGTGGAGGGTTGTCATCATGTACGCAATCTTTTTTTTTTTCCGCCTCTTGGCTCTTTGCATTTTTCTTTTTCTTTTTTCACTTTTTTCACCACACTTTTGTCCATGTTTTACTAAGGACGCTTGTATCCACATTGCGGGCTTGGCGTTTTGGGTGATGCGGCGACAGGAGCAGAATTGACTCGAGGATGACTAGCATGTGCTGAGAGATGCGTGTGTGCGGTGCGCACCCATCATCCGTGCTCAATCTATTTCGGAATTTGCTTCAATGCCTGATAAAGACTCTTCTCTGGATTATGAGGCAGCAGTCTACATTCACGGAGAGAAAGAACCAGAGAAAGAGGAAGGGATGGTGTATAACTTTCCACCCCCGTTTACATAGTTACGGCGTTTCTCTTCAAATCGCATCAGTCTACTAGACGAGCCGTTGCACTTATGTTTCTTAGGAGATATCCCAAATTTAAAAGTAGTCTTTCATCAGCTTACCCCTGAAGTATGTATGTGATGTTGTTTCTCTGCCACCCCTCCCCTCTTTGCACCAGGGGATGGCCATTGCTAGCGTCGGCATTGGGTCATCTCGGGGCTCCGGATATACAAGCTAGCCTCGCTGTTTGATCGGCTGCTCTCACATGCTATTATCAAGCTTGGCTTGATAGCGTACATGGGAATAATTGTTGAGAAAACAGAAACACCCTTCCTGCCGCTCCTTGCCTGTTTGAGGCAAAATCAGATAAGGATAGGGTGGGTTAGCCATTCCTGGTACTTTGATGGAAGCCGGACAGGAAACTGAGGAAAGGAAGTATATGATAACCAGAAGGTCTGAGACACGGTGATACCAATGGTTCGAATGCCAAGTCCGGACAGAATTCGAGTTGTCAGTCGTCGTAATCATCTCAACATATTATTCGGCGCACGGTTATGCAGGTAAGAGGCTCAGAAATGTTAAAAAACTTTTTTTAAGAGAGAGAGAGAGAGAGAGAGAGAGAATTAAAGAGCGAGAGAGCGAGAGACATGCGGAATCAAACGGCTGTGTCTGAGGACCGCGACGTGGATGGTCAGTCGGCCGATGGAGAGTCTCGCTCAGGGCCTAGATTGTGTACATCTCGCCCTTTCCCGCTGAAACAGAGACTGTCATCTCTCTGGTGTCTCTCCCCTCGCAAACGCTCGTCGAGTCAATAGACGAGGCAGCGCAACGTGCCTCGCTGGGGCCCCCGCTCAGTCGTCACATGCCTTGTTAATGCGTACGTTCACGTACGTGAGTGCTCGACGCTACTAATCGCATAGCCCCCATTCCATGACGAGGGACGTCATTTCAGGATCCAGTGCTGCGGACGTGTTCAACGTGTCTTGTTTTACGGTGTTTCTTTGTAGATTACAGCAGTACCCGCGCCCTTGGGTGGGACATGGGTCTCATATGCCTATCTAGAGGTATCTTACGTGCTAATGATTCTTTTTTTCCTCTTTGGTGTTGGAGGTTTCCATGTTTTCCACGCAGTCTTGCTCCACTTCTAATTCTTCTCTCCTCTCTCGTCGCGTCTTATCTCTTCATGTCGACGTGTCCAGGCTTGAGCAAGAGGCCCGAAATCCGCATGATGGATATCCCGTTAGGCCGTTAGGGGGGGAAAGTGTACGGGCGCCATACATAGGCGGCGAGGCTGCTCATTGCAGGCGACCGGCTTTGCCGATTTGTAAAATTTCGCCGGTGAGACGGTCGTCGCTGCGCAGAACGGGCCACGACTCACCACCGGCCTTGGCGAGGGTAACCTCGAGCTTGGTGCCGAGGACCTTGAAAGTGGACTTTTCCGTGTTAATGGGCGCAAAAAGAGGGACCTCAGTGGTGTATCGCTTGGGCGGCGAATCCGAAGTGGGTAGGTCGAGGGCGAGTGACTGTGACTTGAACTCGATCTTGGCCGAGTCTTTGACGATCTTCTTGAGGAAGAAAGAGGCGATGACGGTGGACGGGGTCTGATAGAAGTCGGCGCGTACAGTGTCGAGCTTCTCCTCGCCACCGGACGTGGCGTTCTTCTTACCGCTACCAATAAAGAGGTGACGGTTCTTCGTCTTGCAACCCTCGATCTTCATGAACTGGTCAAATTCGAGAACACGGCGCTTGCAGCAGCTGTAGCCCTTGGAGCCCTCATGAAAGATAGGGACGCCCGGGTGGTGAACGCAGGACTCTGCGTCGCGAGAGGCTCCCTTTCGAAAGGTAGCCGAACAGGCCTTGCGGCGGCAAGTGGTGCCATCGGGGATCTCGAGGGAGGGATCGTCGGACTCAGACTCGGGAGGTGGCGGGGGAGGGGACGGGGCGGCCTGGGCGGCCTGGTTGATGGGCTTCCGTCCCGGGGCCGGATCGGAGACGAGCTTGTCGAGGAGTGAGGGCGCGTCCGCGGGGTTTACTTGGGGCTTCTGCTCGATCTTGGGGGGCAGATCGGTTGTGGAGTGTTTGCCGGTTGTGCAGGGGGGGATGGCCATGAACTCCTCGAACGTGAGAACGCGGGGCTTGCAACATTTCCAGCCTGTTGAGTGGAAGATCGATCGGGGTGGTTAGCCGTCGGGTCTTGTGAGTAATGCTAAAACAGTGAATTGGAAGCATGGGAAGGTATGCAGCAAGGGATGGAATGAACTTCTATTGGATGAAGAGGGGAGATCCCCATCCCAACTGCTACGGGATCAGAATTGAGAAGACGTGTCGCTTGGTTGAAATGACTGAAGTAGAGTTTGTATGGAGTAGAGCGAGTGAGTACCTTTCTGGCCTTCATGGAAGATGGGAGGACCAGGGTGGTAAACACATGGTTCCTCCGGGTCCGAGTAGAGCTTGCCGCAGCCCTGGTGTACACACTTTTCTGCCATGGTTGGGGCGCTCTTCGCTGTCGTTCTCGTATGGGGATTGGTGACCGTTTTTTTCTCTGACGACAAGTTCGTAAAGTGATAATCGCGAGGAGGGGTGCCGAATTGAGGATGGAAAAAAAGTTGAGGCAGAGTTATCAGTTGACGACGCGGGTGACGTTTGAGAATTAAGTGCGGGTCTGTAATAACATGCCCGCCGGGAGTGAGGGGTGGGTAGTCGTCGATGGAGGGGTTACTATGTTCTCCAGGATTCCAGAAATTCCCAGGGGTCCTCGTTGAGATTTAGCGGCTCAAAATTATGCATGATGGGTACGAAGCTCTTGGAGTGTACGACATTGATTCGTCAGAGCTGGTCTCGGTGAGTGAGTCCGGCTACCTCGGTGTGTTCACCGCCTTCCCTTCGAGATTCTCATGGTTTCTCACTAGACAGGGTAATGATTGACCGAGAATTCGGATAACACCTGAGCAAGAGTTAGTCTCAGGTGACAGACATCCTCGGGCCTGCACATAGCAACCTGAATTCGGCCGGGGTCCGATGAGAAGAGTTCGGCTGGAAATATACGACAAACAACCCCAGTCCACCCTTTTGCCTTTGGCTCAATTCTATCACGTCACAGACGGGTACAACATTGGTTTGGTTTTGCACAATGATCTGATAAATCATTAATTCATCATCGCCCAAGTGTGAAACGACACCAACGGGCGCTCTCTCTCCACACCCTCCTTTACTGATAGGATCAGCATCTCTTCTTCTCTTTCTTAAACGTGCAGTCACGCAGCCCGAACCATCCTTATCCGCAGAGCCAAATATTCAAGTCGACGCCCGTAGTAAGCCTGGACTGTCGTCTACCCAGCAGAACGAGAACGAAGCTGTTTCACAGCACATCGAGCCTCTTTTCCTGTTGAGGTATCCGTGCCGCACACTCTGGCAGTCATCAACAGGGCACTGCCTGCACTAAAACGTGTGTCTAAGTGAGACTGAAGAATTCCGGAAGTCAGAGGTTGAGTCAATCTTAGATACATCCGGACTCCGAGTTGTGCGACGATTCGGATTCAGGCATACCTGTCCAAGTATGATTGCACCAACGCCACGACTCCTCCAGAGGGCCTCAGCATGTCGCATCACGCTCTTCACTCGCGATGAGTGTGGATTGTGCTTGCGGGCCAAATCGGCCCTCTCCAATGTCTGGGACAGGAGACCCTTCGCCTTTACCGAGGTCAACGTCACCGCACCGGATGCCAAGAACTGGAAGGATTTGTACGACTTTGATGTCCCAGTCGTGAGTTTCTCTCCAACCACCCCCCTCCCCAATTTGTCTTCTTAAATCACCGTAACCGTATCGTGTTCAATATACTACGAACATCCTAGGTTCAGTCGCGCGGAGCTTGCAGACCTAACTCATTTTAACCCCAGATCCATATCAGCAAAGCTGACGCTCCTGAGGAGGATCCAAACTTGGTTGGCAAGGCCGTTAAACTCATGCATCGTTTCGACCCTGATCAAATTGAGGCCAAGATGGACCAGGTTGAGGGAAAGTAGGACCGAAAAATCAAAGGAATAAAAGATCCACAGTAATAAGGCTGGTCTGGGGCCAACGAAGGGCCAAACAATGTCGTAGCCTACAAGTTTCCTGCGCTAATCATCTATGAGTTTAGCCTTTAATCAGTACGATCCACCTTTGGCTGGCTTCGCCTCTCCTCTGGCTATGCTCAATGATTCCGAAATTGTGAACTGCAACGCTGTATAGTCCGTCGCCACGCTGATCATGTCGAATCCTTTGTCCGCGAAGAACTTGGACTGCTCACCGCTCGTGCAGAAGATGCCCGCCTTCTTGCCCGCCTTGTGCGTCGCCTCGAGAATGCGGTCAATGGCGTCGCTGAGCTCTTTCTTGATTATGCCGTTGATTACCGGGTGACCGATATTGTTCCCTACAAGCCTGTGTCAGAGAAGAACCCCCCCCCTGTGACATGCCGGAAGCAAACCGCCGCAACTAACCCAGATCAAAGGGCCCGATGAAGAGGACGTCAATGCCTTCAACTGCCGCGATATCCTCAACTGATTCCAGAGCCTCCTTGGTCTCAATCTGCACCATGGTCAACAGGCTGTCGTTGGCTTGCTGTAGGTACTCAGTCATGGACGGCGCTGGGGTGAATCGCTCCATGGCCAGCGGCGACCCGAAACCTCGGCGTCCCCACGGAGGGAACTTGGCCGACAGGACCAAGTCTTTCGCTTCTTGTGCCGTCCGCAGCAATGGCACGAGAATCTTTGGCACGATCCGCGTCAGCATGAATTGGAGAAACCCTTGTCACCGGCGGTCGTCCATACCCCATGAGCGCCACTATCCAAGGCGCCTAGAAAATGCCACGACCGTCAGCGACTCGAACGATCAAGAGAAACGATTTTGAGACCTGAAAGACAGGGATGGGAAATGAGCTTCCTTACGCTTGACCATCCAGCCTTGCATGTCTGGCAATCTTACGACGGGGGACACACCGGCTGCGGCTATGGCAGGGACCGCATCGTGCATAGCACCATCTGCAACAGTCAGTCAGAAGCGTACGTAGTCGTTGCAAAATGGCCGAGTTGTCGTCACCGTCAATGTTGCCGTGTTCGCAGTCAACCAGGACCCAGTCGATGCCGGGGCTCCGGGCGAGGAGTCGCGAAACGTTGGCGCCAGGGATCATCTGCCACAGTCCCAAGCTGGGGCCGGCGCCCTTGTTGAAGGCCGTTCGGAGCTTATTGGCCGCCTGCAATGCCGACATCGTCTTCAACTTACTCTTCTAGCGAATGATCTTATACGAATCCTTTCCCTGGGATGGAGATGGTGACTGGAGTAATTTCTTGTGCGACGCGAACATCCATATGTGTACGGCTGGTGCGGAATTCGCGATGATTCAATGCACGGAGTCGAATTACGGTGAGCTGCCTGCCTCCCACGCCGTACGTACGTTGGATTCTCAAAGTGCGGGGCTTCCCAATGATCCCGCTCTCCCTTCGGAGGCAAGGCCGCTGAATGGTTCCCATACGAGCCTGTACGTTGTATACCTCAAACTAGGTAGGCTATGACGCGGTAGCCGGGGGTCTCTGACCGAGCGGGTTCTTGGGCCTGGCGGGAATGTCTGGAAGCTGACGGTCCATCCGCAAGCCTACGGGGCGTCCAGGCGGCGGGGTAAGACTGATTGCTATTGGAGACTAGAAGAAATACGTGGGGAAGGTTGTGCTGGGGCGGGGCACCTGGCATGCATAGGATAAGGCAACGACATGGTTGTGGCTCGGTGTCAGTTCGAGTTAGATAGGACTACCACCACGAGGTCCCACGGCATATTCGAGACTTCTACAGCCTACGAATTTAAATTATCGAACCAACGATTCGCAGTGTGTTCAAAAACGTGAAAGCCTTTGCAAAATGTTGCCGGAAAAAAGGCAATTAGAATCCAAAGCCACTGGTTCACCCCATGCTCGTGCTGTGCTCGTAGCGTTTGTATTTCGCTGTGTGAGAAAGCGATGGCTTATTGTACAATATCTTCAAACGCAACCCGGATGTTAATGTTGCGATCGCCAAGCGCGCCGGCGGTTGGGGCACGTGTGTACCCTTTCTTTTCTCCAAACCTTTCTCTATCTTCTGCCTCTCAAATGTAGACAGGTCAATGTTGCGAGATTCTGATTACGAGACCCACGTGGCCCCTTGATACCTTGTGTAGTCTGGTTTTACTCCAAACCTTTCTTTTGCGCTATAGCAGCGCTTGTTGCAATTGCGCACGATGCCGAACCTCGGAAATCGGCAAGCTTGTTGGACGACCGGTACCAAGCTGTGGTGCGGGGAGTATACGGCCCTTTTCGCGTCCCACTCTAGTCCCAACGAGCCGCAATCGACGTGGCCTCTCTTCCCCCGGTCTCCCCCATGTGGGATAACGATTAGTCCTGAAGGCAGCTTCGAGAGAACATGTTTGTAAGTGACTCCAAGTGATGACTTTCCAGGATGTGACATACCCGAGATAGTCCTCCTTGATGCTACCAATAGCCCACATCTCGCCAACCTCTGTTCGCGTACCAATCACCTTGACACGCACATGAGTTCCGGGCTCAATGATGGTATCTTCGTTGTTTGTGAACTGAGGGGGGGTGGCATTGGGATCCCATTTGATCTCGGAGGGGATCAGCTGGGAAAGGAAATGCGGTTAGTTATTGATAAAAGGTGTTACTGCCTGGCCAGCGCGGAAGCGAGAACCTACATGTGCCGACACAAACAGCCGCAGGGGTCCAGCCTGGGCGAAGAAGCCCTGGTGGTTTACCGAATATACCACGGCATCAACCTGGGTTCATGTCAGAAACCGCTTCCCGGACAAAGCCAGGCAGATTTTCAGCATTTACCGTCTCGCCCTTGAAGGGCCGCCATACAACAGCTCGGTAGCCCACAGTGAACTCGGCCAGGCCACTTCCTGGCAGAATACGACCCTCCGAGATGTCGAAAGTATCCATGATTGAAATGATGTAGTAACTTCCGGCGCAGGTTCCCTCGACGTCCTTTAGAAGCTTGCTCGTGACCAGCTCGTGCATGTTCCTTCCAAAATAGGACGGATGCAGGGTGACCCTGCGCTCCATGTTGTAGAGGAAGAACATCTTCGCAGATTGCCGTCGCGAAGCGTGACTGAAAGGAAGTGGACGGTCGTCGTGAAAGGCTGTTGCCTGTATCCGACTGCTGCGACGAGCGCGACTCGACTTGACCCGTTGGCACGCAGTAGCAAAGCAACTGTATTATATGCGACTAATTCTAGAGCTCGATGCGAAGAAAGGTGTTTTTAGTTGTCTCTGTATCGAGAGACGCGGCTGAGTCGACCAACAGGGGAGCTGAGGCGCGCCTTCTCAAGCTGTGGATGGATCGATGATAGGTTCCTCGGGGCCAGGATTGGCGGGCGCCGACGGAGAAGATGCAACGGCGCACGACACGTCTCGGGAGAAAGGAAATACAGAATGATTGAATGAAGAAGATGCGCGAGGACTCGAGCTGCTGTCGAAATTTTCCTCTATAATGCGCTGCGGGATATGCGCCGCCGGCGTGCTGACTCGACGGGTGCTGAACGAGAGGTTGCACAAGATGAACCCAGACGAGGCTGAGATGTCCTCTGGGTCGAGGCAAAGAAAGTGGCTCCTGAACATTTTTTTGCCTTGCGGCAGCCGCCATTGTCCCCAGGCAGGAATGGTCAAGCCACAATAGCACCAGCCATATGCTGTCACATCTTCTGCGGTTGCGCTAAACATGCGGTGCCCCATAGTGGCTTGTGGTTCCGGAGGTCGGGGTAAGCGCCATTCGACGTCCGGGAAGCGTGAAGGAAGGGTCTCGAACGAGTGTGAAGCCCGCCCGATTCGTGGGTTACGACAAGGGGGAAAAGAGCATGCATTGCGCACTCCAGGTGGTATCTTGTGTCCTGTCAGATGCAAAATGAAAGGGATGCAGCAGACGTGGCGTCATTTGCTCACATGGAAGCAACCCTAACTCTCGTGTCTTCCAAAGTGTTAAATGATCACGAGGATGTTGTGGCACAATTTCATCGTCTTTGTTGTGTAATGGTTTATTATTATCTGACCTGCACATAGTCTTAGCTTTGACCAAAGTTTTCTTCTCCTCATCCAGCAGAGAAAATCCATGTGCTTCATCATCCGGCCCAAAAGCCTCTTCAGCCCCCAACCGCTCACACGACAAATCTTCGGCGTTGGATTGGGCGACGAGCGTCGTACGTTGCGTGCATGCACCTTTAGTTGGTTTTAGTGGACTCGCCCCCCCGAAGCTCCAGTCAGAAGCCACCCTTTCAACGCCCTTGTCGGCCCCAAAACGCAGGAGCTCCCCCAAAACCGAGAGCAAAACCGCGCCTCAGAGCGCGGCCCCACGGGCGCTTCCACAGTCTATTAGTACGACCGGCGACACTTGGTGCGGTGTGCGGTGTGGGGGACATCTCAGCATATGAACACCATTGCAACCCACCCTGTCCGGAACACAACGGCATTCCTTCGTTTTCCATCATCCTCTACGCCGCAACAACACCAACCCCCTGAGTCGCTCACATCAACGGTCATCACCGCTCCTGAATCTGAAGATCGACACTGCCCTTCAAAGTACCCTACCGCGCTTGCCGTACCGTACAAACCACGCTCCAATCCCTCAACGGCTGAGCCTCAACCCTGCAGCCTCGTGCTGGTGCATCCTGCAGCAAACCTCGGTTCTCAAAATCACCTGCCTTACCTTGGCTTAGTCTTTCAACGTATTCAACAACACCTATCCTCCCTTCATCCCCCCTGTCTGCCGTCAACATGTCCCTCGATTTGGAAAAGCACTTGACCTTTGTGAGTTGGACGGTTTCAAGCTTTTGGTTAATTTTCTAGTCGTTACTAATCACGCTCACTCAGTACGGGGCATACCACCATAACACCGTCAATATCGGCATTCACATGGCCTGTGTGCCCGCCATCCTTTTCTCAGGATTTCTTCTCGTAAGCAGCCGAAACGTGAACCACCAAAACTCTGCAGCCGAAGCTCATGCAGGCACCCGCAGGCCACCAACACAGGAACCCTCATCCCGCTCCCCAGCTGGCTCACTGTCCCTAATCTAGATCTCAACTTGGGAACCTTGGCTGCCCTGACCTGGGGCGGTCTGTATGTTCTCCTTGAACCTGTAGCAGGCACGCTGCTTGCCATCATTTGCTTGGCCGCTACTGCGGCAGGCAATTCCTTCAGGGTCGATAACCCGACTCTTACGAATCGAGTAGCCATCGTTGTCCACATCGCTAGCTGGATTTTCCAGTTCGTCGGACACGGCGCATTCGAGGGACGTGCCCCCGCCCTTCTGGACAACCTCATTCAGGCTGTTTTTCTGGCCCCTCTCTTTGTCTGGCTTGAGTTCCTCTTCAAGTTGGGCTACCGACAGGAGCTCAAGGGTCGCGTTGACAAGGCCGTCGAGAAGGAGATCGCCAAGTTCAGAGCCTCCAAAGCTAACGGCAACGCCAAGAATGGCAAAGCCCAATGATTTCGACCTAGACTAGCCGCCAAACAAACTCATAGTCAATAGTGCTGCAAGGGATACGCACACCTTTGAAACCTCGCGCCCCAGGCGCCAGTCCAGCGCTGCCTGCTACGCTCACCCGTCACCGGGGATGAGTGAATGCTGGGCTTCAATAACTTAATAGGGGAAGCAGTGGTTGAACAGAGAAATCGGGGATTTGAGGCACTGCGCCGTGGGAGCGTTCGGGCGGTTGCCATTACTTCACAGACGGAGCACCCATCATCAGATACCAATTTGAGCTTTCGCGTATACAGATTGTCAGTCGTTGGATCTGTAAATTGGCCAGGCTTATGGCACTTGCCAGCAGGAGCTGCCTTCGGAACCTCGCGCGTTGCTTGTTTTCGGTCATCGTTTTATTTAGGAAGGGAAAAGAGGTTTGATCTGTCTATGTCAAATGCTGGAAAACGCACGAAACCGGTACATAGTTCAACAAAACGAAGCATTCACTCACCAACGTCCTCTCCCTTTTCAAACTCCTACCTCTGCTCCTTGGACGATGGCTATCGCCTCTCCGCTCTATCCCTTTTACCCTCTATATCGAGGGCGTCGCAGCACACAAAAGAGGCGATGTCAGAGCGGTTATCTGACATGGATTCGCGACGAATAGGGTTGAGTGCTTTTTTCAAGAGGTTTTTGGGTCCGACCAAACTCGTCGGCTCGTTGCGTTGTCGTCGTGGGTTTTCAGGCTTTTGCATCTCGACATTGTACTTACCCATATGCTGCTGGGGTTTCTTCAATTCTCGATTCCCGCTCGGTGCCGCCGGCGGAGGCCTAGGATGCGTCAAACTCCTCATTCCCAAAAGACCACTCTCCCTAGTGTGCTTCTGAGTCTGGTACACATGCCCATCCTCTGACCGCGGGGGGTCAAAGTTCATTGAGCAATGCTCCTTGAACCTGGACGGCCTGGGAGCTTGCTGTTTTCTCAAGGCGGTCTCGATGGTATTAGCCACCGCTTTGTTTGACGCATCCGAGGGCTGCCTTGGCCGATCGCGCGGAGGAGAGAAAGACATATTCGGCATAGGAGCAGGAGGACGGTGGACTGCCGCTTGTTGCGGGTAATGGTACCAAGGCTGTCCCCAACGATCGTCAAGCGGAACGTGTATCGGGGGCGGCATGGGCGGCAAGGGTTCGCTGCCGTCAACGTTAGCGTTTCGTGCCTCTTGATCCTCTCGTTTCCTCCGAGCAAACTCATCGATAGTGTAATACCGCGGCCTGTTGTTCTTTTCGTGGATCCGAAGCTGCTCTTGTTCCTCCCTCAGCATCTGAGTCCGAACGAGCGTCCCCGGCGCCAAATGCTGGCGATACTTATTGACGATGCCCTTGGTCGCCGTGCCGGCTTGCTCGGCCTCGAGGCATTCTGGGCAAGATGTGGGCACGATCCAGCCAAGCTCGGCCCGGACCTCGTTGCAGATTTCGCCGGGCCCGTTGCCAAAGACGTAACAGAGCGCCGGGGAGCAGCACCAGTCAACTCCGCCCCAGCTTTTGCGACACTTGACGCGTTTGTTCACGTTGTGATGGCACGAGTAGAAGAGGACCCCCAGGCACATGGCAACTGTGTTCAACCCTGGCGATGAGGTGGGTGTATACGAAGGTTGTGTTGTTATTTTTTCTGTTACTGGACGGGCCAGTATTTCCAAGGACAGCTGACTGGATTGTATGCGTTCGTGAGGCGGCTTAGGCGAGTCAGGGTCGTTGCAATTGCTGTGATACGAAGACAGAGTCGAACCCATGACCTTCGTTCAACCAGCTTCTATTTAACTATAGTAATGCTTTGGCCCTCATTGAGGTCAAGTTCGTGAACAAAGAGCGAAGTCGCCAGATACAACGAGCGTTTCTCTATGCCATTGTACAGGTCCGTTATTCTGAGGCAACTCTTCGTATGTTTTCTTTGTGTGTGTGAGTAAGAGTTGCCCTTGGGTTCAACAACACACTCGAACTGGTTTTCGACCCTGGAATTAGTGCCCCAGTATGGGTGAAGCAAGGACTGCTAACTCATGAGTAATGACTCGTCTCTCTCTCTCTCTCTCTCACGAAGTGAAGCAACCGCAAATGCGGAGATGCTGGTAGCCAAGAGGGAAAGAAGAAAGTGCCCAAGGCTAGGTCGTGATTCTTTGAAATGGTAAGGTTACACATTCTGTTGAAGGTAGAAAGCATGTAGGAACCTGGGCTTATACCCCTGTAACAGAGCTATTCTCAGACAGAGTGAAATACATCTCAGATGTTGTTGTTTTTTTCAACTTCCATGCTCTTTCTCTCTTCATGTTCAACCCATTATGGCGTCTGATGAGTGCACGTTGGGATATGATATATTTTAATTCTACCAAGGACGGCTTGTTTTAGTCAAGGTATCAAGCCTTCAAGGGTACTTTCAAATACATCTTACCCACAACTCTGGCTTGATATTGCTGGCGTTCTTTTCCGGCCGCTATACATGGTAAGATTCCATACTTCTCTGCATTTGATTCAGCCTTCAGGTAACACTTAGTCTGTCCAGTGCTTCGAGGTTTTTTCACCTACCGATGTTTCCTAGCTCAAAGCCAAATTTATTGAATAGTTCCATGTTTGTTGGCCTGAGAAACGCAGTCATGGAATCATCGATAAGCAAACACGGAAAGACTGTGAGAAGGTACTTGAATCCCTGGAGAGCTGCTGTTCGAACCCGAGTCGCATGGGTAAGTCCATCTCATGGGACACAAAATACCTGGGTCAGAGAGCAAGGAGAGCATCCAGTCCGTGACTGATCAAAATGTATGCGTGCTCCGATCAACAGCATGCCGAATTCGTCTAGTAAAACAATACCTAACACCCTCCATATAAATGTGGGATTCCCACAACCTGAACCCAACTGCCCATGACACGGTCTTGAGAACCTATACGTCGTGGTGTTCTTTTCTCGATTTCTGAGAACCAGCCGCGAGTGCACAACGGGCGGAAAGAACCATCATACGAACACCATGATCTGGCAAGGTTCCTGCGGACAAATCATCCGGGGGAACGTCTTATTTGGTTCACCTCGAACCAATGTAACACGACGTTTATGCCTTGATAGTGGCATACTTCAGGAACTTTCACAAATACTGTTTGCCAAAGACAACTACAGACTTGCCCTGTTTTGAGGAGCCGGCAGCAGCATCGAGATCCTGACCCCTTGAAATACGAGGTTTCCAACGATCCAAATCGGTTCTTCGGCTACTTTCCAAGACGCTGCAGTACGGACCTCTGGCTTTTCTTAGGCCGATACCAGAGACTCCCAGACAATCTGGGCGAAACCTAAAATTTGGAGCCGGCGAAAGCTTTATTTATAGTTATGCTTGATATGACGCCGTTCAAGATAGCGTCCATTGTGGTTTACGCGATGACCCTAAATCGACATCGAATGTCATCCACAAGAATATGCGACCGACTCTTCAGCCCTCCTAAGCAAGGTAGTGAATGCGCGTTTGTTTTTTCTAGGCAAATACGACAGGCTGATCTGCCATTCTACTATTATGAGAATCGACGATTTAGCCAAAGCCATAGAGGTTAGTATTTTGCGGGATGCCGAAGGAGTTCCGTTTGGGTTTGATGGCTCTCGCCCTTCGGATCCTAATGCTTCCTTTGATCGTTCACGGACCAATGACCTGTCCGATGTTTTTGAGGCCAGTCCTTTCCTGGGAAGAACAAGCATTTCAACCTCCTCTACTCGGAATGGTGTACGATTGGTTACTAAAGCGGTCCAAGTCAAACGCCATCGAGTGCCTGATATTCCGTCAGTCGTCGGTTTTAATCCCGGCATCCGGGGAGAAATCATTGGAAGTTGCCGTCGGCTGGAAGCAGCACATTCCAAGGAGTCGAGCCCTCTCTTCGTGCTTGAGGAAACGGACTATGTTTAGCGCGCAGTATCCACGAGGAGAATGTCTGCGCTCATCGAAGTAATCAAAGAGCAGTCCACGTGCAGCGGTGGACACGAGAAATTCCCTCAAAAACCAACCTCAGAACGGGATACGGCCGGAGAACGACTGCGGAAATGTCGAATCGCTGCTAAGAAGGTGCCAGAGAGGCGGGAACCAGGCGGGACGGAGCCAAGGCGGGCGTGGCCAAGTGCAGCGGCGCCACGAAGAGAAGGTCTCAGCCGGCATCAAGTCCCCGGAAATAAAGACCTCGAGAAGTTAAACTCTATTGCTTGCCAAGTTTTGCCGACCGACCCGGTCAAAGAATCCCGAATCCTCGTCCACGGGATCCCCACAGACAGTTCTAGCCCCGTAGCCGGCATTGGCAACGGAACTTGGCAGAATTTCTCGTCCGGGAAGGTTCCAAGAAGAACAATCATGTCTCACTTACTAAGCAAGAGGCATGTCAGTCGAGGACCTACGAAGTGAAGGGAGACGCCGGGTTGGCTAGCCTGCAGGGGATGAGGGTCTGAAGAGCGAGGGAGGCATCCATTCAGCAACAACGAAGCCAGAAAGTCCTTTCAAATGTGACGATGGGTGGCCTCTACTAAGGTGAGTGGGAAGAGGAAGCAAGCGAGGCAAAGGTTGGTTCGGAAGGGATACAGACAGCCTGTTCAATCAAGGACGGAAACCTCTCTTGGCAAGTAGCTCTGCCCGGCAGATCTGCTACATTACTTATTTCTGCCTGCTGAGTGATAGAACCCAAAATGACGTCGAATCTGCCGGCTCTTAGCAGAAGCTGAACAGTTTGCTGAATCCACTTACGTACGAGCAAGTGGTCTCTGTCTGGCAACCACAGATGGGAAATTCCCTTGCTTGTGGCGTGCTTGCACGACGCGCGACTCAGCCCTCATTCCTCTTGCAACATACCTACCTCTTCGATGAGCTCTTAGTCGAGAGAAAATCTCACATCATGTCTGTGAACGAAGATTGATGACAAGATCTGTGCTTGGCTTACAAATGATGAGAGCGAGAAATTGATCCATGCGTGCGGAGAAAGTCTCGTCCCTTCCACCCGTCCCTGAACTAAACTCCGGGTTCGATTTGGCTTCGTGCCAACAAAGCCGGCGCCCAGTCCCCTCTCTTGGCTTCACAAGAGATCAATGCACAATGCTTGTAGGTTGTCCAAGACAGTGACGGCCCATGAGCTCCTCGGTCCTTTCGAGATCCCTTTCCGGCCATGAGATCCCCAATGTCTCGGTTTGTGATAATGGGCTATTGCGTAAGTTTTGATCTTCCTTCGACATCACAAAATATTGTGACTTGACTAACGAGATGTAAGCTCCCGTTGGGGGCGTCAGAAATGGGGGCCAGTTGAGGCTAAGAGGCTTGAGAGGCTGAGACAAAATAGGCTTATTGTAGGCTTTAACTCCTACGTAATATTTCCTGCCACTAGCTCACCGCGATCGCATCTTTTGCAAGGTTTTAGACGAATGCAGAAGCAAGGGTGAACAGAGCAAGAGAGAGTAGAGAGACATCGTGGCAAGAGGCCCAAAGCCCTTTCGTCAGGAAACAATCATAACAAACAAGGACTCCGTTGATCACCTTCCCATCATTACGAAGTTGAAGACGCTGCCGGCCAGATATTGCTGAGCCAGAACGCAATACCACGTCTTCCCTGGAGAATGTAATCTCACCGGCGATCGGCAGCGGGAGCAACGGCGGAGATGGAATGAACCGACTCTCCTCGCCAATGTAAACCCCGCAAACGTCATGGGTTCTGCGGCCGAGATATCCTGTGTTGTCTCACCGTGTGGCATGGAAGACCAAGGGGGTTCACGCCTGTTCTACGGCAATTCGGGAGGGTCGGGGCCTGGAGGTGGAGATTGAGCTTCCGTGGAACACATCCCCCCAACCCGTTCGCAGACGAGAGGGCGCTAGTAAGAAAGCAAAGAGAAAAGATGCTACAATTATCTACCGGTGGGTATGTCTCACATTTGAGCTATCCATCAAGAACACCACTGACGGATAAGGCAGCGCGCGATGCCGAGCGCTAGCCGTCTATTGGTTATGTTTCACGGAAACGAGCTGTCAAAGGCGCCATGACTTAGACTCCCGCCCTCTCTGGGCCTCCTTGGCCATCAAGCCAAGGCGCCTGGCCTTCGAGTTCTCTCTCGAAGGCCCAGCACTTGGCTCAACTCGGATTGCGAAAGCGTAGCTGTGAGGGACCCTTGGGAGAAATGTGCCTGGCTCTCACGAGTCTACCACGCTCACCAGCGTGTGTCAACGTGACTAACACGCTGAGGTCCCTTACTCTCTCAGCATCGGCTGGGCCAGACGCGAGAAGGCACTGACGAAGACGGAAGGCCATGAGTTCACGACGACGACAGCAATGACAAGGCAACTTGCTCGAGCAGAAACCCTGGGCCAAACGTAATATAAAAAACCTCATGTTCCGCCTTCCAGATGGGAATATTCTCTCATCATCACACAACACCCTCACTACAGGATAGTCAGCCGCTTCATTCTTCTCAAACTCTCAAAACTTCGGATCATTCCCTACCACTTTCTTCTTCTTCTTCAAAAACAACTCTTTTCAAACCGCAAACATGAAGGCCAACACCATCGCCATTGCCCTCACCGCCTTCTTCGGCGCCGCTGCTGCCAACCCTATCGCCATCAACGCCGATGCTCCCACCGACCTGAACAAGCGCCTCCTCGGGATCACGCTCCCCGGGCTCCCCGGGCTCCCTCAGACCCCTCAGAACACTCAAATCCAGCTCCCTCAGGTCCCCACCCCTATCTCTAGCCTTACCGGGCTTTCAATTCTGGGCAATTTGAGCCTTCCCGCTCTCCCCGGTGTCGGTGGTGGCAACCCCCTCGAGGCCGTTATTCAGGCTGTCGCGGGTCTCCTGGCGAGTCTTCTCAACCTCCGTAAGTCAGCATCCTCCAGACAACGATTGGGACACGTGGCCTAACGAGACGTGCAGAGAACGGTTTGAGCAACATCAACCTTCCCGGCAGCGGAAGCAGCCCCATCCCCGTTCCCAGCATCCCGAACCTCAACACCACTGTCCCTGCTCCGACCATTCTCCCCGGCGACATCTCTCCCGCTCAGATCCTCGCCCTCCTCAATGCCATCGAGATCCAGCTCCGCAACCTTGCTGCTGTTGGTAGTGGCATTGGTCCCTTCAGCGGTCTCAGCATCACTCAAATCAACCAGATTAGTCAAATCATCGCCTCTGCCCAGCAACAGGTCCAGGCTGTCCTCGCCGGCGTCACTACCATCGGAAGTATGTTACCTCCTTCTCTCCCTCTTACCTATCGAGCAGGATATTAACTCTCTCAAAGACGCCGGCCAACTCCCCGGTGGTCTCCAGGTCGGCTCCATCACCAACATCCTCGGCACCGTTACCAGCCTCCTCACCAACCTCCCTAACCTTCTTATCGGCCTCACCGGTGTCATCAACCTCCTCCGCTCGTTGAACCTCGGCAACTAAACGCCTAGGAGCGATTCGGTTGGCAACTCGCAACTTTCGGGCAGGCTACAGTTTGCAGCATTGAAGGAACTGCAATGCAATCCCATGAAGAGTTACGCCAGCGAAGCGCAGAAACGAAAAAACCCCACCGCTCAAACCTCCAGGCGCGCGAGCTGGACTACGAAAAAGTTTCCGAAGACTTTGAGAGTTGAACTTCAACTGGACGGCAGGCTCAGCGAATGGCTTTTTCTTTCTCGCAACAAACAAAAATTTGGGGACTTTGAACTTTGCTGCCAGGCACGAAGAGCTCTGGCGAGTCCTAGTGGCTGCCACCGCTCCTCTTCCTGCTTCGGCTTTAATAACCTGGAATTCTTCTTTTTAATCTCTTAAAACCGGTAGTAGCTTTTCACTTCTCTAAAAATGGTCCCCCAGGACTCACCACAAATAAACAGTCAATCCTTTAAATTTTTTTTTAAAAAAAATATTGAGTGCCTTGTGTCTCAATGATAATGACTGCTGAATTCGGATAAAGGAATGAAGAGGCTTAGCGTCTCGGGCTTTGAAAGGAATGAGAATTCTTAACCCTTGCAGGAATTATGTTGAGTACACGGGTTCAAGGTCCTTCGAATATCAAAAGACGTCTTTGTCGAGCGTGGTGGCTTGCACGGAGAAGGCAAGGATGTGCAAAGGGAAGAAGGGGATTGGCTGGAAGTGGATAAACTCCGTAGATGACGTCTCGTTAGGCGCGAATGGCCTTGCAAATGCATACACTAGTCTCATAACCGAAGGAAACTGCTTACGATCATAATGTGGTCAAGTGGGTCCGATCTTTCCACCCCCTTCATCCCACAACGACATCATAAGCCTCCCCCGCGATCGACGCACACAGCGTTTTCTCGCAGCGTCACATCAGTCACGTCAGCGGTCCAGCACCTACCACCGCAGAAAGCTCCGGCAGACTCAACTGTAGTGTACAACGTAGAGTTTAGTCTTTTGGAGGCTTGCAGAACCACAGAACAGTCAGTGAGCCCTGCTGAAGGAAGACGATCGCCACGGATACCCGCCACCGTTGTTTATCTGGCAATCGAAACAAGACGTAGGGCATGTCGGTCAATCAACCAATTTTATCGTTATTGATCGGGTAGTGGTACTTTTGCATCGGCCCCCCTCGTTCTTGTTCTTTCTGCGTCGGTAAACTCAGACTTCTGACTTTCTGGTGAACCGCCGAAGAATTAGAACTTTGTTTACCAGACCTTCGGCGTGAATGCTCAGATCGAGGGTATTGACGATGACTGACAAGAACGCTGTGTGGCTGTGAGCCTGTGTGGATAACGAGGACCCTGATTGAGGCTAAGACAAACCTCTAGCGTCACCATCCGCAGCACGCCTATTAGTGCATGCAGTAGCTAGGGGCAAAGCTGACGCTACGGCGCGACGGCAATCGACCACCCACAGCCCCCGCGTTGTTCGGCGTCGGGCGTTCTCCACCTTTTCTTCTTGAGCCCCTCTCTCCCCGATGATCTTTTGCCGTTCCCTGGCCGGGGGGGAACTCCGGTTGGACGCATGATCCGCACATACGTGCTTGTGTCGTTTGCCCTGCAAGCATCAAACCGCCCAACGCCCCATCATCCGCTGTTCTTTCTCAAGTGGCCATTCACAATTCTCTGTCAACGGTTCGTCGGTGCCGTTCCTCACCGATTGAGGTCTCCCCTAAGCAGTGGAGGCCGTTCGATTGGTTGTACAGATTTCTCACGGTGGGCAAAACAGACGTTCCCAGTCGTGTTACCTCTTTTAGCTTTTGCTCGGCGTTCTTGCAGCGTGTTTGTCATCCAGCACCACCAATTTCCCACCAGGGCTCCCTGTTTCTCTCCGAACGGGCGAAACATGGCAATGGGCCAGGCAGATCGACGGATTATGACTGGTCGACGACACGTCGGCTTTCTCGGCGGGCAAGGAGGGAAAGTGTGATCAGATCACACTCCCTGACGGCGCGGGGTAGCAAGAGCGAGGAGCAGATGGTGGTCTTTGTTGCCCTTACGCTGTGCCCCTTCCACCTTCCATACCTCACGGCGTTGCAAGCCATTGGAATAAAATAGAAGACGCATAGAGTGTATTGATGACGAAGGATAGTCAAAAATGCACAGCAGAATCTGCACAGACCGGCGTGCTGAGCTAACTGGCGGGCCCATCTGATCTTGGAAGAGCTTTGGGAAACTACGTATCTCGCCTTCTTTCGCCCCGATAGTTTTAGTGTACTGTACTTGCTACCCTAGCTTCTAAAACCGGAGCAGCTGAGGGGAAGGCTAGCTGCGTGTGTGATGGAGCGAGCGAGTAAACGCCGTCATCGTTCTGACCGGTGCATCGACAAGCTTTCCCGCATCCCTTGTGTCAGAGGTGTGGGCACTCGTCTCATTGGTGAAGTCATGGAGAGAGGCAGTTGATACGCGGCCACTCGTTGGTCTGGAATACCCTTGAACGCCTGCATCCAAGCTGCCGTCTCCTCGACTACCTTTTGGCAGGTCGACGTAGCTCACGGATCTGGATTGCTTATATATATACCCTCCTCTTTCCCCTCCTCTCTAGCCCTCGAATTAAGTCTGTCGCGTCACTGACAGATTATGCAATCTTGACAAACGAATCCAAACACCACATAGAGAATACGCACCCAAGAACAAATCAACAAGCCAACATGGATTCCGGAAAGACCCCCAACGCCCCTGTTTCCCCAACCGGCCGCAGACGCGTATGTCCAAGCTTCCGATTGCACTCTGAACCCGACGTATGAATAGCTGACCGAGGAATCCTTTCCCTGCACAGAGCTCCGGAACCCTCTTCCAGGGCCTCATGGACCAGAAGCGTCACGACGGCAACCTCGCCCGGAGACAGTCGATGACCGACTCGAAGCCTCAGCCTGGCTTCCTCGGCCAAATGTGGCAAAAGTACGTTGCACATCTTCACCTACACACGTCGTGCGTGCGGTGTCATTCTAACACCTCGAAAGTTGGACTCGCGGCCCCTCGAGCCCCCCGAAATAATGAACTACTTTCTTGAGTTGCTTGATGTGGGAAATTGGTAGGAGATGGACACGGCGTTCGGGCCACTGGCCCTTTGAGGCCTTGTTGTAGTTTTACTCGGCGTTGGCATTGAGATTGTGCTCGCGCAGATATAAAGCCGGATAATTGAGCTTATTTATATTACTTCTCGCTGCCCGTTTGGTTCCTCGTCGTGACATGCTTCACAGCGAGAAATGGAACGGTACGGTCAAATCCAGAGAAGTGCCCAAACTACGTTTCCACCCATGTTAAAACCCTAACATACTTTCCCCTACTGGCAGGATTGCCTATTCGTACTACTACCTTCCAAATCGTTGTCCGAAATCAGACTTGAGCTTACACGATCGTGATCAATTTCATCCAGTGACGGTGGCCACGGACACCTTTAAAAAGAGCCCGTATCCCCCAATCGTCGACCCTCCTACTGCTAAATTCGCCGTCTGTCTACACCTCTTAAGCCTCTCGAAGTCCAGCAGCGGCCGGAAGCGGGTTCGCTTTTCTCCCGTCCTCTGTGACGCAGTTCCCACGAGGCCGGCGGGATCATGCCAGCAAAAGTGTCGCTCTGCAATAGATGAGTAAATCATGCTCAGAGAGAGAGACAGAGAGTAATTGATTAGAGCACACAATCAACAGCCGCTCAACAGGGCACATACAATGAGGTCCAAGGTAGTTGCCATTTTCCTTCACGGAGGTGCTGAGAATTACATCGTGACGACTTAAGAGGTACACATCACAATCCACCTACAGCCCAACGTCAGTCACGACAGACGACAGAAAACACACACAACAGTAGATATGTGTAGAATTGGGGACAATGTCAGGCTTGAATTTCAGCTGTACAGGCCTATGTAACCACAGGGAATCAAGAGTCATCCCTCTCTGCACAGAAACCCCCCACCTGCTGTCCCCCTTGACGCTTGGTTCCGCAACCTCAACCCCAAAACTTAGATCGAGCATCGAGCTTTTCAACGGTCACCGATGTAACCGTTTCAGGGAGACGCGACCAGCCCGGCTCAATACTCCCTCCCAGAGTTGTTCCCATTATTGGCACCCCGTTGGGATGGATGGCATAGAATTCAACGCCACAAAGTTTTTAAGCGTTGAACAATGGGAAAGATCCTCCTCGGCCTAGTCCGAGACGCTGGCTCCGGAGCAAAGTTGCCTCTGCCGCGTTGAAGAAGTCGTTGGCGTTGACATGACAACTTCTCCTGGCATATTGCTCTTACTATCGCGCTTATCTCCTTCAGAAAGAATCCCCCCGGGAGGGCACTCGGCAAGGGAGGCCCGCTACCTCTAGGGTGCTAGCCCACCTTGCCTCACTTGTCTCGGTTGAGACAAGTTTCGTGTTAACTGCTCGATAACACACAGTCGACCACCGGTGAGGAGACGGGATGCCTCCGCTAGGAAGCATATGTGACGCGTACGTCGAACCCAGTAGTTTGAACACAATGTTTTGTTTAACCCAATAGTTTGAACACGATGGTTCCCCTTCTCAGACAGGCTGTTGGCCCACAGTCCGCGCAGGGCTGAATCTCTCAAGTCGGCAGGTTAACTCAGTCAACCTGATCTTGATCAATTGATCCTGAGTGATCCACCTCGACAAGTGACGACCGAATGCTCTTCGTCCACAAGGGAGGTCTTCTCCATCACAATCAATCGATGCGCATGGAGGTAGCTCAGTCGTCCAGCACGCTAACTCAGTCGTGTGGGTTGTGACGAGCAAGGCAGGGCCATCGCCAATAACGATGCCCTTACGTCCACCGCTCGAGATACGAGCGGTAATGGACTCGACGCCAAGGGTTGGCGTTTGTGAGTTGCCGGGGTAGGAAACATGACTTGATTCCGTTAACCCGCTCGTGCTGGGACGTCTTCCCACATCGAGTGGCAAACCCTTCCGTTCGATCCTCTATCGATGTATCAGAGGACCGAGGCCTTTTAACGTCCTGCCCAGGACAACTCAATGACCAAGACGCCATACTTTCCCATTTCCATGTCCTGATGCAATGGTTAGTAAAGCAGTTTGTGAGCGCCGTGCAGAGTCAAATTGGGTATAGACTCACGTGTTCGGGCCAGTTAACAAAAACCAATACCAAATCATTGCAGAAAACGCCAGACAGGAATGTCATTATCGTCAGGTTTCGTACAAGCAGTCGAACTCCAATCGTTAAGCGGATGCATTGCAGTTGTACGATCTGGTTGCCCAGTATTGAATTGAACCATCAAGAGTCTAAAGCCAGTTACTAATGTGGATTAGCGACCCGATTTCGAAAAGGGTAGATTGGGACATATACCATTTGACACCAGGACGAGAATCGTAAGCATTATTGCGGACGATGCTGGCACTAAATCGCCTGAACAACGTTGCTCATGGTTGCTTGGTGCAACTCCATGGGCCTTTTAACGTCCTGCCCAGGACGGGATAGCAGGAGCAGGTAACGTCAACAGGCCTTGTTGGTCATGTAGTCTCGGAGCTTCTCATGATGCGTAGCTGTTGTGCGACAAAAAAGCCTCGTTTTGCAACCGAGTGATGTGTTGGGTTGCGTGCCTTGTCAGCCACGGACAGGCGTCCGGTGATGGAGTTGGACGACGGCGGAGAAGGCCTCGACGCGGCGTTGGAATGGGGGGTGAACAGCCTCGCCACGTTTGGAGCGACGAAAATCCATGATCAGCCATATCTAAGGACACACCGTCTTCTCGATGGGAGCTGTCCATCTGGCGGGTTCACATCTTCATGTGTTGATCTAGATCAAACACCCTGCTCCGTCACTGACTACCAAAAGTCAGCCAGCAGCCCAGACAACGGTTTACTGCGAGGCGATTAAAGAACTGCATACCTTGAGTATGCAGCATTCAAATTGTTGCAACTGCAGACAGCAGCAAGACCGTGATGTTAATCAGAGTGGTTCGAGATACTGAGCAGATGCATGGCGCCCGATATAAGCTGCACAAGGTGACGAAGAGGAATTGTAAAGAAGTGCGGAAAGTGGCTCAGCGAGCTCCAGAGGGTATCCAACGCGTCATCGTGGTTGGTAAATGGGCGACAGAACACCGGTAGAGTCACCACCTGGGTTTGGGGAATTCCTTTGACTGTTGTCAAGGACAAGCAGCGAGGAGCATATCGGGAGGAACATGTGGGGAGGTGGGTGTTTAAAACAAAGAACACGAATCGGTCAATCAGCTGGCGTCTGGTCAAACAGAGCAGCAGCAACCCTTTGGACTTCAACGGAAACGAGGCAACAGGGAGAGCAGCCGACGTCGTGCGTGGACGAGTAGCTAGTGATAAGGACAAAGCAGTCCGAAGAAGAGCGAGATGGAAGGCGGTGGTGGTAGATATGGAGGTGGAGTCGAAGGTTTGTTTGACCCTTTCGTCCCTGGTCGACTCCATGCGGCACGCGGCATGCTTACCTGGGTAGCACTTGAGGCTACGATGAGTGGTACCACCACGTACCACCTTGCCCTAAGTACCTGAAGGTTCCTAAAAGTGAATGAGGTAGGTAGGAGTGGTAGCGTTCATACCAAGAGCACTTGACCTCTCCAGGGCGTTGAGGGGGGCTTGTGGGGAGGTCCCGTGGATGATAGGCTGGTTGGCTCGGAGGGCCTAGGACCCATGGAAGCGGAGAAAGTGCACAGACGGGATAGTACACGCCAGATGTTCCATTGCTCCCGGTTCACCTCGACGAAAGTGCTTGCCGTCGTGTTAATGACGAGCGGGGAATGGAAGTACCTTGGTAAGGCACCATTACCCTGGTATGTAGTTACGCTGTTGTAATTATATTTGTGATTAGAATATCCAGCAGAAACGCCTACCGCGCTATTCCTCGGCTTGGGACAGCCAACAAATCATTCAGCAAGCGCCCGTGCTATCTTACTTCCTAACTGCGAAGATACGAAATATCATTCAGTACGCCACAAATTTGGTAGGTACGAAAAGCAGTATCGGTCTTTATCAGGGACGCATTTGCCAAATATTGGACTGCTATTGCACTGTACGTTTCGACGGTATGCTCCCAAACAAGGCAGGCAGCAAGTCTTATCGCTACGTTCCCAACGCCTATCGGCGGTACTCCTGCGAACATCATGATCTAGGTCGAGGCTGCTTAGACTTCAGCATCAACTTGAACTGGTTCGCCAACTCGTATAGTTGGGTGTTGTACCTCCCTCGTGGCAGGAAGTGTCGTAGGCTTGAGGCTCATGTGTATGCCGAAGTAGACCTTTCCGTCGAACTTTCGGGTCTTGGCCAGTGTCACAAACGGTTCCTGGTGTCTCTCGCCACTCTCTTGATCAACGCACACCATCTGACACCGTCGGCAGGACCCCATCGTCTTGAATGTGTTACCCCCTATTGCCATACTTCTCCAAAAATCCTCTGCCCAGGCGAGTGACGCAGTGTCCTGAGTCGTCCCGACTACAATGTTGGCCCGGAAAGCTTCGGGTGAGATTGCCCTACTGCCGTTTGCTTCGATCGCGTGATTCAGGACATTTAAACTCCCTGTGTTAATCAAAAGGATTGGGCTCTCGTTGGCAAGCAGAATTTTGCCAAGTGTTTGCTCAGAATCCGAATCTGGCGGAGATGGCAACTCTGGAAAAGCACCCGGATAGGGTTTCGGGGCTGTAGTCCTCACTTGTTGATGCTTCTGCACCTTGGCTTTGGAGTAACGCATACCGTGACCCTCGCCACCTGCAGGGAACCGGGCCAGTGCGCATGGAACGCCAAGAATACCACTAAAGAATCCAGTGATAACCGGTGAGCTGTAAATATCAGTAGTGATGTTGTCTCCGCACACTCGAGAGGTTCTTGCGCGCCATTGAGGTTTTGGGTGAAATTGGGCCGGATCCGCAGAGAGCGGTATTGACACCTCATCGGGTATATGAGCTGCTGTCTCACCACGATAAGTGATGCGCATCAGGCCTCTGTCGAAGTCGAGGATAGGTTTGATGAGGGCCATCATGGGGTATCGTTTTTGGCTGAGCGCTTGGCCTGATCCTTGGTGAATGAGACACCACTCTCTGTCCCAGGCTAGACCCTCAGGTCTGACCTCCCACGCCGTTTCGTCAGGGACGGCGTAACCACCGCAGCTTTTGATAGGGTAGACGGTAATTTTCTGCACGTGAAGTCCTGTTGGAGGGCCGTTCTTTGAGGGGCATCCGACAATGCAAGGTCTGGTGGCTTCTCGATAGAATTCGTCGACGAATGAAATGAACAAATCAACATCTCGTACAGTGCTCATTGCACCCAAGCTTGCCCGGATAACGCCGGTCGGTTTTCCGGCGACGATGTCTTGCTCTGTCCCGCACCGGAAACCGGACGAGAAGTTTCTCCTCATCTCCCAGGGTTGCAAATTAAGTGCTGAGGCGATCCCCCCCGGGCTGCAGACACCGCCAGTTCGAATGTGCATCTTCTTCAGGGTTGCCACTTTTTCAAACTCATGTAGGCTGGTCCAGGCCCCTTCGGAATTGCGGATGTTGAAGGAAACGACCGGCCCACTTCCCATGTGCTGATTGCCATCGTTGCTGCGTTGTGAGTAAATAGAACACACTGGTTGTCCGTTGCCATGTCTGAGGGCAAACAGCCCCTCGTATAGTCGTCTCGTCAAGAAGGCAGTGTGCGATGCCACGCAGGCCATACTTCCGAACAGCTCTGCGTGAACGTCCAAAGCAGCATCGAGCGCCAGGATGTTGTGAAACGGCAATGTGCCATCCTCAAGCCTCTCATGCAGAAACGTGGCTTTGGGCGAATGCCACTTCTCCTCATCACATACTACCATATCTACAGTGCCACCGCCAAAGTATCTTCTGTAGTTGAATATTGGTTCAGCTTGTTTCCTGACGATCAAAGCACCCAGATCCGGAAACCCGAATATTTTGTATAAGCTGACGACCGTAAAGTCCGGCGCAGACTCGAAATTAGATAGGTCCAGCGGAGACGTGGCGGCTAGCGATGCAGCGTCCAGCAGAGTATAGATGCGGTTCTGAGAACTGGCAGCGGACTTTTGCATACCACTCGGCCAAGTCAAGGGATAACGCTGCCCATTCATATGCGACTGGGCTGTGTAAGAGAAGAGCACGTCCGACACTGGTTGGTATGGGGCGGAGAAAGGAAATTCTCCGGATATCCACTTGCAAACATCCTCATCCGTAACGCAAACGCTTTGGCGTGCCTCTTCCCGAACTCCTATGACGCTAGTGTGGCAGGCCTTATGATATGCGAACAAGAACCCATCTGGAAGGGCGCGGAAGGCTTCAGAGACAAGCTTGATACCGGCTGTAGTGTTTGCCACAAATACCAGATCAAAATCCTCTGGATCGGCATTAAAGAAGCTGAGAAGTCTGTGACGTATGTTCTCAATACGAGACGTGGTGTACTGAGAAGGCGAAGAAGCTGAGTGCGGGTTGCCCAAGAGATTTGACATCATCTCAGCAGAGAACCTCTCAACAAGTGACTTTGAATAGAGAGTTGATCCAGCATGGTCGAGATAGACAGAGTCTAGCGGTCGAGTGGTTAGTAAACCAGGCTTGACTACAAAAAGAGACACCATACCTTTCAACATTGGGTACTCTCCATCCCTGAACCCCTCCACGCGCATGTTGTATCCTTGCATTTCAGCGGACGACATGGCATATGTTGGAGATGTTGTGCAAGCTGAGAATGCAAGCAATGAAAATAAATACGCAACCGACAACGGCTTGTGAGGCTGAACACGAACAATGGCAAACTGTTAGAGGATGATAACAAGAATGTTGGTTGACGCCAAGTACGTGCGTTTTGGAGATGCGCCGGTTTAGGTGAGATGAAGAGTACGTCTATCCATGTTCATGAAGAGAGTGAAGAAGGCCAAAAATAGACAACAGTCTTGAAGAACACTTCATCACGAAGGAAGAATAAAGATAAGCATGCGAAGAGCAGCAACGGCCTCACCGGCTAAGATATTGATGGAAAGCGGCTTCGCCCGCCTTGTGCTGCAAACATCGGGGGCCTCCGCTGGCGTCTTGTCACAATTGCCACGCCGGCCGAGAGGACACACAAGCACAGTGTGTGATACCGATAACAAAATAAACACTGTGATGCCTGATCCATGCACCACAATGTCTGAGGTAAGCCATAACGCAGAGCAGGCACGGACCAGAAGTGGAACATGGAAAGGGGGGACGCGTGCGTGCACGCGCTGAGCAAGTGTCCACGGCGTGTTTAATTGAATCGCGAGAAAGCGCGGGTAGCAACCCCTGTATCGCGTCGTTCCCCGGTCATCATGCTCGCGCGCGCCTACTACTTGATTAAGACTTTGCAAGTTCCACTCAGACCCGTAAACCCACTCCATGTCAACTTCTTTCTCTTTGCCTCATGGTCGTTCATACCTCGGAAGCAAGTTGTCCAAATTAGTTTTCTTGACTCTGTCAGTCTCAGTTGCTATTTCTCTTTCATACAAGAAGCAATGTCTCGTGCCTCACTCGGCAAGCGGACGAGGTCTGTCCGGGACCAAGGTAAGTTCTATCAGACCCTCTTCCACGGCAGAGTCACTCTTTCTCATACAGCGCTTAGACGCATCCCAGCTTCCCGCTAAACGAACCAGACGGCAAACTCGAGCTGCACTGGAGAACGACGAGAATGCAGCCCCTGACGCAACAGTTACCCAACAGACCGATGCTCAGCTCGACGATGACAGTTATGTCGAACCGATCACGAAGAAGCTCAAGCGCTCCCTCTCCCAGACCTTCTCCGGGGCAAACCCAACCACACCACAAACTCCGCGGCATCGAGACGCCTTTGCCAACTCCCCGTGCACTCCACGACAAGTCGTCAAGTCCGCTGGCAAGCTCTTCCAGAGACTTACTCCGCACTCTCCACTCACTCCCGGTTCTCTTCAAACGGTCTATCACTCTGCTCGGCAGCTGTTTGCCCGAGGCGCCGAGCCAGGTCAACTTGTAGGACGCGAAAAGGAGCGAGAGAAGGTATCTCAGTTCGTTCAACGGTGCTCCTCTTCCACCCCGAACGGGTGCCTTTACGTCAGTGGACCACCTGGAACAGGAAAGAGTGCAATGATCAAGGAAATTACAGAACAGTTGGCGGACTGCCCGACTGTGCGGAAAGCATACGTCAACTGCATGAGCGTCGAATCATCCAAAGACCTCTACAACACTTTGCTGGAGCTTTTGGGTTCTGAGGGTGATCTTTCTGAGCCTCTCGCCATGGACGAGTTGGCGAAAATCTTCATCACGAAGAAGAATGACTCACCCGCTTATCTTCTTGTGTTGGACGAGATTGACCACATCTTGACCATGGGATTGGAGAGCCTCTATCGGTTGTTCGAGTGGTCATTGCAGCAACCGTCTCGACTTGTCTTGATTGGTATTGCAAACGCGCTCGACCTGACGGACCGATTCCTGCCACGCCTCAAGTCCAAGAATCTCAAGCCAGAACTTCTTCCCTTTCTGCCATACTCGGTGGACCAAATCAAGACAATCATCACAACACGCCTCATGACACTGAGCAAGGAGGCAACAGTGCCCTTCATCCACCCCGCAGCCATTCTACTCTGCTCGAAAAAGGTGTCTGCGCAGGGAGGAGATTTACGCAAAGCTTTTGAGATCTGCAGACGTGCACTAGATCTCGTTGAGTCAGAGACTAGACAGCAATACGAGAGTGAGGCACGGGAGAAGGTTCTGCAAATGACGCCGTCCCGGAAGCCTCTGGGAGAAAACGATAACATGGCCTCTGGATCTTCGAGAAGCGTCTCTCACGTCGCAGCAGCGTCTCTCAAGCAGCTGACGGCTGAAAACGCACCACGTGTTTCAATGAAGCATTTGAACGAGGTCACTAGGGCGGCTTTCAGTAACGGCACGAATCAACGACTCGCGGCCATCAACCTGCAGCAAAAAGCGGCACTTTGCTCGCTGGTGGCTCTCGAGAAGCGCAACCGGGCAGCGAGGGTAACCACTGGCTTGAGTACTCCAACTAAGTCGCATACGCTGGCGCCAACCGTAAAAACATTGTACGAGGCGTATTCGACCCTTTGCGTCCGAGACGAGATTCTACACCCTCTATCAAGCTCAGAGTTTCGCGAGGTCGTCGGAAGTTTGGAGACACTGGGTCTTGTCAACCCTGTCGATGGGAAAACGGGTGGTCTCGTGACGGCCCAAACGCCAAGCAAAAGAGGGCGTAAGGCGGCACTCCCTACAGGGGAGGACAAGCGAGTTGCTAGCTGCGTTGGCGAGGAGGAATTGAAGAGCATTGCTGACGAAGGCTCAGCAGCAGGAGCCATCTTGAGCAGTATTCTGAGCGGCGAGGCGTTGGGCTAATTCTTCATAACATGGCATTTCAGCAGGAGTTTCTGGGGCATTTGGGATCTGGCATGCACGGCATAGCACTCGGGAACTAGTTGCATAGCACGTGGCGTTTTGTTGATCTGATGCGGATCGGAAGCCGTGATCGGCCAGGGTAGGGATGCCGGGGACTTTGACATTGTATGATTAATCATTTAGGGATAAAAGATTGGAGGTAGAGAACACGGGAAAGTCAGGTCGAGACCACGCTAACCTGATGGCTGGGCGAAGGACAACATGTAGATGCATTAAGAGCATAGGACGAGACAATAATAGCACATGATACCAGACGGTGAAAACGAAACAAGGCTCGTCGAGGCTGGCGAACAGGACCTGGATTGAGTCGCGAACGTGTGGCGGACACCATCAGACATAAGATGGTAGGACGACGAGGCGAAACAGAGATGGGTTGAAGTCCTGCGAGGACGAAGTCTCAGCGGGCCGTGGTGTTTCGTCTTCTTGTTGATTTGTGCCGTTCAGTCCTGCCGAGCCGGGAGAATTGTGATGTTTCTCCCAAAGCCTCGTCCCCCTTGCTAGACAAGGTCAGTTGCTCTTAGTAAGCGAAGGAACAAGGCAAGGTTTGCAACCAACTCTGATCGGGTCTCATCCGCTTGCAAAACCGAACCTAGAACGACAGACTTATAGTTTGGGCTTTCATTGTCAACCCGCTCACTTGACCGTTGGTTCCTTGTCATGCGTCCATCTGGGCCTGGCTCCGGTCAATTCACGCTACCTGAAGGGTCCAGGCCAAACAAACACCAGGGAGAGACGTGGCTCGTGAGCCAGAGCGTTCTGAAGCCTTCACTAAGTATCCTCACCTTGCCTTCGCCTTACTCTCAAAACTAATTGGGGTTCACAATGTAAGCGATGACTAGTCAGCCGGCAGTTGTCGTTCGTAAACCGAAAAAGAATAGAGTCAGAGGAGGAAAGGAGACACTGTACTCTGGGACTTGACTGTTGGACGGACGCACGCGTCGGACGGGTTCTGAGCGTCGACCGAAGAGGAGCTAAGGTGATGTAGCCAGACGGACGGACGGACGACACGACAGCTGCTGCTGCTACAACCGCGAAATCTACCCCTTCTTTGTTTGTCTGATTTCTTCCTTTTTACTGGTCGTTGATCTGGACGAGGGTGAGTGTGGATTGCGTTCCAGTTGCCTGTTCAGGGGGCTATCGAGCACATCTACGCTTTTTAGTCATGTCTCGGGTGGGGCTTGGTGGTTGGTTCGTTCGGATTCCTTGACTCGATTGCGGCCCTCCGTTCGGTTGTCGGCATCAATTTTGAGGTGGTCACGCAAGGCGAGCGGCACAGACGAGCGATGAGGTGTGATGGGCCAGGCAAGCCGAGGGTGGAAGGCGAGTAGCACGGTGCACCTCCCTCAGACAGTAACTCCGGACAGCCAGCACCAGCCTACAGTTGTAGCATGTCTTGTCTTGCCTCCCCTTCTCAGGGCAGACATTTCAGATTCTGGCCTAGTGCCGGGCAGATATGTCTCGTCTCATGTTGTTCGGGCTTTTAGCTCTTAAGTCATTAGTCAGGCAACTGTAGCTTCCGTGATGAGGCTAGCACCACCCAGGCCAGTCAGTCTGTGTTCCTAATCGCTGACTGAGCTAAGGATAGTCAAAACCCTATGCCCTATTCCCTGTGTCTTCTCCGTGGTAATTACCTTCCTGTCTGTAAAGGGTGGTGGTAGACGTGTTGTATCTCTGTAATTCAGATGCATGCGTCAATGCGCCCGCTGTGTTCAAAACTGATGAATGCCCAGCCGGTTCCTTTTTCTCTTCCGAGGCCCGCTGCCGTCCATTACATATAGTAGTGACGAGGCCGGCCCCGTCTCTTACTTCAACCCTGCCGTCCTTCCGCATTATAATGGGGCATCCTGAATCTCGGTGTTTGTGTGTTATATGTTGGGCGAGCATCATCTCCACTCACTGACGCAGAGCAGGCTTCTTCCTCGCCCCAACTTGTGACCCGGTTCCAAAGTCCGCTCGTCCCATCCACTTATCCCTTCCACATACACCCCCTTTCCATTCTGACCGTAGTTCACCAAGTAGTGTACTAGGTACATGCATCTATACGTAGTAGAGCGGGTAGCATGTGGTGGAAATGGATACACTGGTAGGTAGGGGATAGCCAGTGGAGCGGACGATTTGGGCCTCGCCATTGCTCAATGTAACAATAATCAGTTGTTTAAGAATCCAGAAGAGAAAAGGTCCGCTGCGTCCACCGCGTCGTGCGTCCGCTTTGTCTCAATCTACACCCGGCGGCTTCCAATCTGTACAGTAATAGTATATACCAAAATGTACACACACACACGTCTCGTAGCTCAATCCAACGTACCCCGACCACACAAATTAATCTCACAATCACACAGGTCTCAACTAATTTACCTGCTGTACCCTACCTACGTGGCTCCGACTCAACACCGACACCGACACCCCTCTTCCTCCCCCGTTGCTGCCCGTTGTCCCCCATCCTTGTGCCTCAGGCTTGTTCTTTCTCCTGAGAGGCTGATCCCCCTCCCCCGGCACCCACGGGCAATCTGAGACTGTGAACCCTCGAGATTTCCAGAAAAAGCGAAGCTTTCTTGGCAAGGCTCCCTCTTCGCTCTTGGCATATGCAACCAAGAAATCCGCTGCCAGCATCTCTCAGATCCCAGCCTGCTATTCCATCATCAAATCAATTCCCCTCCCAGTCCCTTCGCGAGCACAGGTCCCCTTGACCGTCCCGACAAACCGAGACCTCGTGGAGTCGGTCCAGTCCGCCGAGCATCCGTTCCTTTCTTCGTCAGCGACGTCGACCAACTTACTGTTGCCGCTTGGTGTAGTGCAGCGAGACACAATCGCTGCCCTCTCAACCCCTCCGTCGCCGCCCCCTCTACGCTGCAAGCCACTTGGCGCCGTTGTGCGAATCCCCTCGTTGCATGCCGACGTCGACGGTGCAACTGTAGTCGCCTATGCTGCGCCCCCTTCCCTGTCTTCGCCCCGTTGTCCCTCGCCCCTCCCCGCCCAAGCTGCTCCTCTACGCAGCCTAACGAGCGCTCCTCCTTGACCATCCTCCGCCGCTCCCGAAAGACATCATTACCACGACCAAAACTACCCGCCGATCGCGATCGCGACCTCGAACCATTCACGACACAGCCAAAGGCCCGGCCCGCCAGTCGTTGCATACATGGGCGCATACTCGCATTCCAACGGCTCCGTCGAAGAAACAACCTCGTCCGCTCGCTCGTTTTTCTCTCGCTTCGCCCTGCCCATCCGTTCGCGATCGCGCAACTTGGCCGACTTCCACGTCCGGCCCAAGGACCCCCACCGCCAGTACTCGGCCGGTGACCACGTTCATGGCGCCGTCGTCTTGACCGTGGTCAAACCTGTCCGCATCACCCACCTCACCGTCGCCCTCCATGGCTATGTTCGCGTACACAAGGGGCCTGCCGTCAGCGAGCCCCCCGTCGCGACTGTCGCCCTGTCTGGCCGGTCATCGGCGCAATATCATGGCAATGGCTACGCTTCGCTCTTCCAGGACGAGCAAGTCCTCAGTGGCGAGGGGAGGTTGGAGGCTGGAAAATACGAATTCAACTTCGACCTAGTCTTCCCTGAAAAGGGTTTACCTAGTAGTATCGACGTACGGCCAGCCCCCATGCCTATCGTGATGAGAAACATAGTGCTAACGCGTCGCATCCGCAGTTCGAACGAGGAACGATTTCATACATGATCACAGCAACGTTGACGCGTCCAACTTCGATTGCACCTACGACATCGTGCGACCGTAAGCTACAGTTAGTGGAACAGGTTGACATTGGGCCCCTCGCGCCCCCACGACCCCGAACCATCTACCTTGAGCCGATATCTAAGAAATCGAGACGAAGAAAAGCTACGGGTAATGAAAAGGCGTCAGCAGCCACGGAAGCAGGCGAGCACAGTTCAGACTTGGAGCCTCATGAAACAGAACGCATGACTGAGTCACCGGCCCCGACAGATGATCAACAAGAACCGCCAGAACATCCGCGAAGCCCAACATATACGGATATGCAGAGTGAAATCAGTGGCGACAGCACTGTCAGCTCGAGTACAGGCATCAGTTTAGCAAGGGCTGAGCCGCAGCTGACCGGCACCTCGCTGACGAATTCCAAAATGCAAGCCGTCGACGAGAAGACGATCACTGCAACAATCGAGATGCTCAGAGGCGGCGCGCTGCCAGGAGATACAGTATCAGTCAAGGTCTCTGTGCAACACATCAAGCGGATCAAGAGCATGCATGGTGTTATTGTCACTATGTACCGGCAGGGCAGGATTGACACAGCACCGCCAGCCTCCATGTTTGCCGACATCATGACGAAAGAAGAAACCCGCAAACTAGCGAAGGAGGACTACTATCCACGATCACGGACAGGTCTCGGCGGTCTTTCTCTGACCTCAACGTCGTCTCTCAGCGTATTCCGCAAGGATCTATCGCAGTCAGTTGCGCCTCTGATTATTGACCCGGCAACGCTGGAAACGACAGTAACGGCGTCGGTCAAGGTCCCAGAGGACGTGTTTCCGACCATAAAAGGCGTGCCAGGGGAGATGGTGAGCTTCAAGTACCAAGTGGAAGTTCTGGTCGATCTCGGAGGAAGGCTCGCGAACCAGCTTCAAGGTGGTGGCCAGTCGAGATTGGCTGGATACGCACCGGGATCTGGCACTGCGGATAACGCCGCGGTCTCCGCTTCGTGGGGGACCGGAAACGTTATCGATACGGATCGATTGCGGCGGGAGAAGGGAGTCATCTCGGTTGTTTTCGAGGTCATCTTGGGGACAACGGACAGCACGAGACTGCGCGGTCGGAGCAACACGCGGAGCAATACGCGGACATATCGGATGCACGAGGGGTCGCGAAGCAGGGAAGAAGTGTCCAGTCCTTGGCGGGCCGACGACATTCATCCGGATGACGGTGAGAACTACTGGCCGCAAGGCACTCCTCAGATACCGGGACTTCTGAGCCGGCGACCAACAATCACAGTACAACCTACGAGTCCACCAGAGGACATACAGGCACCGGCCTATATTCCTCCTCCGCAGGTTCCGGATGAGAACAACTTGACCGAGAAGGAGAGAGTCCGGCGTCAAGAAGAAAGGCTGCTCCCTAGTCAGCCACCGCAGACTTCAGAAGCAGGCCCGTCGAGTGCATCCGCGCCGGAACCAAATATTTACGACGCCGAGGATGAGGTTCCTTCGGGCCCTCCGGAGACACGACAACGACACAGTCCGAATCAGCATGAGGAGCAACCGTCGGCGCCGACGCTGGATGACTTCTCTTTTACTCCTGAAGCCCGAACCGAGGACAAACAGGAACTAGAACGGCAACGGCTGCTGAATGAGGCCAGCGCACCACCAGAATTTCCCGACGATTGCGAAGCGGGGCCCAGCGCATCGGCACCGCCACCGGACGCGGCTGAGCCATCGGCGCCGGTTCTGACGGACGAGGATGACTACGGCCAGCAGTACAGCTACAGGACAGAGGCAGGGCCGGGGCAGCCCAGCCATTCAGGAGCTTCAGAGCCACTGCCGAGGTACGAGCGATGATGAGTATAGAAGATTTACCGCGCAACGAGGGGCACAACGCAAACCGACGGCTGAATAGTGTATAATACTGTTTGCGTGTGCGTATGTATTGAGCATTTGCAAGTGCGTCATTTACTAGGTACTATAGAGACACGAACGTGTGAACCGGATTTTGAGAGCGATAAATTACAGCAAGCAAAGCATGATGTTCCCGCCCAGCGGCTTCCCTGGCATTTTCCGTGACGAATGTTGAATCTCTTTAAGCCTAGCCATTCCTCTTCGATGCATTTGAAGCCCTGTCAGCATGCGCAGTACGCGGTGCAGTCAAATAATCTAGTCATCCTTCTTGGCATGACGAAAGCCACACAGTTGGTCGACCAGCCGGGCGGCTCCCCACTTGTAGGCACCGTCGAGAACCCATTGCAAGTTATGGTGGAGAAGGAGAAGCGTCCCACGAGGATTTGTTTGCTTCTTTTTCGGAGGGGGGTGTGCTCCACTTGTCAGGAAATGCTTGTTTTCCTGTTGCGGTGGAAGGCTTGACGAGACGATCAAACAAATGTCATGTCGGAAGAAGGGGGTGTCCAGTTGGTTAGATGGATCATGGATTCAAAGGTTGTCACGACCTTCCCCCCTTGGCTATCCATACAAGACCCCGGGTTTGGTTTCTCCTATGATAAAAATGAGGTAATTGGTTTGTGATAGATAGATGGCTATGTAACTAGGGGGCGTGTTGGTAACGAATGGACGGGGGGATAGAGATGGGGACGAGCGAGGCGCTTGTTAAGATTCCCTGCGCGCTATGTCCCTTCCCCCCGTACAGCCTTGAAGAAGGGGAGGGGCGCTTTCACTTCAGAGGAGATCAAAGACTTTACGGATATTCTCAGTGGATATCACGCCGATTTGAGAACGTTTTGGGAGGGGGGTTGGTGATCCGCTATTGCCGTGAACGAAGGAGCAAATCTCTCCAGGTTTAGCGCCGGAATGCTGGTGGCCGGTTCGAAAAAGCTTGTCTGGCACGTACTGTACTGCTACGTAGCACGTACATACAATGCTTCCTCTGCGCCGGATGTGGGACCCGCCGAAAGAACGGCACACTGCAGATGGTGTTATGCGTTGGAGAGCAATGGGGCACGCCTACAACGCAGAGCCTGTGAGATGAGGCAGGTCTCCTCACTCTTTGTACCTATAAGAAACAATTCGAGATGATAGTTGAGAAAACAATAGAAGAAGGGTGGGGGCGCGCACGAGGGCGGGATGAAGAGAGTTTCGAGCGCCGAGCCGTCGAGACAGCCGTCGCCGCAAAGCTTGGCGACCGCATGGACCTCGTGTTTCTTTTCTTTCTTTTTTTTTCTTCCCACTCTTTTCCTCAATGAAGCGCTTTCGTTCATTGAGATCACCAAACGCGAGAGGTTGATTGGATACAAAGGGTTTACCCGCAACCCGCCGCTCTCGTGTCGTCTGATACAGAGCACTCCTAGGAAATCCGGGCACGCCCGGGTGTTGCGGCATGTCGTTGGGCCTCGTCTGGCCTTTCTGATGTGGCTGAGTGAGGTGGTTGGTTCGGTAGGGTAGCAAGGCTTAGCAGGTTCGTGGGTGGGCCCACCGCAGCAGACGAGGGCCAAGGAGTTTGCGGGTACCGGGTCAGCGACGGTGGGTCTTCGTCATCTCGATGCTTCGAAGCATTGATTTGGAGAGGCCTACCACTATGTACTCCGTATACACTATAATTATGCGTGCTTGATGAGTGGTTCGCCCGGCTTTTCGAGACCGTGACGTTGGTTTATTGCGATGCTGCGTCAGCGACTCTCGTGCGCCTCGTGTCACAACACCATCTATCCTTGGCCAGTGACGACGAGGTCGTGTAGTCAGTCTAATGCTGAACGGAGGTGTGGTTTGATTTGCACCAAGATGTCTCGTCAGGAAGGCGTGTTATCATGATCGCGAGAAATGAACTTAGTACACGTGGTAGTTCAAGCTTGCTCGCGAGACTAAGAACGGAACTTACCTTTGGGCTGAACCAGCCAACCCACTGATCTTCCAAATACGCTGGTCGAAGATTCTTGTCATCACGAGCGTGCCAAAAGCCACGGCAACATCCAGACCAAGCCCCAGGAGATTGCGCTCGTCGGGACCGACATGGGCCACTTAGCCCGAACACCCCTCCAACAGACTCATACAGAGTACGCACAGAAAGGGACGCGCCTTGCACGAGCCGCGGAATTCGCTGTCGTCGGCCTTGAGAATGCTTCGGCCGACGCTGTAGGTGAAAGAAAGAGGCGACGGGACGCATCACCGCCGCCACCCGAGACCACCTTCATCCACCACCGCACGATTTCTGGGTCACCTCAGGCGTCGGTGTGTGGCTGCGCTCGCTCTGTCACAACCCTCGCCGCAGCCAAGTACGGAATCGCCGCACTGCTCTGAGAGCTAGCCTACCACGCTTACCTACAACGGAGGGTTTTCGCAGTCTTCCATCTCAGCAGAAACGATAAGGCACTACTCTGTAGTGTAGTCATCAGATGCAGGGTCCCTGACACCAAGTCTTACACTAACCTTGCCGATGTATCCTCACCCCGCTCAACAGTATCGTAATCTTCCAATGACGATGCGGATTACGGGCCAATGATTCTTGTTTTGGTTTTGCAGTGGAAAGAAAAAGAAGAGAAGGAAAAAAAGCTTCGCTCTCGGCCTCCGCAAGGCCCCCCCCCCCCCC